>JAVJIF010030677.1:0-458423 GCA_038442645.1 Agave tequilana
CTTATTACTTCCATTTTTTATTGTTTAAATATAATCCATCAGTTTTCAGAGCTAAAAAAGCAACAGTAATAAGCCCACAATGCTTTCTTCTTTCTATAAGATTGGCATGACTACTTAGTTCATGTCTTGTGCTGGTCATTAGAAATCTCTAAAGCCTAAGCCCTGCCTTGAAGATTCCCGGTTCTATTTTCTTCTTTTTCATGAGATTGGGCATGATATTTTCCACCATATTTTCCAAAAAAAATAATAACCCCTATGTATGTTTGAACCCTCATAATCTTTAAGTAAGTAGACTGCATGTAAACTGTTGGTGTTTGCCTCATTAATGCAAAGCTTAGAGTTTCCTTTTTATTTAGGCTGTCCAAGAAAATATTTGGGTTCAAATTAAGAGCATGGAGGTGCTTTTTCTAGTCACTAACCAAGCCTCAAAAGGGTTTCCACGTGAATTTACTAATCTTTTCCATAATTGCATTAGCCAAGTATTTTGAATGAAGGTCGGGACTCGGAAATGATCATAGAGAAACCTTTTTGATGGAAATAAAATACCAGAACAATGATAACTTTAGGGGGGCATGATTTTCTCATTAAAAATGCTTAAACATATGGTATGTATCTCCCTATCCGCATTATAGGCGTTCATCGGATTTAAATATATCATAAGTTTTCAACAAGTTTAATCTCATAATTTAATTCAGTTTACGCAGGTACTAAGAAATGAAGAGTAAATAAAATTGGTCCAGTGTACAGAATATACACAAAGCAAATGAGAACATGAACATGAAGAAAATTACACAGATCTGTTTCCTATATTTGATCTTCATTCACTATAGAAAAAGTTTATATCGTTAAAGCAAATAATCTTGTATCAATTCCACAGCTTCAACAAATTCTAACTAGGAAAAAAATTGCCAATACAACACTAAAACCAAACCCATTTAGATTCTCAGCATCATTCATGCATCAATCAACAAACAACCAACTTGGATAAATATTTACACAAACATCATAAAAAAATCACAACTTGATCCGAAAGGAGAGAGGAAACCGAACCTGATCCCAAGATGTCCTTGAGATCCTCGGCGGATGGGCTGAGGTTTCCGCCCAAAACAGCGAGCAAATAAGCGGCGACAACCTTCATTCTGCACGAAAACATGCCCCACATGAATCACAGAGAGAAGACAGTGCAAAGAAATGAGAGAATCTAATAAAAGTTGAGCAAAATTATAGATTGTTGAGAGATTTTGGGATAATTACCTAGAGACTGGAGATTAACGATGGAGAGCGCGGCCGCCTGGTCGTCTAGGTCTAGGGTTTTGAAGATAGTGTAAGAAGCTGCGCCAGAGGAAGCGACTATTTATAGACGGTGAGGTGTTGGGATTCAATCTGGGACGTTAATTAACGATCTAACGGCTGTTGAGTCGGGATGGTACCGCGAGTAATTTAACTGGAGGGGTGTGCGGACGTGATCCGTTTGGGCCGTTGATGCGTCGGCCTGGGAAATCTGATCATTTGATCAAGTGTAATGAGTGGGGCTTGAGATGGATCCCAGATGCTAGATACCATGGATTGTGACAAGTTTTATAGAGGGTTAATTGCATATAGATTTTTTGTATTACAGGCATTGGAGTATTAATAATCTCTCAATTTTTTTATTAACAGGTCTCTTAATTTTTAATATTCTGACTCTTAATATTAGAGATAGACTCATGAGTTAATTTTATTTTAATCATGAGTCTGTCTGCTAATAAAAAAATTGAGGAGTTATTAGTGCTCCAATTATATAGTCTGATGGAAGTGAAATCTGAACGTAGAGTTTACGTTAATTGCAAAGAGCATCTCCTATTATAATTTACGTTTATTGCAAAGAGCATCTATCATTATAGTAGATTAGTTTTTTTTTTTTCCTTTTTCTTTCGCACGCAGTGGAATGGAATATATTCTTGGGGTCTAATGGTGGTTTTTGAAATCGATTTGTAAATTTGTTGTTTGTTTCACTCGAGTTGGGTGGAGTCCAGAATCTTGAAACATTAGCAAACATTATGTATTTTAAATTCCAAAATCTGCTCAAAATGGATAGGTTCGAACTTGATTTTTCGTATTTCAAAAATAATTTTATACTTCTCATAATGATTACAATATAACAAATGGGGTTGGATTCCTATAGGAAACAAATCGCGAGTGGGCGCCTCGACTAAGCGATCGTCTTTCTCTTACTTTCAACACTCCAGCGAGCAAGAATAATACTTATTATTCATTAGACTATGATACTTGAGCGGCGGATAGGCACAAGATCCAAACGGGGCCATTATTTCGTAACCGGAGTCTCACCAGTGTTACTTGAGGGGAGCTTTTGGACCCTTTTGTTCTTGGGTAGTTGGCCCTTATTTTGATCTTTTGTTTCTTGGTCCTCTTATATGTCACGTGTTTACTCAAAAAAATAAATAAATAAATAAAACAATTAAAACCGACTAAAGGATTTTCTCCTCGTCAAAAGGAGTGCAAGTTATCGTTTCAATTTAAATTTGAAACGACTGTTGGAGTTTCGAAAGCCTAGACAACGAAGTTATTTAGCTTCGCTCGAACGCGAACTTGAGCTTCGCGTGAAGCTTTATCTTAGCTCCGATGTGAGCTCATCATTAGCTTCGTATGAAACTTGGCCAGCTCTATTGAGAGTTTATATTTTAGTTCCGTTAAGAGCTCATCTTTAACTTCGTTTGAAGCTTCCTTTTAGCTCTGATGAGAGCTCATTCCTCATGAAAATCTTAAGTTAAAATCAATCTGTTTATCTAATTCAGTGCACATTTACACCTAATGAATTTTCTTGACCTGAGCAATTTAGGTATCAGGCTTCAGATTCAAAGTGTTCGGAGTCTGTACCAATCCATTATAGATTCATGAAAACTTTGAAGGGAGTTTTGTTGACACTCCGAAAAGACAAACCCCCAAACAGCAATTCAACCGATCCGAACAATGTCTAACTTGTCGACACTTTTAAAAAGACAAGTCACAACAGGCTGAAGACCTGTCCATCCCTGATAGACAAGACGGTGATTTGGACTCCACTGATCTAGTGAAGTAAACAGTGAGCCAAGTATGATCTCTGAAGAAAAGCCAAAGAAGCTAACACTTAGCTTCGCTTCAAGCTCCATTTTACCTTCGCAGCAATACCCATAGCTCCATTGCGAGCATGTTTTCTAGCTTCGCATGAAGCTCTTATTAGCTCAATTGAGAGCCATCTTCTACCTCCGCTGAAGGCTCATTTCTAAGCTTCGTTGCAGGCTTTGCATAGCTCTGTTAAGAGCTCAATTTCAGCTTCGCGGCAAAGCTTAGTAGCTCCATTGTGGGCTTAATTTCGCATGAAGTCTTTTTCTTAGCTCCGCTGCGAGCTCTTATGATTATTTTTAACCTTTTTAAATCTCAGCATGAAATTAATATGATAATATCACTTTAGGCAGTTAATTGCCATGATCTTCTCACCCTCCCAATTAGTGTGAGAAGATCAGGGAAAATCTCTCAATTAGTTGGAGCAAATTAAGAGATTGATGCGACAACCTGAAACCAAATGGCTGATTAACTCCGCGCAAGGGTTTCCAGCTTCGCTCAAGTTACAATTGTAAATCACCTAGAGGGGGGGTGAATAGGTGATGGCTAATCTAATGGTCACTTAATGCCAAATAATGCGGAAGTAAAAACAATTATGACCTAACTAAAACTTTTACACTAAACACCACGTATAACACAAGAGTGTTGCCGAATTCCCCGTGAAGGGCTCTGGACAAACTCCTCTAGATTCCCCTTGAATGGGTTGAGGTGCCGCGTTGGCTCTCTTGGTTGAATACAAGTGTTAGTCAACAATCCTAAGCAATATATCAATATGAGCACAGGGAATATATCATGCATATAAAGGTAAAGACAAGATAAGTAATGCAAGATATAAACAAGGAGATAGAGAGAGAGAGAAATGGCAATCGCAAACACAAAGGGTTTGTTTCGAGGTTCGAGCACACTTGCTCTACATCCCCGCCTTCGACACACGAAGGATTTTCACTATGCAAGATCCCAATGGATCTCTCCCCGGTGCCGCAACACCTACAAGCCCTCGGACTCCCTAGTCCCGTACACACGCAAGCCCCACAAGCTCGCCGAGGCCGCACCTCAAACCAAGAGTTCACATACGAACTCGAAACCACCGCGAACACACTTGTCCGCCTCCTCAAAGAACAAAGAACAAGTCTTTGGTGATCACAATACTTTGATCACCTAAAAACAATCTCACTACAACACTCCTATAGAATGAATAGACAATGGATAGCTCAAGTGTTTGTGTGAGAAAACAAGGAAAGAAATGGTGGAGGAAAACTCAAGAATCACTTTTAAACACTCTTGATAAAATCTTTCCTTTTGATTGGAAATATTAGCTCTCAAATTTGTGGAGAAAACTCTTTTAAGAGTATAAGAAAAACTGGCTCAAAGCTCTCCTAAAATCTTGGCTCAAAACAATGACCAAACCCCCAAATTTATAGGCCAGAAAAATATAGCCGTTGGGGTCTGTCAGACCTGCCGGTCGACCGTCCGGTCGACCGCCAACGGTCAAAAATCCGACCGTTGGAGCCTCCGGTCGACCCGCCCGTCGACCCAAAAGAACAGAGAGCACTGCTCTCAGTTCCGGTCGACCCTCCCGGTCGACCGGCCAACTGCCAGTCAAGGCGTGCACGTCCGTGCACGTCGGTCGACCCAGCCGGTCGACCGACTTCAGCCCTAGTCGACTTGGTCGGTCGACTAGTCGACTTGCTGAAGCCTGAAACTGAAAATCTGGGATTAAAACTTGGTCTTTTAGATTCACATAAAATCCCATAAAATACAAAAAATTTCTACAAAAATAGTTTAACCAATATACTTTGATATACAAACATGCTTGCACAAAATCAAGGCATGTTATAAAAGATTGGACTATTTTTGTAACTAGGAAATATTTGGCTCATGATAAAAACTGTTTTTTTCAAAACAATATTTTTTCAAAACATGTTTTTCCAAATCTTCATCAAATACAAAAACACGATATACTTTTAAGGCATAGTGTGTATGGATATGATCCACTACACAATCAAGATGAAATATCTATGTTTTTGATAATAAGCATAAACTTGGTTTTGGTTGAAAGATGTAAACATGTAAACCAAAAACCAAATAATATTTTGTCACAAAGAAAAATCTTTTCTAGACTAAAAAATCTTTTATGAAAACAATTCTATCAAGAGTGTGTGTGTGATATATACTTGAGTAATCCACCACTATTCTATCCTTTACATTTTTAACCAAGACAAAAATAAAATCTTATACCTAGACACAAGTCTTCTTCTTCTTGAAGTCTTCACTTGAAGGCTTCTCATCTTCTTGACTTGGTCCAAATGCAATCCACCGAGCTCAAATCTTGATGTGGTCTTGATGCATAGGCTCGTGAATCAACCGGTACTAGCTCCAAAATATGACTTTAAATCCTTTGTTGAAGCTCCACACCTACTAAGATCTTGATCATGAATCTGTCACTAATTAAGCACAAGATCATTAGTATTATAACTACATGAGTTGATCATCATCAAAACTAGAGTGATGGGGCCTTTGGGCTAACAACAATTAGCTTCACAGCGAAGCTATTCTCGCTTCGTAGCGAAGCTAGACCGTGCTGATTTTTATGGAGCAGTTTTACCCTATTCAGCCTATAAATAGCCCATTGCTAGGTAAGCTAGGGGCTGGAGTTTTTGCAGAGGTTCGGCTGGATTCTTGATGACCTTTGGCTGGATCTTGAAGAGCAAAAAATGCTGAAGAGAAGAGCTTCTAGCACACAGAGATCAATCTCTACCTTCCGAGTTTTCTTAGAGAACTGTGTTTCTCTTTTAGGATGCTAATACCTCACGACCTTCCTTTCTCAAAAGATTTCCGAAACCAAGCGAGAAGAAAATTTTTAGGTAGAAGACTTGAAGACTCAATCACTCGCATCGTCAACGGAACAAAGTCGTCACGCGCCGACCAGACTTCCACCGACACACTTCCCTAGAAATTCAGCAGAAAATACTTGTAATTTTTTTCCCTTTTACTTGTAATTTTCTACAACTTTTGTAAAGTTTTTCCCAATCAATTTCAATGGAAAACAATTATTTTGTATAATATTTAGGCATTTTCAACAATTAACTGTATATATTTATATGTAGTTGTGTATAAATATAATTAAATATAATAAAATATTCAATTTTGATTAATCTCTGATTAATCCCTGATTAATCCGATTAATCAGTATTCAGTATTAGACCGTACGAATAATGAAACTGATTTTTAGAACACTGTCGGTAACTAGAGTTAAGGTTTTAGGGGCGTGGGTTGGGGAAGATAAACAATAGCCTTTTCTCTCTCTCTCTCTCTCTCTCTTTTTGATTTTCTATAAGAAAAAAGAGCAAGAATTTTGCTCTGATACCAAAATTGATGTGGAGTCAAAGGCTAAAAATTTAAATTAAGGATATATATATGGATCGCAAGCTGGTTTTAGATTTCACCACTTGTTGATTAAATCAATTAGATCAAACCAATACCAAAATAATTTTTTATCAAATTTTCATTGTCTTGTTCATTGAGTTGAGCCCCTTTAAATATGTTTCACTTGACTACGAGATAACCCACTTTTAATGTGAGATAATACAAAAAAAATAAATACAAATACTGAAAATAAGCATGACTAACTGACTCAATATCAACCCTAAATGCTGACTCAAACAAATTCAAATAGACTCAAATGAAAATCAAATACAACTACGACATACAGACTAAACAGTTATCCAGAAAAATTAAAATAAATAATGCCAAACACATATCAAAACAAAAACCAAAGATAGGTCGATGCAATATGGCAGCAACGATGCTGGTAGGTGCGAAGAGAAATCGGTATTATGTCTCCATCATTATGCACCTACAGAAAATTAGAGCTTTACCGCTGGCTATCATGAGGATTCTTCACTTGTCTTTGTTCACTGCATGGCAACTGTCAAGGTGACTTATTGATGTGAAACATATATGTTCTGATACTAAATTGATGTGAAATGTGTACGCGTGTGAAATCAAATAATAAAAGTCAATTAACGCTTCACAAATATAAAACGATCGTTGATAGGAAAGATAACAAAACTAGCGATATTGATCTATAGATTATTGAACATGCATATGTAGCTGGTCTATTGCAAATCAAAAAAACTAATTGATGCTACTTTGTTATGCAGATAAAGTTTTACAAGCACTAATGAAGTTAAGGAACTATCAGGCAGCAGAAAACACAATTCATGCTTTGATGGATAGCACTTAATATAGATAATATCTAGAGATGTAATATTTGACTGTAAATAAAAAAAAACGTGGTTGAGGTTATCCTTACTGAGAATCATTTGACGGCAATGTCCTGTTCTTAATCTGTAGGTGCAAGTAACTCTGTGTCGTCGGCAAAATCATCAAATTAATCTGATTGAGGTAGTCAACTAGTTATGAACTTGGCACTCACACAGATGTAGTGTAGTCTGGACTCATACAAGAGTGCACAGAAGGAGACGCTCGAACACGAAGAGGCGCACATTTTAGGCATACTCGGCAATCTGGGCGTGGCCTGGGGCTGGCGCTGGCGCTTGCGTGGCCTATGCTAGCGCTGGACATGGCTCGTCATCGACCTGGGTATGGATCGACCGTTGAAGCGGGCGTGGCCAGGGTGTAGGCCTAGGCGTGGCCGGGGTGCAGGCAATGGCTGGGCTCGAGGCTGAGCACGAAGGTAACGACAAAGGAATGGCGAGGAGGTTGATCTAGACTCGAGCACAGGGCACGACTGGAGGCCAGGCTAGTGTTAGTGCGTGAGGAAGAGGGGAAATTGGGGTTGCTGTCGATCGGCAAAGGCGAGACAGAGAGGAATCCAAGAGGGAGTAGGAAAGGGAAATTGAAAGAGATGAAAGTTATTTTAGTTTTTCTTTATAAAGGGTAGGATAAATAGTACTAGAGTTTTACACTCCTAATAGTGTTCTCTAGGGTTTCACACTTCTAAAAGCTATATGATTTCACATTCCCAAAGAGTTTGGTCTTTGGAATCCTAATCTCACTCAGATTTTTGAGGAAATTTTAAAAGATTTATTTAATTGTCGATATTTAAAAAAATTACATAGTGGCCTCTTTTTATGAGCAGTACGGAACTTGAGTTCCTAATCACAACCGATATGGTACTAAAATAAAAAAAACTAAAAGAAACCAAAAGAGACAATAAAAAATTACTTAAAAATACTCAAAACTGTTCGAGTTGGCGCGTCTTCGTCTTCGTTGGTACACATGCCATGTCTTCATCTTTATGTCCGCATCACCTATCCTCTCTAGTATTGCCTGTACTTTTGAGGTCTCAAAGACCTTGTTTTGCTGAATAAACTGGATATTTTGTTTACCATTCTTTTCCGGTTCTTTTAGGCATATGATTGGTCTGGTTTGATGTACCGAACATTTCGTGGTCACTATGAATCAGTGAACTGCTGCTATTTTAGTTCACAAGATCAGGTGAAGATGCATTCCAGCAGTCTTAGTAGTTCAAGTCAGGCAGATGTAAAATACTTGTATTTTTCTCTTGTTTTACTGCCAGTAGGAATTGTACACTGGAAGCAACGATAGAAAACTGCTCGTCTGGTTCCACCAAATTCGACTATGGCACGTATCTGTCTTCTGTCTCACACACAAATGCACACGCATGCACAAATCCATCAACCCCCAATTTCAAATCTTCGTGTTAGGATATATGGTATACAAGAAAGGAGCTCAAACATGCGGCATCTGCAATTTTCATTCATTAGGTCACCCACACCCCACACAAACCTACACACAACATGCACAAACGCACACTCCAACCCTTGAACACCCCCCCCCCCCCCCCACCCCCCCCCCCCCCCACCAACCCCAACCCCTGCTTTTTTTTTTTTTTTTTTTGAAGAATTAAAAAACCAACTCTTGATCTTTGTATTGGGATATATGACGTAACAGGCTTAAACATGCCATTTCGGTGACTTCATTCAGTATGTTCTGACCTCTATTAACAGTGACTGAGATCCTCAGCTCTCAGGGCTTGTCGACTTCTGGCACCTATTGAAAATTTGAGATATACTTGCTAAAATGGCTAACCTTTAAAGGCATGTATCTTTTGTTTCCTGTTTTAACCCTGGTTATCAGATTCACACATGGGCTAGAGTTCTGTTTTTAATAAGATTTTAGATGGAAAGATTTTAGCTCCTGTCAGATTTGATACTTCTGAAAATGAGTTGATTTCCAGTCCAGATTTTGAGAATAAAAGCAGAAAGAGTACATGATTAGGGATTCTTTTCTGTTCTCAATTTTTGTGCTATTAGTGCGGTCATACTCTCTTGACGAACAGGGTTGCTTAGATTTAGCATCCAAGTCCGTAGAGATGCAAGATTACAGAGTTTTGCATAACTTGTAGCAGTAAAAGGCTGGCATGGAGAGAAGTCTGGTCCCGACTTCACTAAGCATGTGCTCATTAATCTGGTTCTTGTGCAGGAAGATGACACAATAGAAGCAGACCATGGTAACTGGAGGGACTGAGAGCTATCATTTCCCAAACTCCCTTCTGAAAGTTTGCTGCTTCAATCTTCTGTACATATTCACGTGTCTAAATTTGTTGTTCGTTCCACTTGGAATTTTGATGTAACCAGATACTCATCTTTCAAAAATATGAGATAATCATATACGGTCGCTCTAGAATTGTATTTGTAGACCTGCTTCAATACACTAATTTCTGTGTTCACTGAAAATTTCAGAGTACGGCATGGATATGTATTGAAGGTGAAGAAGTAGATATTTGACTATAGAGACATCCCTTGTATCACACCATGATTTATGAATATTGAAGTGTTGCAAATTCTTATGCAACAGTATTTTGTGTTATCTCACATTTGATAGCTTCAAAATTTTGATCAGTGTATAAAGTGTACCAGGATAGATTGGAATGGCTGGATACATTTTATCTGCCCAGAAAAAGTTGTCAAGCAGCTGATTCCAGTTTCAATTCATTGCATATATATCTTTTATTTTTGGAGCATAAAAATTGAGAACGGGACAATAAGGATATGGGTTCAATGAATGGTCACAAGTAAATGAGAGTGTACCTTTATTCTTTTAAAGAGTAAGAGGGACCAATTGAACTCTGAGGTCTCTTTTCTTGCAACCAAGTGGCCATGGCTGCCATGCTTGTGAACTCTTTCATCTGCTTCAACCCATCTTTGGTACAATCTGAATGCGAGAGTCAAAATCATCAGAACTGTCGCTTGGGGGCAATACGATGTGTGAAGACAAGCGAGGGGGGAGGGAAGAGAGTTACAGTGAAGAACGGAGAGGACTCGCTGGAGATTTGCAGAGTTGTGAATGGGATGTGGCAGACGAGTGGTGGTTGGGGAAAGATTGATGGTGATAAAGCGGTAGAGTCCATGCTTCAGTACGCAGATGCTGGGCTTGCCACTTTTGACATGGCTGATATCTGTAAGCTCTACTTCCATCTCTGCGTAATGCACCAGTTCTAATGTTTGACTATAGTTTGCTTGGGTAAAAGGTTAGGCTTTGTCATTCTATTATTTGTTATATGCAAATTATGTTTGTTGCATGTATAACCCCTCTAAAAATGTTTTTAGACAGAAGATCGTGAGGGCCTCAGCTCCAAATCGTCTCTTTCAGTAACAAATTTCACTGAATCGCTCATAAAATGTGAGTTAGATTATGAGAGACTATAAGTTCTAGACCTATAATCTTTTGGAAAAAGAAAAATGGGTTAATTGTAAATACATCCTTTGTATTATAGATACTGAAGCAGATACATCACCTCTCACCCTCTGCTTTCATATTTTTTTAATTCAAATTGGGTTAATTTCATTTTTTTAATTCTCTAACTACCCTTTAGCAATATTACTCTTTTATAATAATTGCTTCCCTCTCCCCATATAAAATTAACCTAATTTAAATTTAAAAAAAATATGAAGCAGGGGTTCTGTCTACTAATAAAAGAGCTAAAGAGGTGTGTGTTTATAGTATAGAGCGTGTATCTGCAATTAACCCAAGAAAAAAGGAGACAAAAATATTATTTGTGTATTATATTCAATCTGAAATTCTTTTTGTTCGTTGGCAAATATTATCTTCTCTTTTCAGTTAGACTATTATCATAGAAACAAGAATTTGAGAATGATGCTTAAACCAAGGATTAATAAAGATATATTCTTACTTTGTCAGCTGACTTGGAATTCATCGGATGACTATACTATTCATGACCTTTACTTGAAAATTTGAGACTAATTTAAAGCATTAATAATTTGATCGTAGGTGGAATCGCAGAAGTTAAATATCCAATTATAACATCTCCACTCACAATCACATGCAACCTCTTTTATCAACACCCCAATTTGCTTTACTTAGTAATTTCTCCTACTTTTTAGTCAAATAAAGATCTTATTGTCTGCTTTAACATTGAATTAGATGTGCAAGGTCATTCTTTTGTTTACCTTTCAATTTAAGTTATAAAAGTGATAAATTCCTAAATAGCAAACTTTTGGGGCTGAAAGTGCAAATTTTAGTTCTTTTGTGGATTCCATGTGATATATAACACATAGTTGAAGGATAAACATGCAAAATAGCGAAAAAGAATTTTTTTGGGGAAAAACTCATAAAAAAATCCAGTGCCTGTGTTTTTACTATGCGGTGAAGCGAAGAAGGGCGCGAAATCTTATCTGCTCTCTGAAAAATAAGAAAAAAAAAAATGTCAGCTTCTTCTTCGCTTCACTCTCGTCTCGTTCTCACCTCGCCGGCGGTGACTAAATCTCGAGTTCACCGCCGTACTATCGCAGTCCGATGCGTGAGCACGACCTCAACCGAAGAGAAGAGCTCGAGAGTGAGCGTAGTCAAGAACGGCGATGACTCGCTGGCGATATGCCGAGTCCTCAACGGGATGTGGCAGACGAGCGGCGGTTGGGGCCGCATCGACCGCGACGCCGCCGTCGACGCCATGCTTCGCTACGTCGATGCCAGCCTCACCACCTTCGACATGGCCGATCACTGTAATTTCATTCAATTGATTGATTGATTTCCCCCGTTCTTCAAACCCCAATTGAGAAAGAAGAAAGAAAGAAAATTTGAAGAATTACTCTATCTGTTTTAGGGAAATTTGAAATAAACTGACTCAATCCTAATTCTAATGTAAAGTTACTATCTTTTGTTTGTTGGTGGTGTCAAATAGGGAGCTGAGCTCAAAAATTAGTTTTTCATTCAGTGAACAATATAAGTTTTATTAAGGTTATATATCCAAATTGAATTTCCTAGCTAGTAAATTTTATGTTTGTAATTTGTAAATGTTATTTTGATGTCTTACAGATGGACCAGCAGAGGATTTGTATGGTATTTTCATCAACAAGGTTCGCCGAGAGCGCCCTCCAGAGTTGCTTGAAGAGATCAAAGGGTGAGTCATTGCATTTTTCTTGTTTGTGTTTCCATAAATTGTTTGAAGTTAAGAAAAAGAAAAAAAAGAAAGAAATTCGGAGATATTTCTCTTTGAAATTAGTTGCCCACTACAAGTGGGTTGAATTTGTGTTGTTCAGTGATATCATATAAATAAGAAAACTTCTAATTGCTAGTGTGTCTTTAATACTGAAACCCTTGTGATCCTCTGGACTGCAGATGCATGCATCAGGTGCATGTTTATTGTATTTTGACTTATCTCATGATTCCCCCCTGCAGTCTAACAAAGTGGGTGCCACCTCCTGTTAAGATGACAAGCAGCTATGTGCGAGAAAATATCAATGTTTCACGGAAGAGGATGGATGTTGCTTCCTTGGATATGCTCCAGTTTCATTGGTATCTCCTTATTCCATTCACATTTTACTTGATTGAGAAGCATCTATCATGTAGATTGTGCAGTGTCTGAAGATGAATTGAGATGTGATGTCGGACATGCACGTGTGCTTCTCTGAAAAAGAACCCTATTCTGTTGGTTCTTTTCTTCTCCTTTTTCTTGAAAGAAACATTATATATCTTTTGATTTATAAATAATTTGGTCAGTATACCTGATAACTGAGCTGTTAATCTCTGTTAGTTTTACAGGTTTCACTTTTTTTGGGGTGGTATTATGCCTTCATAGTCAAATTTTCATTGTTAGGGTCACTTGGGTATATTCCACTAGGTTCACTCATCCTATTTAAGAAATGAAACTCCTCATAGTGGTCTAAGAATTGAAATTTCTCCCTTTGCTTATCAAGTTTGACAATTTGACAAGTGTGAATATGATTGTGAAGCAAGTATGGAATTAATCATGTGAGAAAGGAGCTGTATAGATGATGTGCATAGAGCTAAGTTGATATCAAACTAGGGGTGTTAACGGGGCGGGTTGGGCGGGTTTTGAAGAAAATGAAAACCCGTCGCATCGGGTTCAAGCAGGTTTTTAATTTGTTTGAAACCCGCCCATCGGGTTTCGGGTTGGGTCTGGTCGGTGTGGCGGAGATCTTCCCACGCGATTGATCGAACGGTCAATCCCTCACCACAAGCAAAAAGGGGGTCTGTCTAAAGTGATGCAGAATGTAAAAATTCAATCAGCAAGCAGACGTTGACAGGGATTTTTTACGTGGAAACTCAGAATGAGAAAAACTACGGTGAGGAGAGAAGGATTCACTATCTTTCTTTGTGTTACAAGAGGGTTTTCTCAATACATTTTTCTCTTTTTTTTGTGTGTATCCCTCTCTCTGTCGGGTCTCTCCTTTTCTCGGCCTGTACGTAAGTTGTTGTGCTGTAACTGATAGTGCGGATCTTTCTTCGTGATTCATAATCCGCGGTTAAGATCCTTCCATATCTGCTTAGATTATCGTGCTTCATTGTTGGGATTGGCATGCCGAGATCTGTCACTATCTATATCCGTCCCCGCTGGAATATGAGGGGTATTTAGAACGTGGGGATTTCGTGGTAGGTGTAACTGTCTTTGCGATCTGAAAACCTTGCTGTTGAGCTGTGTTCAATAAGAGTCGGGGAGAAGTCTGGTAATCACGGATGTTGGGGTGAGAAGGGACTCGAGATCCTCTCCTCGAGTTGGGATGTGTCTCGGGGTTGGGCCCGAGACTCTCTCCTCGGGGTTGCATATGAGCCGCTTGGCATTTTGGGCGTGTTGTCTGCTTGCGGTACTTTTGATGCGGTGGGACATATGTCACGATCTCTGGGATTAATCAGATCTTGACCACTACAAATACCCCTTGCTCTTGTGATTGTCAGAGTTGTGGGAGGAGAATCGGAAGAGTGAAGTCGGTGGAAGTATTTAAGTGCACTGAACTCTTTATGGAAGCTTCAAGGATCATGCTCATTACTATGTGTCTACAGTTGGCCTCCAAGCTGGCATCTATTTGAATCTCCTAGTTATTAATGGATGAGATCGGGTGACAATGGCGTTTGATATCTCGAAGATCCCGTCGTACCGAGAATCTCGGGACGTGGACCGGTTTCTTAGGGATTTAAGTTTTGAATGGGAGACTTGGGTTTCCTTCCTATTTATAAATAGGGCGGATCTGTGAGGGGAGATCTACTAATCTTTTGAAAACTTCTTACTTTCAAAATTCTTATTCTGGTGGGCTGTGATGTCTTCCTTCTTCATTCGGTGAAGGAAAGAGAGGAAGAGGATGGAGACGGTTGTTGCGCTCTTGATATTCAAGAGTTCGGTTGTCGAGAAACGTCAGTGTTAACAATGAGCTTATCGAGGAAGGTCAGTTTTCACGACGAGGCCTGGCTGTCAGGAAGGATAGGTAGGGCTCTTCCTTCTGCCTGGTATGTCCGTCTAGTCTTTGATCAGATCTGGCCGGACTGGAGTTGGAGCTCGACACCTTTCCTTATAGTGTGTATGACGCGGGAGCGCAGGGCGTGCTTGATGATGGTTTTGATCTCTTGTTTGGCCGTCTGCACTCATGTTGAATATTGTGGTTTTGCCGGCAGGCAACTGGAGAGAGGTGTGGGGGTATTTCTGGGATTTCTGCTGAAGAGCTGCTTCGTCTGCCTCCGCTCTGAGTTCATCTTCAGAGTTACAGGGCTTGGTGTTGGTATCATAACTGTCTTGTAGGTTTCAGTCTGCAGTCCGATATGTGATCTTCAGTTCTGACGCTTTCCTGAGAGTTCTCGGTATCATCGCCCTCCAGGAAATGGTGGATTGTTTGTTTAGGAGTCATCTCTTGCATGTTGTCGTGGATGTTGTGGTAGAAAGCATATCTGTTTTTTCTTTTAAAGAAAGACGTGAACATATGATAGATCTTGTATTACTCTTTTTTCATGTAACCAAACTTGTATTTGGATGGGTGTAATCGGAAAACTTTATAGTAAAGCAGTAAATTGAAATGGAGGTGTTGTTTGGATCTTGTCTGGATTGCCTCGTGACTGTTTTGTTTGGACTTGGATGTATGCTCGGAGAATTGTTTTGATTCCGAGATGTTTTGGAATTGGTTCGATGTGTGGTTTCGACAGAGGCACCTGCAAGTTTTGCCTCCGAGTGAAAAAAACCCAACTACATAGTTGAGCCTCCGAGAGATGAAAATCCCTGCGATAGAGTTTGGCTTGTTGTCGCCTCTGAGTGGGGGATATCCCAGCTACGAAGCTATGTTGTCGGGTCTCTGAGAGGGAAAAATCCCTGCAGCAGAGCTCAGATCCTGAATGATTGGAGTATTCTGTAGGATGATCCGTCGTTGCCTTCGAGCAGGGTTAATCCATCTGGGGCATGTAAATCGGGGAATAGGTGTAGCAGTTAAAATGCGCCTGCAAGCATACGATGATACATAGATAAGAAATGATAGATGCGCATAGGTTTCAAGCATTGAAAAATTTAAAACATCATACCTGTCGCCGCTTTCCTTCGGGAAACAATTGGAGTACGTTCACACGGGGCTAATACGTGAGGGGATAAACTGATTAAGAAAACCCTCATGATATTCCTAAACACAAGCGGTTGCATTCTCGTTGGTGCCTGTATAAGAGTGGCCTGAAGTGGGGGTACAACTCTTCGACATATTGGATACGTTTTCTAGATAGGGGCTCTTACTCAGAGTAACGATCTGGTACCTCCATCATGGGAGCAAGCCCAATAGTGGAATTATCCTCCGTGAGGGGACATCTCACATCGGAGCTGTCTCCCGAGTTGGGGAAATCTCATTGCAGAATATGAATGAATTTATTTATCTGCCCGTAGGTTCAGACGAGGGGAGCCCATAGGTTAGTGTTTGTGTTCCGAGTGGGGAAAATCCAAGCAGCGGAACATTAAATGGGGGCTCTGGGAGGGGGAGATCTCTGCAGCAGAGCGGGAGACTCCGAGTGGGAGAAATCTCACGGCGGAGGGTTTCGACTCTTGTAGGACGATTGAGAAAAGCCCGTGGGCATGTCTGCGTTGCCGTCTCCGAGTGAAAAAAATCCCAGCAGCGGAACGTATAGGCACTTCTTCGAATGAGGGAAACCCCAGCGGCGGAGAAGTTTTATTGTCGCCTCCGAGTGAGGAAAATCCCATCAACGGGGCGTATGGATGGATTGATGTATGTTGTAGAGCAATCTCGTTGCTGCCTCCGAGTGGGTTGTCTCCATCTTCGGGGCGAGTGGATGGTTGTATGTTGCGGAGTAACTGTTGGCTCGAAGGCCCATCACTCTAGTTTTGATGATGATCAACTCATGTAGTTATGTTTACTAATGATCTTGTATTTAATTAGTGACAGATTTATGATCAAGATCTTAGTAGGTGCAAAGCTTCAACAAAGGATTTAAAGTCAAGTTTTAGAGCTAGCATGGTGTTTGGACCAAGTCAAGAAGGCTTCAAATGAAGACTTCAAGAAGATGAAGACTTGTGTCTAGGTTTGTTTTAGAAGATTTTATTTTTAGATAAAATGTAAATGATAGAATAGTTGGTGGATTGCTCAAGTACATATACACACACACACTCTTGATTTAGTTTGTTTTAGAAAAGAATTTTTACTTTGAAAAATATCATTTTAGTTTTTGGTATTATAGTTTACACATATCTTATCCAAAATCATGTTTAGTGCATAATGTCAAAAACATAGATATTTCACCATGTTTGTGTAGTAGATCATATCCATACACACTATGCTTCAAATGAGTTTAAATATCTTGTTTTTGTATTTGGAGAAGTTTTGGTAAAACAAGTTTTGGAAAAATCAAGTTTGGAAAAATACCGTTTTGTTTTGAGCCAATATTTCCAACTTACAAAAATAGTCCAAATCATTTATAACATGTCTTGATTGTGCAAGCATGTTTGTTTATCAAAGTATATTGGTAAAACTATTTTTATAGATTTTTCAGTATTTTATGGGATTTTATTTCAACCAAAAAGACTTAGTTTTAATCCCTTTACTTTTCTGACCCAGAGCTGGCTGGCAGGCCAGGTCGGTCGACCGCACGGTCGACCGCACCAAGGGCCGGTCGACCGACGTGCACAGAGCCGTGCACGTCTGGCAGCACAGTGGGCCGGCCGACCGGACGGTCAACCGGACCAGAGAGCTTTGCTCTCTGTATCTGGGCGGTCGACCGGTAGCTCCAACGGTCGGAAATCAGACCGTTGGCGATCGACCGGACGGTCGACCGGCAGGCCTGACAGACCCCAACGACTAGTTTTTCTGAGCCTATAAATTTGGGGGTTTGGTCATTGTTTTCACCAAGATTTTTAGTGGACTTTGAGCCAGTTTTTCCCACTTCTTTAAAAGAGTTTTCTCTACTAAATTGAGAGCTAATACTTCTAATCAAAAGGGGAGTTTTTATTAAGAGTGTTAAAAGAGATTCTTTGAGTTTTCCTCCACCATCTCTTTCCTTGTTTTCTCACACAACACTTGAGCTATCCATTGCTATATCTACCTATAGGAATTTGTTGTGAGAGGATTTTAGGTGATCAAGAGTTGTGATCACCAAAGTTCCTTCATTTGCTTTGAGGAGGCGGACGTGTGTGTTCGCATTGTTTCGGGTCCTAGTGGGGACTCGGTGGTTTAGAGTTCGTGTGTGAACTCTTGGTTCGAGGTGCGGCCTCGGCGAGCTTGTGGGGCTTGCGGTGTGTACGGGACTAGAGAGTCCGAGGGATTGTAGGTGTTGCGGCACCAAGGAGTGATCCATTGGGATCAAGCATAGTGGAAATCCTTCGTGTGTCGAAGGCGGGGATGTAGAGCAAGTGTGCTCGAACCTCGAAACAAATCCCTTGTGTTTGCGATTGCTCACACTCTCTCTCTATCTCCTTGTGTTTATATCTTACATACTTATATTGTGTTTATTCTTTATATGCTTGATATTCATATTGTGCTCATATTGATATACTTGCTTGGGATTGTTTGCTAACACTTGTATTCACCTAAGAGAGCCAACGCGGCACCTCAACCCTTATCTAGGGGAATCTAGAGGAGTTAGTCCAGAGCCCTTCACGGGGAATTCGGCTACACTCTTGTGTTATACGTGGTGTTTAGTTTAAATAGTTTGTTTAGGTCATAATAGTTTTTAATTCCGCATTATTTGTCATTTAGTGACCATTAGATTAGCCATCACCTATTCACCCCCCCTCTAGGTGAACTTACAGTAACCTTGTTGCTGTCTCTGAGTAGAATGTCTCCATCTTAGGGGCGAGTGCATGGTTGTATGTGACAGATGTGAGTACTGCAATGGATGGATGTATGGTTAGGAGAATGAAACAATACTTTATTCAGAAATGTAGCATATGGATTGAAATTGAAAGGATGTATATCCCGTGTAAGGGATTCGGTGGGTCAATTGATCGCCTTGTATTGCGTGATCATGTGCTGCCCCCTATATTAGCCTGGTGAAGGTCCATAAATATTTTTGTTCTACTATATGGTTTATATAATATGTTGACTGGTGATTTCCTGTCTATATCATGTTCACTTTCTCCTCCTTTCTTTTCTTGGGACCTAGAGGTGAAAGGATCCATCACATAGAGTGAGTCCGCCTATTCCCGGTTCGTTGGTTTGTACAATACCAAAGAATAGATGAACTGAGGATTTGTAATTGTTGTCAAGTTTGTTGAAGAAACTGAAAATTGTGTATTATTAATGAGGGCAATACCCGAATATATAGTCTTTACAACCCTAAATCCTAATACGATTAGCATTACATAATCTTAATTCTAATACTACTCTTTAACACACTCTCGCAAACTCATGATGGATGAAAAATTATGATGAAAGAAAAATATAAAATAAAAACGTGAAAAATATCTACTGAAAAATCTAAAAATTGATGATCCATATAGCACTCTTTGAAGACGGATGAATACAAAAGTTGTATTCTTGAACAACCCATTGCAAACTTATGATGGATGACATCAAGAGTTTGAGTTAGTGTCGACAACGAGGAGGAGAAGATGAATTCTGATCGATGACAGGGCACATTTTGAAGTTTAATCCAACACTTTTCTGCTCGTGGCAAGGCAGACTTCAGCCTCGAAGTCCCTTTAAATACACAGGGCGGACTCTAAAATTCATATTGTCTCTTTCACTTGAAGTGAGGCGAAAATTGAAATAGTGTGAAATTCATCGATAGAAAGAAGATCGGACAGAGGAGATAAATGGATTTGAAAGATCTCTAAGCTCAGTAGAAAAGGAAGTTTTTAGAGATCCTCTAACTCAGTAAAAGAAGAGGAAACTGGTCGAACAAGAAAAGACGATCACTAAATCTATGATGCTGGTAGTCCTGTGTAACCCGTGAATCCAAAATCATTGAAGTGGAAGTTGAAGACATCGTCGTGGCAACAAGAAAATAGAGAAACTTCAACGAGAGAGAATTTTGATAAAAAACAAAACAAAAAAGTGGCCTAGTGCTAGGCATGAGCTGCATGAGCGCTGCCAGCGTAGGCTCGAGAATAACGTGAAAACAACAGTCACCAGAGAAAAATTTTGATGGAGAAAATAAATTTAGAGGGATGGCTCTGATACCGTGTTAAGTCAATTAAAGAAACTGAAAATTATGTATTATTGATGAGGGTAATGCCCGAATATATAATCTTTACAATTACATAATAAGGAAACTAACATTATAAATCCTAATTCTAATACTACTCTTTAACAACTGTATTTGTGTACTGTTACCTTGCACGCTTTCCCCCTCTTGTAGATTCTCTTATCAAGAGGACTAAGTATCTAGTTTCACAGGTGCCAGAGTACACCAATATGCTAAATCGGGACATTTGGTACCTGGGAATTTAGTTAATCTGTTATGTAGCCTTTGTAATTTGCACTGACAGTATTCATCACAGGTGCTGCTTGTATGCATATTATACTTCAGAATACGTTGGTATTGACAGCATGATGTTTTTCCGCAGGTGGGACTACTCCAATCCTGGATATCTTGATGCTTTAAAGCATCTCACTGATCTAAAAGAGGAAGGTTAGATTGACAAATTGTCGGATAATTGTATTTGAAGTTGATTTTTTCGGGGTACAAATATGTCTAAAAAGTCATGATAAAGCATCTTGTTTGATCTGATCTAATTCTTATGATGAAAGGTATGCAGGTAAAATCAAGACTATTGCTTTGACTAATTTTGATACCGAACGGTTGCACATAATTCTCGAAAATGGGATCCCAATTGTCAGCAATCAGGTGACTGCTCTTTTCTTTTGCAATCTCCTAGTTTTAGTTCAGACTGCAATATTTCTGCTGTCACATGTTGAAATTGTGTGCCAGGTGCAACATTCTGTTGTAGATATGCGCCCGCAGCAGCGAATGGCTGAGCTGTGTCAGCTTACTGGAGTCAAACTGATAACGTCTCTCTCTCTCTCTCTCTCTCTCTCTCTCTCTCTCGCGCGCGCGCGCACACACACACACACACAAATGGAGATATACATATCTGTCGTCATGTTTTATCTTCTTAATATATTAGATTTGGAGATGCAGGTATGGAACGGTGATGGGTGGTCTCCTCTCTGAGAAGTTTTTGGATACCAATTTATCAGTTCCCTTTGCCGGCCCCCCTCTGAATACCCCTTCTCTGCAGAAGTATAAAAGAGTAAGCTATCCATAACAATGCTGGATTCACTCTCTGCTGCTTTTGAGTAATGATTTTATGTCATAGAACAGAAAAACTGTACATAATTGGTTGACTATTATCAGATGGTTGATGCTTGGGGAGGCTGGAAACAATTCCAAGTTTTGCTTAAAACGCTAAAAAGTGTTGCTTCTAAACATGGGGTCTCGATTCCAACTGTTGCTGTTAGGTACATACTAAATCAGGTAAATCTGCCTATACCCGATAATATTAAATATAAATCAATTTTTTTTTTTTTTTTTTTTTTTTTTTTTTTTTTTTTTTTTTTTTTTTTTTTTTTTTTTAGTTCTGTTTGGTTGGTTAACTTGTCATTTACCTTTTTTTTGTTTTGATTTGGAAAACTACAGCCGTCGGTTGCTGGATCGATGATAGGGGTTAGACTTGGTTTGGTGGAGCATATTAAGGACACAAACGCTATATTCTCTCTCATTTTGGACGAAGAAGACATGGACAGCATCACAGAGGCATCAAAGAAGGGAAAAGACCTGATGAAAGTAATTGGCGACTGTGGTGATGAATACAGACGAGCATAAATTTCACAAACTTGAGCTTCGTAATCCAAGCCGAATGATATAATCTCCTAGGGGTTTCCTATATGAATGTGTATATACATTATAGATATCATCGGTATTTTACTACTGCTATGTCTGCCTTAGAATGTTGATTACAAAATATGAGTCTTCCGTGCGTCCATTGCAGAATCGAGATCATTGGTATCCCTCATTGAAATGGTTACAGGACATTTTATGTCTATAGTCTCTGTCATTTGTTACCTATTCATCTTCAAATGTTACCACATATTTTGAAGGCTTGGTCCATGAAAACCATATTACTTTGTTCAGACGCATGGATTATATTGTTATTGAGGGCAATATTAGAGCTGGCCTGACTGCGGCTCAACCCTATCCACAGCCTGATGCGCCACTGTCTTCCTCTGACGCTGATGACCGGTTAGCCAATCATTGTGCAATTCTTGAATGCGCTGAAAGCTATTGCTCCATCGCCTGCTGAAGTGCTGACAAGACTTAACTTGCCTCCTTCACCGGCTTTCAAAATCGCCGGAAAGGCAAGGAAGCAGCTCATCCGGTATGTCTACCTGTTTCCAGGCAACCTTCAAAGGCTCCGAAGCAATCAAAGAAGCAATCCTCCGCCTTCAAGATAACTGTGCTTGATGACAATGATGATTTGTATGGCCAATTAGGCCCTAATCACTGTGGTGTCTGACTGTTTTCTTAATTTTTTTTCCCCACTTCCTTTCTCTGTAAAAGAAATTTTATTATCAAAATAATTATATTGCCACCTGCACTGCAATATTACATATTTTATTGGAACAGATACGAGAATCGTCTCTCCTTTCCAGTGCATGGTCAAGACAGCTGTTTTCGCTTGTCAATGCATGCTTAGAATTTGAGATACGGAGACTGTACTGTCGGTAAATAATCTACAATTTTTGTAAGGAAAACATTGAACTTTGAAGCATAGGTTTTTTTTCCTCCTCTTCCAATACTGCACCCTGATGCATCTATCAAAGTAAGCAGCAAACGCACAAGTTTCTTTTTTTTTTTTTATAACACTCCATGCACCAATAGCTACAAAATTATATATATATATATATATATATATATATATATATATATATATATATATATATATATAGTCTCCTTAGATTGTAATCTAAGGAGGAGGCTTAAAATCCCAACATTTCGATTATTTTTTTTACAATCCGACCGCACATTATCATCTTCATCTTCTAAAATGTGCACATATAAAAAATCAAATGATTTGAATTTCGTTTACTTATTGATCTAATCATTCCATTTTGTTTACTTTTAAAAAACCGTTAATATTTGAACTCAAAGAAAATAAAGTAAACGAACCTGAAATCACTTGATTTTTTATATGTGTACATCTTAGGACATGAAGTTGATAATATGCGGTCGGATCGTGAAATTATTTTTGAGATGTTGGAGTTTTAAGATCCTACTTAGATTGTAGTCTAAGGAGACCTATTAGGAACACTTTACTCACACACACACATGAGGAATCTGTATCTCAGCCGCCAGCTGAGAGAGACTCTCTCAGCTAACGCAACGTGGCTGAATTTCAACCACAATTTTGAGTGCTGGTACCATGCTTGCCGTTTTTTATGAAGACTGTGATTAAGTCGCAGTGTTTTTATGAGAACTGTTGCCATGGTCACAGTCTTTTCTAAGGATTGCGACCAAGGTCACAATCATTTTCTGAGGACTGCTACCATGATCGCACTCCTAATTACACTGAAAATATATAATTTTTTTGGACTGCGATCATGTCACAGTGGACTGTGTCACAGCGGACTACGACTATGTTGCAGTAAGTTGCGACCATATTGAAGTGACAACTGAGAGAGTCTCTCTCAGTTGGCGGCTGAGGTACATTTCTCTCTCTCACTCACCACACACACTCTCTCTCTCATATATATATATATATATATAAAACACCTAGAGGCGGGGGGGGGGGGGGGTGAATAGGTGTAAGTGCTAATCTATAAACTAAATGCGCTAAATGCGGAAGCTTAAGACTATTTTGCAAAACACTTAATACAATTCAACAAGTGTAGCCGAATTCCCCGTGAAGGGCTCTGGACTAACTCCTCTTGATTCCCCTTGAAATGGGTTGAGGTGCTATGTGAAGCTCTTGTTGGATGAGTATAAGTGAGGCACACACACAAGCAAGCATATACAAGATATAACAAAATGAATTATGCAAGGCAACACAAGTATGTATGATATGACAATAAGAATGATGCTATGCACAAATGAAAGAGAGAGAGAGTTGAGAGACAATGGATCAATCGCAAAGACCAAGATATGTTTCGAGGTTCGAGCCCCTAGCTCTACATCCCCGCCTTCACCACCGTGAAGGATTTCTAATCCACTATCTCCCACCAAGGGAACCTCCAACAAGGAGGATTTGTTACAACTCTAGGAGTACCAAACTCCTCTCTCAAACAACCACCTCACAACCGAGGGGTAGGCCCGTAGCCAATACAAACTCAATCCACCTCACAAAGAGGGATAAGGCCCTTAGCCAAACAATCAACCACCAACACCTCTACCGAAGAGGGTTACAAACCAATCTCCAACTCCACCTCACCAAGAGGGAGTAAACACCAATCTCCACCTCTACCAAAGAGGGAGCAAATACCAACCCAATACAACCAACTCAACCTCTACCAAAGAGGGAGCACCACAAGAAATCAAGGGTTTACAATATGTGGTCTATCTCAACCACAAAAACTCCTTTCCTTTTTCCACAAACAATAGATCCTAATAGAGTAGGATAGGTGATAGCTCAAGTGTGGAAAACAAGTGTTTTGATCAAAGAAAAAACTCTTGGGAAAATATCAAATTGATATAGAAATGAAGAACAATAAATTAATTCCCAAAAACTTATTTTCTTTGAAAATGACAAAACACTTTAAAACAAAAGAATGAATCTTTATGGCACTTAAAACTCTTTTAAAAACTTCTTTTTAACTTCAGAGAATGTAAGAAAAACAGCCCAAAAAATCTTGTCCAAAAACTCTTTCAAATGGGGTATTTATAGCCCCTAAAAAAATATAGCCGTTAGGCTGATGTGGCAGCCTGACAGGCTGGCGGTCGACCGTCCAACGGTCAAAAAATAGCCGTTGACAGCTTCCGGTCGACTGGTCGGTCGACCCGAACACCCCGAGAGCAATCTGCTCTCAGTCGGTCGACCGCACGGTCGACCGTCTACAAAACAGCCGACGTGCACGGTTTTGTGCACGTCCGGTCGACTGGCCGGTCGACTGGCCGCTTGGCCCAGTCGACCGTCCCCGTCGACCGGCCCAACCTGGCAGACAGCAAAATAGGTCAGATTGGAACACATTTTTGAGGTCTAAAACGTTCGAATTTGGGAATAAGTATATAGGATGAAGTTGTAGATATTGAAGTCTTCTTTCTAATGCAATTTAAATCAAATCAATATCAATTCAGAATTGAAAGTTATCAATAAAATACTAAAAGGTATCAAAACAGAAACTGTAAACTATTTTCAGAACAAGAACAGATTTCAACCAAATATTTGACAACTTTAAAATTAGAATCAGAAAATGGTTATTAAATAAGAAATTTAGATCTGAAAGTTATCTTTGAAATGCAAGTTAAATCATGTTATTTGAATATAAAAATAAAAAGTTATGATAATAACTATAGAAGGGTGTCAAGCAGATCAGAAGAACTAAAACTGGTTTAAATCCAAAAACCCGATATATGTACTTGAAATCCAAAACCGATTCAACCAAAAACCAAACATATTGAATTTATGTGTGTGTATTGTGAACTTGAGCATATCAACTATACTAAACTTTACAAATGGATCTAAAACTCACAATCTAAACTAGGATACCTAAGTCTTTTCTTGATGATCTCCATCCTCAAGTAGACTTGCTCCCAAATGTGTGATCCACCGAGTGCAAAGGAAAGCTCTTGAAGCTTGAGCACCGGAATCACCATGATAAGCTTCTAAACTCCTCTTGTTGAAGCTATCACCAAACTAATATCTTGCTAATGATCTGAAACTTAAAATCACAAGATTATTAGTAAACATAACTACATGAGTTGATCATCATCAAAACTAGAGTGGAGGGCCTTTGGGCCAACAATCTCCCCCTTTTTGATGATGACAAAACTCATGGAGTTATATATGCATGGATTAAAGATAAGCTTCAAAGAAGCTCCCCCTTAACTCATGCATAAACAAATAAACATTAAATATGCAATGAATGACAATGCATATAAACAAGGTGCTCTAGATATCAATGAAATATTCAAAATAAAATATGTTTCTAGATACCAATTCAAAATAAAACAAGACATATAAACATGCTCTAAATACCAATAAAACTAATTAAACTAGATATCAATTAACATCATATATGCAAACACAACAAATACTCCCCCTTAAGCAAGGAAGACATGCATAACAAATACTTCTCCCCCTTAGATAAGGAAGACATGCATATATAAAACACAAAACACAAATACTTCTCCCCCTTTTTGTCAATCATCAACAAAGGGGTATAAAACATAAAAACAAATTTTCTCCCCCTTTTTGTCAAAAACAAAAGGATTAAGAAGGGGTAATCAAATCATTCATAACAACAATGATACCAATTCAAGATAAGACAACAAAGTGCATATTGATACCAATTTGAAAAGTAAAACATGTAAATCAATCAAGAATACATATCATTTTTTTTTTTTAAATTTTAAGGCAACTTGATACCAATTGATAAGCAAACATATAGCATACCAATGATATCTAAACAATCTTGATATCAATAGAAAGTATTTTACTTTTAAGAGCATATGATACCAAATTGAAAATTTTTTTTTTATTTAAAAATTCATTTTTTTTTTGAAGTCATAAAGTGTGGGAGTGGAAATCAAATACCAATTGAAAAATAAGAGATTCTAGTTTACTCCCCCTTTATGAAATACCAACAAAAAAAAACATGCATAGGCTTGAATTAAGATGCCAATTGAAAATTAAATCAATTGAAATAAAGGTAAAAATCAAGCTCTAGCATAAACAAGATTTGTGCTTAAAATATAGAGATATAATAGCACAAATAAAAACATGTATATGTGTATGAAATAGAATGAGTACCAATCACTAATAGATGATACCAATTGATAGCATACATACACAATAAATAAATATGAGTATACAAGAAGAATCAAATTGATACCAATTGAAAGAGTTCAATGATACCAATTGAAATAACAATAATAATCATGGTATAACTCATATCACAACGAAGAATACGAACTAGTTAAAATGGAAAGTTTTGTAAACTAGTACGAAATCCTTCAAGCAAGGAATAAAATAAGATTATTTTTCATAAAATATGAAAATCACATGATAATCATCACTCTAATCAATAAAGCATAATTTTGACTCATGAAAACAAAACATGAGCAAGGCAATAAATATGAGTGTACAAGTAAAATGTGAAGACCATAATCATGAAAATTTGCATTAAGCTCTTTTAAATTCCTTAAACAAAATTCATCAAAAACATGAGAATCATAAAAACTACTTAATCTTCAAGGCATATGTATGTCTAGTATAAACTAAAATATACATACATATCCAAAACTCAACGAGTCCACAAAAGTAAATGCATGAAGGCACGTGGCTCAAAAGGATGTATATGTATAAGATTAGTTTGAACTAGATAGACATATACATGAAGTTAAACATGAATACATGAGACATGAAAAGCTAAAATTTTCTTTAAAAACCAAGTTCATTTCAAGGTATATGTATGAATTGTCAACACACTAAGTATACATACATATCCCTAAACACAATTGAGTCCATTATATATAGATTTGCATGAAAAGCAAATGACTCAAGGGGTAAACATGTATATCTTAATATTTGGCAATACAAACATATACATGAAGTGAAAACACATGATTTTTCAAATAAATTCAAAAATAGGAATACAAGTTTAAAATGTATGAATCATCAAAACTAGACTATACTAGCACATCTAATAGGTACAAATAAGCATTCAAGCCCAAACATATATAGATTTGTTTGTGGCCCATTCTATGTACAAGTATAATTCCTAGTCTTAATGAAAACTAACATCTAAACATGTAATCAAAAACATGAAGCATCAAAGCAAACACGAATATCATATTGCTAAATAAAACACATACAAAATTCATCAAACTTCTTTTATTTGAAACAAATTTCTAGGTATATGTATGATTCATCCAAATCTAACAATATACATACATATCCCAACCGTAAACGAGTCTATTAAAAGTATTTGCATGAAGGCAAAAGACTCATGGGTATACATGTATATTTATTAGTTTTGAATTCAAAATACATATACATGAAGTAAAAGTATGAAAATAGGCATAGCAAGTATAAATGAAGGAATCATCAAAACTAGCTTATACGTGTGCATGTAGTGAATACAAATGAGCATGAAGTTCAATCATATATAAATTGATTTGTTCTCACTATGTGTACATGTATACATGCATGTTTTGATAAAATCTACATCTAAACTAGTTTATACCACATAAAGCATAAAACAAAAAAATCATCATGAGAAAACTAAAACATGATTACTATGTAAATTCACATGTATTAGATTCATGATGTACATTATAGCTAAACAAAAGGTGAGAGCACTAAATATGGGTTCATATAAGCAAGTGTGTCTCAAATACTATACATGTATGTCAAGGATCTAATAAACATGGCATGTACATACTAATCCATAGACAATGAAAACATGCTATAAAACAAATGATTATGAAAGCATGTAAACTATAATAAGGAGTTAGGAAATTGTTACCAAAACCTAGAAGGCAACTCTCCTTGTCTCCAAAACATGGTGGTCCTCTCCACCAAAACTTTCCTTGAAAGTGATGCATCCAAATGATTTCCTTTAAGCTTGGAACGCATCCACTCCAAGGTACGGCCACTCTCACGTCATGTGAGAGCCCACACCTACATCAAATAAAGGAGGGGTGGTCTTTGGTACCCATACTCTTTTGGGTCCATGGGGGTTAGTCCCTTCTCTAACCCAAACAAACTTCTTTACTAAATTATCAATATTTAATCTATCAAAACAAAATTTAGCAAGGTGGCCCCTACGTCCACAATGTGTACAAGTGTACACATGAGCATACGTGTGATGGTGTCCGTGAGGAGCATGTGTATGCCGTGGAGGGTGTGCATGAAAAGATGGAACTTGCTTCTTTCGAACCAAGGATTCCAAGCGTGTATGATTCATGGCACATTGGCTCATAGTGGAGCCCAAACAATCTACTCTCTTCTTTAATAAACAAATATCATCATTAATCTTAGAAGAAGAGGTACATGCATTAGGTAGATTAGATGAAGAGGCTACACTAGCATGGCAAACATGTGCATCTATCTTATGTTGCAAAACTTCATTTTTCTTTAAACAAGCATCCAAATCATTTGAAATAGAAATAATTTTATTTTTCAAAGCAACATTCTCTTTTAAAATAAAATCTACTTTTGAAGTCAAATTTTCATTTTTCTTCAAAAGAACATGGCAATCATTTTTATTTTTCAAAAAGTTATTTTCTTTTAGAGCAAGGTCTAATTTAGATCTCAATGAATCCCTTTCATTATAGACCTCAACCTTCTCTTGCAAAACACAATCAAGTCTAGAATGCAAATTTTTATTTTCTTTTTCAATTTCTAGACTCTTCTTTTTCAAAACCTTATATTTTTCTATTAGTTTTTCACAAACAATAGATAGTTCTTCATTTAAAGCATGGGGGTCAATATGATCATTTGAAGAACTAGAGCAATCATCACTATCTAATAGAGTTTCTGATTGTACCTCAAGGGAGTCATTCCCTTGGACCATGAAGCATTGAGATTCGGATTCTCCACTAGATTCCTCCTCTCGTTGGATTGGCAATAGAAGCTCGGAGGTGGTGGTTGTTGTCAACTTGTTCCACACTACAAAAGCGGAATCAAGGTTAGAAACACTCATAAGATAATCTTTAGATAAAGTGCTTCTAATGGCCTCAAGGGCTTGTGCATTGGCCCCTACATGATTGCTATCACTAAGGAAGGATTCCTTGGTAATGGCAAGGTAAACTTTATGACCTAGGGTTTGTAAGTAAACGGTCATCCTAATCTTCCAAACATGAATGTTGGAAGGGTCAAATATAGGTGGGGTCATGAAGTCCATGGCAAACTATATGAGTGTGCAAACACGCAAATGCAAACAATAGATTAGCAAGCAAATGGATCTCACTCCTAGGATGTTAAGCCTAATATCAGGAGCACTAGCTCTGATACCAATTGTAAAACACCTAGAGGGGGGGTGAATAGGTGTAAGTGCTAATCTATAAACTAAATGCGCTAAATGCGGAAGCTTAAAACTATTTTGCAAAACACTTAATACAATTCAACAAGTGTAGCCGAATTCCCCGTGAAGGGCTCTGGACTAACTCCTCTTGATTCCCCTTGAAATGGGTTGAGGTGCTATGTGAAGCTCTTGTTGGATGAGTATAAGTGAGGCACACACACAAGCAAGCATATACAAGATATAACAAAATGAATTATGCAAGGCAACACAAGTATGTATGATATGACAATAAGAATGATGCTATGCACAAATGAAAGAGAGAGAGAGTTGAGAGACAATGGATCAATCGCAAAGACCAAGATATGTTTCGAGGTTCGAGCCCCTAGCTCTACATCCCCGCCTTCACCACCGTGAAGGATTTCTAATCCACTATCTCCCACCAAGGGAACCTCCAACAAGGAGGATTTGTTACAACTCTAGGAGTACCAAACTCCTCTCTCAAACAACCACCTCACAACCGAGGGGTAGGCCCGTAGCCAATACAAACTCAATCCACCTCACAAAGAGGGATAAGGCCCTTAGCCAAACAATCAACCACCAACACCTCTACCGAAGAGGGTTACAAACCAATCTCCAACTCCACCTCACCAAGAGGGAGTAAACACCAATCTCCACCTCTACCAAAGAGGGAGCAAATACCAACCCAATACAACCAACTCAACCTCTACCAAAGAGGGAGCACCACAAGAAATCAAGGGTTTACAATATGTGGTCTATCTCAACCACAAAAACTCCTTTCCTTTTTCCACAAACAATAGATCCTAATAGAGTAGGATAGGTGATAGCTCAAGTGTAGAAAACAAGTGTTTTGATCAAAGAAAAAACTCTTGGGAAAATATCAAATTGATATAGAAATGAAGAACAATAAATTAATTCCCAAAAACTTATTTTCTTTGAAAATGACAAAACACTTTAAAACAAAAGAATGAATCTTTATGGCACTTAAAACTCTTTTAAAACTTCTTTTTAACTTCAGAGAATGTAAGAAAAACAGCCCAAAAAATCTTGTCCAAAAACTCTTTCAAATGGGGTATTTATAGCCCCTAGAAAAATATAGCCGTTAGGCTGATGTGGCAGCCTGACAGGCTGGCGGTCGACTGGCCGGTCGACCGTCCAACGGTCAAAAAATAGCCGTTGACAGCTTCCGGTCGACTGGTCGGTCGACCCGAACAACCCGAGAGCAATCTGCTCTCAGTCGGTCGACCGCACGGTCGACCGTCTACAAAACAGCCGACGTGCACGGTTTTGTGCACGTCCGGTCGACTGGCCGGTCGACTGGCCGCTTGGCCCAGTCGACCGTCCCCGTCGACCGGCCCAACCTGGCAGACAGCAAAATAGGTTAGATTGGAACACATTTTTGAGGTCTAAAACGTTCGAATTTGGGAATAAGTATATAGGATGAAGTTGTAGATATTGAAGTCTTCTTTCTAATGCAATTTAAATCAAATCAATATCAATTCAGAATTGAAAGTTATCAATAAAATATTAAAAGGTGTCAAAACAGAAACTGTAAACTGTTTTCAGAACAAGAACAGATTTCAACCAAATATTGACAACTTTAAAATTAGAATCAGAAAATGGTTATTAAATAAGAAATTTAGATCTGAAAGTTATCTTTGAAATGCAAGTTAAATCATGTTATTTGAATATAAAAATAAAAAGTTATGATAATAACTATAGAAGGGTGTCAAGCAGATCAGAAGAACTAAAACTGGTTTAAATCCAAAAACCCGATATATGTACTTGAAATCCAAAACCGATTCAATCAAAAACCAAACATATTGAATTTATGTGTGTGTATTGTGAACTTGAGCATATCAACTATACTAAACTTTACAAATGGATCTAAAACTCACAATCTAAACTAGGATACCTAAGTCTTTTCTTGATGATCTCCATCCTCAAGTAGACTTGCTCCCAAACGCGTGATCCACTGAGTGCAAAGGAAAGATCTTGAAGCTTGAGCACCGGAATCACCATGATAAGCTTCTAAACTCCTCTTGTTGAAGCTATCACCAAACTAATATCTTGTTAATGATCTGAAACTTAAAATCACAAGATTATTAGTAAACATAACTACATGAGTTGATCATCATCAAAACTAGAGTGGAGGGCCTTTGGGCCAACAATATATATATATCAGAAATATGTATATCAGCCGACAGCTGAGAGTCTCTCTCAGCCTGCGGTGACGTGACACAATATTTGTCACACCAATAAGTTGCGAGGGGCTTATTGAAATAAGTTAAATTATTAAATGTCCCTCGATAAAAGGTACTTGTCCCGCTATTATTTATTATTATTTTTCTCCCTATTTCTTTTACCTCACATTGTCAGATTTAGGGTTTCCTTTTCCTGCCATAAAGTTGTTTTCGAAAATAGCGATTTCCGGATCAGGTTTTTCTCCTTTTATTTTAATGTCGACATCGGAGCAGTCCACTTTCCCTGCCAATTCTGGTAGCAGTCGTAAGCGATCTCTATCTCTCGATCTATATATCGATCATATATCATCTGGTTCAACTTTCTCTCAGAATATTGAAAGTATTGAAGGGTTAAGATCTTTGCATGCTGATCAAGAAGTTCTTATTTTATCAAATTTTCCGCAATTTCTTAAATGTAGAAGATTTTTGTGAAATGTATATGGAATTGTGACCTAGATTTCGTTTTACAGAACAACATAAACACTTGCTCTAAAGTCTTTTTTTCCAGAAAGAATTTCAAAGTTTTGTTAAATGCGATCTCAGTCGCACCTATTTAATTTAATACACTAAAATTTATGAACTACGATGACTAATTTAATACACTAAATTTTACTAACTGCGACCACGGTCGCAGTTTGTATTAAAAACATTTTTCCGTTTGTCAAAGCTAGCTTTATAACTGCGACCTTAGTCCCAGTCTTATTTTTTACAGTTCTGACACGTGTCCACGTCAATTATATCTATCTTATACACTAAATTTTAAGAACTGCGACTTAAGGTCGCAGTATATACTAATGAGAGAGTTGTACAGTTATTATTCACGTTTTTAAAAAACCTGGACATACGAAAAAACTGCGACTACGGTCACAGTCTATTATTCAGAAGTTACAGATTTCTTTACATCTGCGTTCTTGGTCGCAGTTTTAGTTATTACAGTTTAGACGTGTGATATTCAATTATTTGTTTTATTTAGTTTAGCAATTTACTTTGTAGGATCTGAATTCACATGGAGAAATATCTGGAAGCTCAAATCTGTTTTTAGGGAAACAGTTTTCTACGGATGATGAAGCATACAACTTCTACAATTCTTATGTAAGGAACAAAGGTTTTAGCGTGAGAAGAAAAAGAATAGATAAGTCACGGAGGCCTCATGATCAAGTTATTTGTAGAAAATTTTGTTGCAACAAGAAAAGTGTGAAGAAGTTGTGTGACAAAAGAAAAGATGGGCTTACAGTCAACCGTCGAATCGACACTAGAGTAGCGTGTCCTGCTGAGATGCATGTGCATCTTCGTTTTTTATTTGACAGAAGATCTTGGGTTGTCACCAAGTTCGTTGATTCTCATTTATATGAATTATCAAGCCGGATAAGGTCCATCACTATTACTCTCACCAGACACATTGATCAAAGATTAGCAGAAACATTATGAGCAATTTGGTTGATGTAGAATTTACCCTTCAAATATTTTCCGTGTTGTTAATGCAATGAACCATGGAGAAGGTTGTGAAGAAGTAAGCCAACAAGTTATTTATTTTACTCGTCACCGTAGAAGTAACGTTGGCCATGAGTTTATTTCGATCATCAAATATTTTCAAGAAAAAGCTGAGTCCGATCCAATTTTTCTTTGTCAGTGAAGTTGACAATTGTAGGCTGTCTAAAAATGACTAACAGACCAGCCATTAAGGAAGCAGAGTCTCAAGCTCTAGACGCGAGAAATCGATGCTAGCGTCTCAGCATTAAGACGCGTTGGCTCTACACCCGCGTCTCAACGTTCAGACGCGTCGGCCCGAAGCCTGCGTCTCAGCATCAAGACGCGTCGGCCCGAAGCCCGCGTCTCAGCATCAAGGCGCATCGGCCCGACGCCCGCGCCTCAGCATCCAGACGTGAAGGCCCGAAGCCCGCGTCTCAAGGCGCGTTTGGCTCGACGCCCGCGTCTCAAACTCCAAGGCGCGTTTGGCCCAACGCCCGCGTCTCAGTTGCAACTGCCCTGATTGCGGGGCCAGTCACCGCGCATGTAGCGGGTAGTGGCCCCTCATGCGGGAGCGTTTTCAGGAGGCACCTTCACCCCTGAGATCCCTATAAATAGCCTTGTTTGCTATGAAGAGAGGATCGGATTTTTTGGAGAAGGGAGAGAACTTTAAGAAGATCGAAGCTTGGGCAGAAGATTGGAGTTTTGAAGAGAGAGAGCTTTGAGATAAGGCATCATCAAAAATCGATCGAATCCAGGCAGGAGGATCATCAAGAGAGAAGCACGACTCTTCAGCGAGCTTACTGAGTACTAGCCGCTCTTCGCCTACCTCCTCTTTGAGAGTTTTGGTAGACGGAGCTGAGTTACTCTTTCTACCGACCGAAGAGAAGACCCCCGACAGTCCAGGACGGTCATCTGGTCAACGGAGAACAAGATTCACTCTCCATCGCCACACGAAGAACCCAGCCTTAAACAAAGGGAAGATTCAGACATCCTCCCTCCCTTGTAACTGGAAAAGAGGGAAGAGTAGTTCTTTTGGTTGTAATCGTTTCGCTTGAATCAAGGAAATCTTTTACAGCTAAAACCACTTTCTCCGACCACCAAGTTTTCCGGCCCCTACAAGAGATGGCGACTCCGCTGGGGACTACCTTCGTTACTGACGAGCGCACCGTGGTGCAAGATGACGTTCTCCGTAAGGGGAAAATGGTCGAATCCCTCGTCGTCGAGTTCGACCAGGCGAAGTATGAAGAGTTCCTCTCTTCTGGCTCCAAGAGCCCAAAGACCCGCGTCTGCCGCAGGGTCTCAAGTGGACAGCCCCCTGAAGCCCAATCTGAGGCTCTGTCGGGTGCTCCTGCTGCCCACTGTGCCAAGTTTGGTTTACGCGCCGACGCCTCCCAGAAGGCCCGCGTAACCTCAGACTCCTCTGCTGCGATCAACCGCGTCGCGCAGAACACACGCGCCAACGCCTCTCTGAAGGCCCGCGTGGTCCCCGGCACATCTACTGGTGCGATCGACCATGTCGCACAGAACGCCCGCGTCAGCGTCTCTCAGGAGACCCGCGTGGCAAACACCCCTGGTTCTACAAACCAGGAAGTTGTTGGCTTCTCTCTTCCTCCACGGCGCAATCGGAATGCCGAGCGTCGACAGAGAAGACGCGCGCGTCAACACTCGGTCGGAACCGTTGGTTTTCTGACTGGGGTTGAACGCAGCGTACGATCCGATGCCTTGCCCGCACCTCGTCCAGTGCGAGAGATCCGCGTTTGGCGACCCAAACGCGAGACTCCCCAAGTTGGGCCTTCTGGAGACCAACTTGCCATACGCCAAAGCGAAGCTTCTGCGTCTTGTCAAACGCAGGAAGCACGCGCCCATAGGCGTGGGGCCCAGCAGCCCACTCTCTCCCAAGTCTCTCTGCTCCAACGCAGCAGACAGCAACGCGAAAGTCGCGTCTCATATCAACAGAGACGCCAGACGCGCGTGACGCAGCCGCGACGCAACGGCCGCGTTTCTGAAACCGGTGTCCAGGCTGAACAGCACATGACTGTCTCCCGTCGTCGACGTTGCGAGACCAGTCTCTTTAATCCCCTCCCACAGATTTGAGGGATTATTTGACAAGGAAAAGGAGTGCCAATCAGACCACTTCTCCATGCTGCTGTCAACAGCTCATCCAGATGCTCTCTGGATGCCATTGCGAGTCAGGCGTGCACCAGCCGTCTCTAATTAGACAGCTGACCCTGATTCCCCCATCAGCCAAGAGAAGACGCTCCCACAGGAGGAGAACCTTCTCAGATGTTGAATACCCGGAGCTTACTGCAAACATGACTAGCAGAAGCAAGGGAAAACAACTAATGGTCAACTCAGAGGAATCTGACTCTGAACCGGAGGGGGTGTATCAACACACTCGCACCCGGACAGGGGCCATTCCCCCAATTGACTATAATGCCTTAGCCCGCGGCATTAGAATGGGTGGTTCTCACTCCGCTATAGTGGAGTCGCAGGCTTCAAACTCTTCCGTCGAGAAGGAAGCTTCCGCCTACATGGCCGACACTCCTGAGGAGACGACCAGGCGTTTAGAGCAGACGCAGAAGCACCAGATGGATATAATCGCCTCTCAACAGAGATCCATTGACTCCCTCAAGCATATGCTCGAGAAATTGCTTGAAGAAAGAGCGAGGTCTCCTCCTAGACGACCGAAGGGCAAAGGGAGAAAAGGAGGAAGCCCACCCTCCGAATCTTCTGACGAGACACGACGATCTACCTCGGATGTGTCCAAGCCCTCGTCGCAGGCAAGAAGCGACCAGACCCCGGGAAAGGCTCATGCTAAAAGAATGAGTCAACTGGAGCAGCGCCTCGAGGCCCTTACCAACCGTAAAGGCCTCCAAGAAGCTGGAGTAGTCCGGCCCTATCCGGCCGAGTGGGACTTAGTCCCGTACCCTCCTAAGTTCAAGGCTCCAACTCTCCAAGCATTCGACGGGAAGGGGTCACCCAACCAGCACATCTACTACTTCAAATCCCAGACCGGGAACGTGGTAGATAATGACGCCATCTTGGCGCGACTGTTCATCGGCACCCTGAAAGGGTTGGCTTTTGAGTGGTTTATGAAGCTCCCGGAGGGTTCTATCAAGAACTGGGGGGATCTAGAGAAGCTGTTCTTGACACGCTTCTTCGAAGACGACTCCGAAGTCACAATGCCTACCCTTTTAGCTACAAAACAGCGAAAGGGAGAGTCCGTCAAGTCTTTCGTAGAAAGATTTCGGAACATGGCACTCCGATGTCCAAGCGGCATGACCCAGGCCACCCTGGTGGAAACATGTCGCCATAATCTCCAAACCTCACTCCTTGCTCAAATAGGAGTTGCTGAAAGCCGCACCTGGAAACAATTAGTCCAGCAAGGTGAACAGGCTGAGGAGATTGTCGCCCGCGTCAGAGCGGAAGAAGGCAAGCCCAGGCCAGAGAGGTCGACATGGCGTGCACCAGACACCTCTCTCCAGACGAAGCGGAAGGATAATTTGGCGACGGAGACCAAATCTCCCACCAAACCTCAAACAGGCAGGGCAAGTGGCTCTTCAAGCCAGCCGCGCCCCAACAAGCAGTATTCCTTCAAGGAGGAACACGTCGATTCGCTCTTCAAACTACTCAACAAGAGCAATCGACTGAAGCTCCCTGAAATTAGGCGCCCGGAGGAAGTCGGCAAGACCGACAATCCCACCTACTGCTTATACCACAGGATGCTCGGTCATCCTACCAAAAGCTGGTACGTCTTTAAGGACATCCTTCAAGCTCTGATTGACGCGGAGGTATTAAAACTCCGACCGGAGCAGAAGAAGATGACGGCCAACATGACGTCGATTCTCCAGTTTGGGACACGACCCCCGACACCCGTGGGGGTGATCTCTGTCCCGAAAGGAGAACTGAGGGTGGTCAACACAGACCCTCATCAGCAGCAGGAGAAAGGCTTGGTACCCGTCCCTACACCTCAAGGGGAAATCATGTGGGTCCACCCTGACCTCGTCGACGAGCAACAATGGACGACTGTGACCAACAGGAAGTCCAAAGGCAAAGGGAAGGCTTCATCTTGCCATGTGATATGCGCCTCCTCTCGAGAAGCGGACACTGATGTTCCCTCGCTGACTGACTCAGAAGAGGAAACAATAGTCCTGGCCGCAGAGCCCAGCCAACCTACGGCGGGGACCCGTTCAGGACAGGCATACTTGAAGCAGTACGGCGAGACAGCAGCGGCTTCTCCGCAACCAGCCGTGGAACCAGCCAAGCCCTCCTCTAAACAGCCTGGGGAGAAGCAGAAAGAAACTCGGTTTTCTCGAGTTCTTGCGAAAGGTGTAACGGAAGGATCCTCGACACCTTACAGTTTTGATGTCTTGGCTCAATTAGCCAACATCCCGGCACGCATTACCTTGTATGAGCTCCTGAGGCTATCAAAGTCAACCAGAGAGGCTCTACAAGAAGCTTTGGCCAATGCTGAGGTCTTCATGACTCGTGTGCCAAGGGAGGAAGATGTAGGGGATTGCCTCCACGCCTCCCCAAATGCTCCCTGCATCACCTTCACAACAGATGACATGCAGGTTAAAGGGAAGCATGACCGACCCCTATACTTCACAGGGTATATTGGGTCATCCGAGGTGAACCGCATCCAGGTAGACCCAGGGTCCGCGCTGAGCATCATACCTCGCCGGGTTATGCAGTTTCTAGGCATTCCTACCCATCGTCTGAGCCCTACCCAGACGACTATTTACGGGTTCAATGCCAACAGCTCCCGCCAATGGGGAAGATCAAGCTCAAATGCCAGATCGGGAGCCTCAAGTCAGAAGTGACGTGTTACGTCATTGACGCGGACACTTCCTACAACCTGTTGCTGGGACGACCATGGATTCACCGCAATTCCATCGTTCCCTCTACTCTCCACCAAGTCATGAAATACATTGACGAGAGTGGACAGGTCCGAACGTTGATTGCCGAAAGGCATCCGTTTAAAGGGGTTGAAAATTATTTCACGGACTCCCTCTTATATCAGGATCCGGAGGAGACTAATGAAACCCCACAACCAGAGGAGCCAGACTCTGGTAATGAAGCTGACATTGAGCCTGAGAAAGAAGAGTGCCTGTGGGAGTTGGAGCCCATTGTAAAGAGCACTAATAAGCTCGATGTTGATACCACCGACGATGCGGGTGGTTGGTACATTAATGAAGATTTAGACTTTGCGTATTTTCCTGTGTATGTTTCCGATTCAATACCGTCGGATACCACTACCGACGTGGACGATGACCTCTGGTCGGCAATAGATGCTTTGACATCTTTGCATGTACCGGTGAAATCATCCTTCGGGACATACCAAGATAATGGTGACGCGCAAGAGTCTGTATTCATGGTTCCAGCCAGACGAAAAGGCCAAAGACCAATACTTTTTGGGCGAATCGCATCTGAACCAATGCCCCACGTAGAATCGGAAGGTGAGGATGAATCCCCTCAGTTCGATCATTATGAACCGAGAACGCTCAAGATGATGAAGCGCATGGGGTATGATCTAACCAACAGGCCAGGATTGAACTTCGGAAAAGGAAGAAGAACACTGCTTCGATCCTTTGTACCGAAGGGAAAAACCCCTGATTACTATCATCAGACGCGCCAGGGGTTGGGCTATATATCAACTCCAGTGCCATCAGCCTCTGATTCGGAGAGACTGTCAAGTCATGACTGCTCATCAGACACGTCGTCATGGGAATCAGATGTCAGTGTCGGCAACATCTTCAAAGGGCTTTCAGTAAACATGGTTTCGACAAGCCATATGGAGGATGAAGATGAAGAAATGATCCAATCTGATACAGACCCTTGGATCAGACATTTGAATGCTCTTTGGGACATCCGCTTTGAACAGCGTGAGCCACCCACAGAAGACAAGGTTGTTCAAGTCAACCTAGGAGATGAAGACAATCCTAAACCCATCTTCATAAGTGACGGCCTGTCGCTTCCAGAGAAGAAGGATTTAATATCTCTTGTACAAGAGTATATAGATGTCTTCGCCTGGAATTATGAGGACATGCCTGGACTTGATCCTCAAGTGGCTATGCATCGCCTCAACATCAATCCGGACATGAAGCCTGTTAAACAACAGCAGCGACGGTTCCGTCCAGAGATAATGGAGGCAATCCAATCAGAAGTCAGGAGGCTTATTGACTCCGGCTTTATCAGGGAGGAACAGCATCCCGATTGGGTAGCCAACATCGTCCCCGTCGCCAAGAAGAACGGGAAGATCCGGATTTGCATTGACTTCCGTGATCTAAACGAGGCCTGCCCCAAAGACGAATTCCCATTGCCAATCACGGATGTCATGATTGACAATACTTGTGGATTCGAGCGAATGTCCTTTATGGACGGGTTCTCAGGATATAATCAAATCAAGATGTATCCCGATGACGAAAAGCACACCTCCTTCAGGACACCTCTAGGGGTATATTGCTACACCGTCATGCCCTTCGGTTTGAAAAATGCGGGGGCAACCTACCAAAGGGCCATGAATGCCATTTTCCATCGGCAGATACGCAAAACGGTGGAATGTTATGTCGACGACATCGCGGTGAAAAGCCGCACTAAAGGTGATCACATAGCAGACCTGAGGGTGGTCTTCGACATCATGCGGGCTCATCAATTGAAGATGAACCCCACCAAGTCCTTCCTGGGGGTAGCCAGTGGCAAATTCCTAGGGTTTGTTGTGACTTCCACAGGAATCCATTTGGATCCGGAGAAAGTCCGTGCTATCCAAGAGATGCAACCCCCCAGAAGCCTCAAGGAGCTCAGAGGATTACAAGGACGATTGGCATACATCCGCAGATTCATTTCAAATCTCTCCGGGAGATGCCAACCCTTCGCTAAGCTGATGAAGAAGGGCGTTTCGTTCATTTGGGACGACGCTTGCCAGCAAGCATTTGAGGAGATCAAGCACTACCTCACCCAACCACCAGTCCTGGCGGCTCCGGTATCCGGAAAGCCTTTCCTGGTGTACGTCCGATCAATGGATCATTCTTTGGGAGCTCTACTAGCTCAGAATGATGACCAGGGGCGAGAACAAGCAATCTACTACCTAAGTAGAACGATGATCGGAGCCGAACATCGGTATAACCCGATCGAGAAGGAATGTTTGGCACTGGTGTTCGCCATTCAGAAATTGCGACACTATCTGGTGGGCCAAACCATAAATGTCATATCCAAAGTCAACCCCCTGAGGTTACTTATGACAAAGCCTTCTTCACTAAATGGCCGGCTGGCAAAATGGGCCATATTGCTATCACAATATGAGATGCATTTTCTGCCACAAAAAGCCATTAAAGGACAAGCGGTGGCGGACTTCCTAGCTGAACACCCAGATCCCAGGGCAGCCAAACTCTACGAGGATCTCCCAGATGAGGTCGCCGAAGTCTGCCTAGCTCAGACGTCGTTCGAAAGTCAAGTATGGCAACTTTTCTTCGACGGTGCATCAAGGGCAAGCCCGAAGGGACACACAGTAGAGGGGGTAGGAGTGGTACTCGTCTCCCCACAAAATTACGTGATTCCCCGAGCTATCTCGTTAACCGAGCCCTGTTCCACAATGTGGCGGAATACAACGCTCTTTTGATTGGGATGCAATTCGCCGATGAGATTGGCGTTAAAAATCTCGAGGCATACGGTGATTCTAAACTCATCATCAGCCAAGTTCGCGGAGAGTATGAGGTCAGGCATGAAGATCTAGTACCCTACTACAACGCGACAATCCACATGGCCGAGAGGTTTTCAAACTTCTACATCGACCATGTACCGCGCAAGCAAAATGCGCATGCAGATGCACTTGCATCCCTTGCTGCCTCCTTAGCTCTTCCAGCTGGAGCAATGGAGAAGGTATTCGTCTATAGCCACGACCTATACTGCCCAAAAAGTCCCCTCGGAGACTACCAGAGGTCAACGGGAGATCGTCGCGGTAAGGAAACACTTGAAGTGTCGACCGATCCAGAGCTTAAAGACTGGCGATTCCCCTACATTGATTTTGTCTTATACGGCATCTTGCCCGAAGACACCAGGGAGGCGGCTGCCATCCGAAGGAAAGCCTCCAAATTCTACTACAATGCGATTTCGCGAACATTGTATCGTAGATCGCATGATGGGATCCTGCTCCGGTGCCTCTCATCAAAAGAAGCCCACGAAGTGTTGAAAGAAGCCCACGATGGTACGTGTGGAGCTCATCAACCTGGCCCGAAGCTGGCAAACCGACTCCAAAGATTGGGTTACTACTGGCCCAAGATGGTTGCCGATGCTGTTGCCTATGCCAAAAGATGTCACGCCTGTCAAATACATGGCGACTTCATCCATCAAGCACCAGGATACCTCCACTCTACGACCTCTACCTGGCCGTTCGAAATGTGGGGGATGGACGTGGTTGGTCCTATCAGCCCACCATCATCAAAGGGACATCGGTTCATCCTAGCGATAACCGATTACTTCTCAAAGTGGGCCGAAGCTATCCCTTTGAAAGAGGTGAAATCTTCTAACGTGATCAAGTTCGTGAAACATCACGTTATTTACCGCTTCGGTGTGCCTCGGCGGATTGTCCATGACAATGGACCCCAGTTCATCAGCCAGGCTTTTCAGAGATTCTGCGCCAAGTTCAGAATCCAGAGTGTGTCATCAACGGCATACTATCCGCCCGCTAACGGCCTCGCAGAAGCTTTCAATAAGACTATTGGCAAGCTTCTCAAGAAATTCGTCTCGAAAAGTCAACGGGACTGGGACGATAAGTTGGGCGAATGCTTATGGGCCTATCGCACGACTGTGCGAACCCCAACTAAAGCCACGCCATTTTCCTTGGTGTACGGATGCGAAGCCGTCCTTCCACTGGAAATCCAAATTCCATCTCTTCGCGTCGCCTTGACAGCGGAAATGACAACAGAGGAAAAGCATCGACAGCGACTCCAAGAATTGGAAACCTTGGACGACAAGCGTCTGCAGGCCCAACAACAAATCGAGCTTTACCAAGCTCGTATCACCAGAGCCTTCAACAAGAAAGTCAAATCGCGAACTTTCAAGAAAGGCGACCTCGTCTTAGCCGTCCGAAGACCCATGGTCATGACGCACAAGACGAAAGGAAAATTCCAACCCAAATGGGAAGGACCGTTTGTAGTAGAGTCAGTCTACTCAAATGGATCGTATCGCCTCATAACCTCAAATGGCGATACGCTCATGATGCCAATCAATGGCAAATTCCTGAAGAAATACTATCCCTAGATGGCATTCTTCCACCGATCAAGTTAAAAATACACCTCTGATCAAACATCCGACGCCCTTGACGGCTAAGGATAGAAGAAAATGTTGGCTTTTAAGTCCAACATAAGTCTTCGACAACTCACCATGCTGAGGGGAATAGCATGGCTAGCCCGACTCAAACGGTAGTTGGTAAAGGCATGTCAAACCCGTTGACAGCTGAGGATTTGCTAAAAATCCTAAGGGACACGTTCCCATTTGATCCGACGCCTCCGACGGCTAAGGATAGAGGAAAATGTTGGCCTTTAAGCCCAACATAAGTCCTCGACAACTCATCATGCTGAGGGGAATAGCATGGCTAGCCCAACTCAAACGGTAGTTGGTAAAGGCACCTCAAATCCGTTGACAGCTGAGGGTTTGCTAAAAATCCTAAGTGGATTTGATTCCACTCTTCCCTCCAAAAATCCCTTACCAATTCTCATCCATAGAATGGTAGGACCACAAAATGCAATCATTACCATGTTAACACTATACCTCTGGTAATGAATACTTTTTTGTCGAGTACAAACCTGGCTTGTTAACTCTGCATAGAGTAACAAACTCTCAAATTTGCCAAGTTAACACTATACCTCTGGCACTTCAAATTCCGCTTGTCAATTCTCATCAATAGAATGACAGGTCCTCAAATTGCTCCTATCGCAAGCAAATTCTTGTCAAGTTAATATCACACCTCTGACAAAACTACTGTTTTAAGTTAACATTACACCTCTAAGCAGTACATCGAGTGCCTGTCAAGTTAATATCACACCTCTGATAGTCACCTTTCTTCAGACTTCCATATCGAAGCTGAAATGGACAATGCCAAGTTAACACTACACTTCTAGCATCCGAGTCATTGCTAAGTTCAACAATACACCTATGGCTATGACCTTTCCTTGACTTCTTTAAGCCAAGACGACTAATGCCAAGTTCAACATTACACCTCTAGCATTTCTATCACTGTTAAGTTAAACATCACACCTATGACAGTGACACCCTCAGTTTTCCCAAATAAAACTGAGATGCTGATGAGTTAGGTAATATCACACCTCTAACTCACATCCTTGTCAAGTTAACATTACACTTCTGACAAGACTACTTCTAAACCGTTAAGTTAATATCACACCTCTAACGGTAAAAATCCTACTAGATTCCCCACGAGTCTAGTTTCATTTGATATTCTCCCCAACCGAGTATCAAATTCATTTTAGAGGCAGTGTTGGTTAACATTACACCAATAAACAATGCTTCCATCAAAATCCCCAGCTGATCTTAAATCAAGTTAATCCCATATCCTTGATAAAAGTTCACCTTCTCTGGGGGTACGCGCTCCACTTGTCACTTCTTTTATAAAGTGGCAGGTCCACCAAAATCATTCTTTTGCTTCTAAAACAAAACGTTCAAGACAACAGAAAGAGGCAAAAAGAAAAGTGTCACTTTATTGATATTCAAGCATATGAAAGTGATACAAAACGCTCTCTTATACAATAAGATTGAGTGTGACAATCAAAACGCTCTCTTATACAATAAGATTGAGCGTTGCAATTAAGGAGTACAAAGAAGTCCCTCTCTCTCCCAGAGGTTGAACTCACTCCTCAGCTGCAGGATGCTTGGAAGGGCGCAATGGTGTTTTTGAGATCGATCGAAAGCGCCATAGCTGACTTAGTCCGGCGGCAGCAAAAAGTCCGGCAACTCTTCCTTCAAGAATTGATCCTCCCCCCAGCAGAAGACTCAACGGACTTTAACTGTCCTCGATGTCACTTCTGGGGTTTCATCACCATCCCTTTCCCCAGCAAGCCATCCACCGGAGTGTCCTTGATGTGACTTCCGGAGTGGGAGAGGAAGAGGATCTCATCCGCCGCCGCAACCGCCGGACCACCCTCGCCGGTACTCAGCCTATCCGTCTCTTACACCAGATCTGAAGAGACCTTGGCGAGGGTTGGGTCCTCGTCAGAGATGTAATATACTCTCTTATAGGTGACGAGGACCATAATATATTCTCTCATAGGTGAAGGTTGAACGAGTTCGCCGACCGAAGTATTCTTCCAAGGGCCCAGCAAGCCTGCAAGGAACAAAAAGAGAGAATTAGAACAATCTGCAGCTTAGTGTAAACAGAGAAAAACTAAGTCAGCAAAGGCAAACGCGGGAATGATCCACGCAGTCAGCCAAGCGCGGGAATGATCCATGCAGTCTGCCAAGACGCAGGAATGACACGCGCAGCAAACCAAACTGTTGTGTCAGCAGAGACAAACGCGAATCAAAACGCGGTCCCATTCTGTGCCTAGGTCAAAGAGCACAAACGCCGAAAAGGCACAGACGCCGAAAATTGCCATCTCCATGAACAGGAGTTGTAAGGTGCGGGTCTGAAATTTTTTTTTCGGAATTCGTCCCAAGGCATTGGCCATGAAACGCGCTAAGGCATAAGCCATAAAACGCGCCAACGCCAAGTGCCAAAGATTCCTGCACGCGCGTCCGGAGAAGTTCAGGTCCATGGTACAAATTCCAGAAGGAGTGCACCAATGCAGACTTCATGAGGGGGTCAAGATGACATGAAGCCAAGGTACAGGCCATGGTAAATCTAAAATGTCATGGTGAAACGAACGGCATACCCGTGGAGACCTCTGTCAAGAGTTGTACTCTCTGCACCGGGACGCAAACGCGGTCACAGGGCAAAGAGGTGTTTTCTCCTAAAGAGACCAAACAGGGGCTTAAAAGCCCTGGGTCATCTTCAGAGCCATCCTCATCCATGGAGACAATTGTCTGAGGAAGATGAAGGTTCTCAAAGCGCTCTCTCAAAAAACAAAATAATCCAAAGGCAGGATTGAAGGGAGAAAGGGTGCCCTATTTATAGGCAACTCCTGATAATAGCGATTAATGGCCCCGTAATCTGAACCGCCGGCATTAATAACTGCACAACTGCCAAGATCCAATAAGGGCCGGACGCGTGTAACGCTGCTTCGAGAACCGCCGCTGGCGCTGATCTCCAACCGCCCGCACTGGTTTCTTGTTTAAGAGAATCAATACTCAAGCCCAATCAGCAGCCGACGCGTGGACAACTGCTTCGGGAAACAAAGCGGAAAATCCGCATCTGATATTTAAAGATCACACCAAATCCCTATGACAGGCTGTATGTAACGCCTGGGAGTTTACACCCAGACGCGGATTGAAGAACTATCCGCACATCCGCGTCCCAGGAAGATGCCCGCGCGAGTCAAAGTCGCGTCCCCCTCAGAGAGCACTTAATCCATTTTTGAATTAAGGGAAAGGCACAAGGCTGCGTCTCCCGCGTCTGCCTGATCCGCTTCCTTCTTCGCAGAAGCAGATCCGCGTTATTCAGAGCCGCGTCTCCCTGAATGAATGCCGCGTCTCATGAAACAATGATGGCCGCGTCTCCCTATGGATTGATGCTGCGTCTTGTCAAAAGGACTTAGTCCTGCCTAAGTTCTCATGAACTAAGAACCGCGTCTCACCTTGTGATTGACGCTGCGTCTCAGTAAAAGGACTTAGTGAAATCTAAGTTCCGGTAGACTGATGACCGCGTCTCACCCTGTGGGATTAATGCCGCGTCTCGCCAAGACCGCGTCTCATTAAAAGAACTTAGCCCTACCTAAGTTCAGTAATCACAACTAGTGATCAAGAGTTGGACTCATCCACAACAGGACAAAGAAATTGGGACAAAAGCTTTAAAAAAAAACTTCTATTATATCAAAAAATGATAGAAGTGGATACAAACACTCTTAATAAATAGAGTGTCCCTTTTCTTTACAAAAAAAAAAAGAAGAAGAAAAGAAGGCTAAATGTCCTGGCTCGCCAAGGAACGGATTTGTTCCCTAAGGCGGTGAATCTCATGCTGGCGCGTCCTCTCAGCTCCATGATAGCCCGGTCCCGCAGCTCCGTCTCAGATAAGAAACTCCTGGCAGCCAGCTGCATCCGCAGAGATTCCACCCTGGAAGATTGCAGGGATAAACTCTCTTCAGCACGCGCCGTAGCAGCCCGTTGCTCCTCAAGCTCCTTTTTGAGGGAAACAAGTTTCTCCTCATTTAGCGCAAGAACAGCTTCCGCCTTGGCGATAATGTCCCGAGTTCTGAGGATGACCTGCTCCGTGCTCTGCACACTGAGCTCAGATTCCCTCGAATCTCCGGCTAATTTTGAAATTCAGCCTTGGAATATTCAAGGTCACGGACCTCGGCAGTAATCTGCGCCTCCGCCTCCTGTCGCTCCCGTTCCTGAGCAGCTAGGAGCCTAGTCAGGATGGCCTGGGCCTCACCGGAAGAACCAGCATCTTCCAAAGATTCCAGCTCCCGCAGGTTATCTCCAAGTTGCTCTACCACCTGCAGGCATGCCCTGGCAAGTGAAGGGCCTCCCGCCAATTCGACGCTCACGGCCATATTTTCAAGAAGCCTCTGGGCGAACTGGAAGGTGCTGTGTCCACGGAAGATGAGATCAATACAGGATCCCATCGAGGTGAAGAATTGTTGCACCATCTGACGTGCCAGCTCCCCCATGTCTTCACCACCTAAGAAGCTTCCCGACCCTTTTTCTGTCACGGGATAAGGGATATAGGGCGGGTCTTCTCGCACAAGTGCCGTGCCGGCCGTCGATGTGGCAAGAGCAAGACTACCCACTGGCGCTTCCTGGAGCGCCGCCTCTGCAGGAGCCTCCACGACCAAGGAAGGAGTTGTAAGCACAACCTCTTCAGAAACTTCCACCGAGGATTGAGCTGTGTGGCCTTCTGGAAGGGTGCCGATCGTCAGACTCCCCACCTGAGCCCCCTCAGTCAGAGCTGCCTTACTAGGTTCGAGGTCCAGAGGCGTCGAGTCCTGTAGAATGGGAGTCTCCCCAGCCTCAGCAGTAGCCTTCTCCACCGGCGGAGTGAGAGCCTCCTCAGCCTCAATGGTTGTTTCCCCTCCTGGCAAAGTGGAAGGCTCCCCAACTTCAACAGCTACCCCCTCCGAGATGCGTGAGAACTTACTCGGGTCAGGAAAAGCAGGTTCATGGCCGTAGTCGACTTTATCTTCAAAGTCGCTTTCCGTATCGGACGCGGAAGACGACAGTTCAACGCAAAGGTCCTCGGTGACCGGGGCCTTGCCACCAATCACCCCAGTGGTAGGACTAGGGTCGATTATCCGAGCGCTGGAGATGAAGACACTAGGAGGCCCTGACTGCTGTGCCTTGTCTCTCCCTTCACAAGCAGAAGAAGGCTCAGACCGAGCTGAGAACCCTGGAATTTGGACGTTCCCTCCCACGAGCTGTACTTCCTCGTCAGCTATAGTGAGTTTGTCAACCAACTCCCCCTCTCCCGCAATCTTACAGGTCCCTCTGTGCGACCTAGGAGCACGGATTAAACTGGGGAGATTTTTATCCTCTGGCGGTTCCTCAACCATGATAAAGAGGTCTTCAGGACAGTCCTCAACTCCAGCAGAAATGCCTTCCGAGGGAGAGACTTCTGTTGCTAAATCCCTCCGAGCCCTCTTCGAAACAGGACCAGCAGTTGAGGTAGGACCCCGACGACGCTTACTCACCAATTCTTGAGCCTTGGTGGTAGAAGGCCCCTCCTGTGGCCCTAGCTTGGTTCTACTCCGGGTTACTCGGAGCTCCTCTCTTGAGCCTCCCTCGGCTTCTCTCTGAGATGCTCTCTCCAGCTCTTTCTGGACCTTTAAATACTGGGTGATCATGTGCGAGCATTTGCCAGACTCCGACTGTGTTTTGAGATAGGCATTAATGCCCTCAATACCTGTATACCCAGGAGCAAAATCCGGTGACTGGTTTACCCGAGAATACCAGGTGCAGAAAGTGAAGCTGGTAAGGTTCTTCGGCTTCTCGACGGGCAAACGGAAAGTTGCCTCTGTCCCCCCAGCCACGCTATAATACCAGGCTCGAGCACCTTCACACAGATTCCCGTCAAAGGCAAGTTGTGTATTCGGATTGCCGACATAAAGCTGAGCATAGCCAAACTGTCGGGCAAAACGACTTGGCATATACGGTTCGATAGTGCAGGAAGTCCCTTGGCGAAACAGCACATATCCTGGTCGTATATTGATCAACCACCGGAAGACTCCCGCAGACAGTTGGGTGAGGTCATCCCGACCTATAGAATCAGTGAATTGCTCACCAAAGGATGCACCAGGAATTCCAGGGAAGCAGCGGTTGAGCTGGTAATTGGCGGCATTTGAGAGACGTCTCCGAATATAATATATATAGGTGTCACTCCAATCCGAGTCTTCCAGCCGCCTCACAAAAGGGACAGGACTCGTACTCCCACGCGCCGTTGTCATCAGAGAAGGGCAATGCATCACGTACCAGGCCATGAGATACGTATAAGGCAACTCCATTCGGGGGTTGGGGCGCCTTGCCGTCGGGTTTCCCTCTGACTCGACATACGGCTTGCCTTGAGAGTCGACAGTCCTTGGAGCCTCGCATAGTCTCTTGGCTAGCGCCCGCAACCCGCTCTGAATGCCAGCCGCCATGGCCGGAAGAAGGGCTATAGGACGGCCATGGGCCAGGAGCACTGCTGGGTACACCACGTCGGCAATAATGACTTCATGCGGCCGTGTAGGTACCACGCAACGCTTCAACCACAGCATCAAGAAGCCCGCCAACAGCGCTCGACTAGAGATAGAAGCCCGGGCCCGATGATGATAGCTTTCGAAAAGCGTATCAGGTTCGAAGCCGTCCTCGTTCGACCCAGTGGTGTAAAAGCCCTCAGAAGCTTGTGCGACCATGTCGTCAACTCCCTGTTCAGAGAGGGGAGCCAGTTGAGTTATCGAATGATCCTTCTTGCTGACATTGCTGAATAAGTAATTGGCCCAGGATAGATGCCTAACTCCATGCGTCCTCCAACCGGTTACCTGACCACAAATATGGAAGTGGCACATCACTTCCCAATAGGTCTCGTACACCTCAGGGGAATCCTTCTTTATAAGGTCAAGCTCCCTAGCAGTCGGGACATATTCTTCATAAGGGAACTCCCCCATCACCAGCCCCGAGACCTCATGCAACTCATGCAGTGCAAGGCCCATTTCTCCAACCGGGGTAAAGAATGTCCCCGTCTGAGGGTTGTAGCGCTCCAAGATCCCGAAGAAGTTGTGAGAGCTCATTGGGATGCCCCATTGTACGGCCCTGACTGCTGAGTATAATCCCACGTGCTCAAGCAGATCTCCAAGATCGGAGAGGGCGAAACCCACCATCCTGCCCCACCAAGAATTCTCCGTGGAGTGGACCCATCCTGGCAATGGAACTTGGCCGGATAATCACCCTCTGCTTCTATGAACGAGTTGAGGAAGGTGGTGGCAAGCTGCGGGATCTCTCCGACTGGAAGCTCAGACTTGCGTGACCCGGGAAACAAGCCGAGGACCGCCCGGTCATGGCAATCATGACGGTATACGTTCTGGGATTTGAAATTCCCAAGGGTAATCTCAGAGATATCCCGGGACACGTCCCACTTCATCTTCCGAAGAACGGACAGATGTTGGAGATAAGACAACGGGAGCATCCTCTCCATGGCTGGAAGGAAGTATCTCCTCTCCCCTATCTGACGGAGCCACCTGTAATTCCCGTCATACATTGGGTTGCCACCGTCGCTGACATGATCTCCAAAGAAGAAAGCAGGCTTCTCCAGCTTGATGTGGGTATCCGTTGCGAAGACTGCATCGGTCATGAGCACCCGAGAAGTCCTCTCATTAACATGGGCAATCATTTCCCTGCGAACTGGCGACCTGTCAGCAGTCACAGGTATGGTCCTTCGCAGTGCAAAAGTCAGACGGTGGTCGGCACCACCCACGCGGCCAAAATGGTGCATCTTGGCAAGTGAACCTGAAACATGCGGCACTGCAAAAGAAAAAGACACTTGGTCAGATACTTTGCCAAAAATAAGGGAAGACGCTAAGTGTTCATAATTCAAAACGCAGCCGAGACATTGGACGCAGGAGTTATCATCCGCGTCCAGACCTGCGAACTTGCACCAAAACGCAGAAGAGATACTGGACGCAGGAATTTTTCGAAATCCGCGTCCAGACCTGCAAAGCTGCGTTCTGCAAACCAAGACTTGTGAAAATTCGAAGTACTTGGACTCAAACGCCAGATTCTACAAAATCGGCGGTTGAAGACACAGAACGCAAGGATCAAATCCGCGTTCTGCAAACCAAGACTTGTGAAATTTCAAAGTGCTTGGACTCGGACGCCAGCGCCTGATGGCACAAAACGCGGCACAGAACGCATGGATCAAATCCGCGTTCTGCAAATCGCGTCCAGAGACCTTCACAATTAGAAATATTCTAAGTGAAGGACCCAGAGTGCAGAGTTCACCAGCGTCGGATCATCAGGCCCGCGCCCCGGTTATCATCTCAAGGACAGCGTCCGAGAATCAAACACGATCTTGTGTTAAAGGTCCTTAGGGTTCTATGAACATGTTTTAATGGCGGAACCCACACCGAAGGTACATTTTTACCTCGGAAAACACCCTCCTGCGCAGAGGAAGCATCTCTCTCAGCCTCGGCGACGGTCGCCCTTGAGGTCGATGCAGTCGGTTTTGTCTTGGGAGCCATTGAAGATCAAGAAATCCGAGCGAGGAGATGAATAGTTGGAAGTTCTTTTTCTCAGAGAATGCGTTCGTTCGGAGAAGAAGATACATCTCTCCAACTGTTGCCTTTTATAGGCACGGAGATTTGCGAAGATACGCAGCGTTTGGCCCAATAAACGCTGCAGCGAATCGCTGCCTGACGCGTGGAGCCAAATCATTGTTTGAACAGGGAAGATCATGCGTCGCGACCCCGCCACAAGTCAGAAGTTGACACGTGGAGCAGTTCATTTAATGAACCGGGGATCCGCGCGCCAAAAGGCGAAATCTCGCCGTTTCCCCAGGCCAGCTGGCGGCGTAATCATGACATGGCACAGGTGCGCGCCCCAAAGTACGCGGCTCTTCGGTGGACATGCCCCGTCAGCATCATCATAAATGCACCCAGAAAATCGCGTCTGCATTTCAAGAGATGCGTCTCTCCAAAGTCCGCGTCCCCTCAAACAGGCCAAACATCGCGTCTCGCTAAGAAGTCGCGTCTTTAAAGCAGTCTCTGCTTTTTCAAAAAGGAACCTGCGTCCAGTCTCCTGCTTCTGCAAAGTCAGTTCAACAGTACACTGACGCAAACAGACAACCAACCACTCCCGGCCAAAAGCGCACCCGTGACAGACTAAAAAGCAATCGGGGAGGTCTAGACTGTGTATCTAGACACTCAACACGATCAACTCTGACGGCTTCAAAGAGTTCAACAGTACACTCACGAAGACCAATTCCAGATAAGATCAAACCCGAAGCATCAACAGTCCAGTCATAAACGCGAACACGGCTAAGATCCAAAGTATTCCGAAATCCGTCCCATTCAACTGCGGAATATCAGAAACTTTGGAGGGGGTTCTGTAGGCTGTCTAAAAATGACTAACAGACCAGCCATTAAGGAAGCAGAGTCTCAAGCTCTAGACGCGAGAAATCGATGCTAGCGTCTCAGCATTAAGACGCGTTGGCTCTACACCCGCGTCTCAACGTTCAGACGCGTCGGCCCGAAGCCTGCGTCTCAGCATCAAGACGCGTCGGCCCGAAGCCCGCGTCTCAGCATCAAGGCGCATCGGCCCGACGCCCGCGCCTCAGCATCCAGACGTGAAGGCCCGAAGCCCGCGTCTCAAGGCGCGTTTGGCTCGACGCCCGCGTCTCAAACTCCAAGGCGCGTTTGGCCCAACGCCCGCGTCTCAGTTGCAACTGCCCTGATTGCGGGGCCAGTCACCGCGCATGTAGCGGGTAGTGGCCCCTCATGCGGGAGCGTTTTCAGGAGGCACCTTCACCCCCTGAGATCCCTATAAATAGCCTTGTTTGCTATGAAGAGAGGATCGGATTTTTTGGAGAAGGGAGAAACTTTAAGAAGATCGAAGCTTGGGCAGAAGATTGGAGTTTTGAAGAGAGAGAGCTTTGAGATAAGGCATCATCAAAAATCGATCGAATCCAGGCAGGAGGATCATCAAGAGAGAAGCACGACTCTTCAGCGAGCTTACTGAGTACTAGCCGCTCTTCGCCTACCTCCTCTTTGAGAGTTTTGGTAGACGGAGCTGAGTTACTCTTTCTACCGACCGAAGAGAAGACCCCCGACGGTCCAGGACGGTCATCTGGTCAACGGAGAACAAGATTCACTCTCCATCGCCACACGAAGAACCCAGCCTTAAACAAAGGGAAGATTCAGACATCCTCCCTCCCTTGTAACTGGAAAAGAGGGAAGAGTAGTTCTTTTGGTTGTAATCGTTTCGCTTGAATCAAGGAAATCTTTTACAGCTAAAACCACTTTCTCCGACCACCAAGTTTTCCGGCCCCTACAACAATGCGGGCACACTTAGAAGCATTTTTTGGGCTGATGGAAGAGCAATTTTCTCGTATCTGAGTTTTGTGATGTGATTATTTTTGACACAACATACATGACTAATCACTTAAACCTGCCATTTGTTCCATTCACTGGAGTGAATCATCATCAACAGTCAATTTTGTTTGGCTGTGCATTGCTTGCAGATGAGCAGAGGGATACATTTATGTGGCTATTCAATAAATGGCTTAAATGCATGCACGGAGTTGCACCAAAGGTGATTATTACTGATCAGGATGCCCAGATCGGTGATGCCATCAAGATGGTTTTTCCAACTACTCAGCACCGGTATTATTTTTGGCATGTACGAAAACATATTGCCGAGCAATAAATCCCGATGACGAACAAGTATGGGGAAGATTTTGTCTCTGATTTTCATCTTTGGTACACCTTCCGTGATATAAGCACATGCGAGGAACAATGAAGACTGATGAATGAAAAATATCATTTAGAAGAAGAAGACCGTTGGTTGTTAAAGATGTACAGATTGCGTGGACACTGGGTTAATACATATCTCAAGGATATATTCTGTGCTGGAATAACAACCAGTTAGAGGTCTGAGAGTATTAATTCTTTCTTTGATGATTTTGTGAATGCAAATACGAAACTAGTTGAATTTGTCTACCAATATGATAAAGCTGTGTCGCTGCCCGTCATAGTTCTGAATCTCAACAAGACTTTCGGGGTGAATTCTGTGCCCAATTGTACATCGAATCCATATGAGAAACAGGTTTCAAAGTTATATACCCCGAAGATTTTTCAGTTGTTCCAAAAGAAATGGGCAGTTGTGATGACACTCTTTTCAGAAGAGTTGGAACACGATGGACCTGGAGCAAAATATTTGGTTGGTGAATTTTTAGAATCAAAAGACACATGAGAAAATGTCAGTTATGAGAATTCTGATGAACTTGATGTGTCATGTAGTTGCTCATTATTCGAAACAGAGGGTGTCCTTTGTAGACATGTTCTGTGCATTTTGTGACGAAATCACATTACATATATACCAGAATCCTATATATTACAGAGAGGAGGTTGTATGCGCGTTACAAAAATGTTGCAATCGAAAATGACATTAAGCCTTTTCCCATTCAAGACACTCGAGGGACGGCTAGACTGTGGACACTTTGTTCCAAATTTAATACAATTCTTGAAATGGTGGCCACTCTGATATCCATCTTTCAAAGTTGGATGCTGTTTTGGATAGATTTGCTGAAGAAACCAGTAATGAATACAAAGCCACGTCAGTAAATTATCAAATATCACAGTTTAAAATAAATATTGGTTCCAGTGGATCCGTCGTTGTTCTACGGGATGATGAAGAATTGAATATACGCGATCCAATTGGTCCTGTACCAACTAAGGGGAGGCCTAGAGGTGCATCCAAGCTTAAGTCGGGTTTTGAAGATTCTCTATCACAGAAGGAAGTGAAGCATCAAAAGTGTGAAAAATGTCAACAGCTGCGCCATTACAGGATTGGTTGTCCATTATTGATATGAAATTTAACCTGTTATATAATTTAATTAAAAGTTTGATGTTTCAAATTCTTACCTTTCCTTTTAATTGCAGAGGAAATAGTTTCATATTGCGTCTACCTGGAACGAATAAAGTTTTCATTTTTACATCTTCAGTCATCATCTGCGACCATAGTTGCATTGTCAAAAAAGAGGCATTTAAAGTACTGCGACCAGAGTCGTAGTGTAATAACATTTTTGATCCTTTTCAAGTGCTTCTCATCTACTGTTCTTTTGTAAGCAGTTGTACTTTAAAATTTCACTGTGACAATGTAACATGCATATATATTTTACTTTTTAGTTCATTGAACATAGACTGCGATCAAGGTCACAGATCATATTTGACTATATTTGAGAGCGACTTTGGTCGCAAATATAAGAAGTTTATTCATATCTGAGACCGGAGTCGCAGTTTTTCATTTCAGTGGAAAATTTTTATTGCTTTTTAACTGGCCCCCTTCTCTTGTTATTATGTCGTGTAAAGTTCACTGAACATAGACTGCGACCATGATCGCAGTTCATATTTGACTATTTGACATCGACTTTCTCGCACTCTACAGCAGTTACAGAAAGAGCAGTATATTTTCATAACAGTGACCAGAGTCGCAGTTTAAATTTCACAGGAAAGTTGGATTGTTTAATTCTCAACTTTGAATGAAATATTACATTAAGTTCTTTAATTATGTTACCAGTTTAATATGTTGAGATATGATTAAATTTAAATTGTATATTGTTAAAATTGGACCCTTTCAATTTTACACTGCGACCTTGGTCGCAGTTTGAAATATATTCTTAATTTAGCCATTTATTTATCTAAGTCGCTGATATTATTTTTTTATTGCTGCGACATTAGTCGCAGTGTATCCCATGTTATTTAATTTTAACATTTTAGTGACTTAGACATTGGATCACATTGTTGACATGTAAGTTCGACATAGCCCATTTTAATTTGCCTCCGTATCCATGTTCCAACAACCATAAGAATTAAATTAGTAAAACAGTGCCACCAGTAAAACTAAAATTATAAAAAAGTTTATAATTAACACAATTAACATTACAAAAAAGACTTCATTTTCCTAAAACAAAATACATATTTAAAAGTACTAATCTAGTCGTCCTCGTCATCACCATCATAATCAGATTCGTCATCCATATTATGATAGTGTTCATCTTCCGTATCGCTTTCCTCCTTTTCATCGTCATTACCACCACTCTCCGGTTCGCTTTCTTCCTCTTCACAGCGATAGTTCGTATCATCCATGAACTTCCAGAACGGGTCGTCTGTATCAAGCTCATCCTCTGACCCGTAACGAGGGAACGATTCGGAACTATACATCTAATCATCATTAGATGATTGGCTTCTTTCTGATGAAGATGGTGGAAAAGACATTTTTGAATCTTTTTTCGAAAATTGAAAGAGACGAATTTTCAGAAATGTAATTTAGTCTGTTTGTTATCCTATAATGTACACCCTTTATATATAAATAATCAAGGAATTTCAAAAGGTTTATGCTCTCAAACGACGTGAACATGGCGTAAATTAATTATCTGCCTTTTTTCAAAAAGTGTATACTTTCAGGTGACTGTTCAGTTCTCAAAAACAGGTAAAAAGTTAATATATTTTTACATGCAGTTACCTTTTACTTTGAATACGGCTAGACTATTATTATTTTAGTTTTTTACGGTAGAAAAAGACAGGGGCTATCGTTTACTTTTCGTTAAATTAATTATTTTAATAAAATTTAAAACATATATCGTTATGTGTATAAAAACTTTAGGCAATGCGACCATGGTCGCAGTGCGATCTGAAATATGATTCATTAACTACGACCGCGATCGCTGTCTCAATTACATTAATATAATGTTAATAAATAGATAAATTTTTATAGATGAAATTATGCGTATTGCGACCGTAGTCGCAGTACAAACATTATATACAACTTCCCAGCTCATGACTGCGACTTTTATCGCAATACAAATTCTGAACTCATTATTTGTTGCTAATATCACTGCGACCTAAGTAATATGCACTCTGTTACAGCTACAGAATGGACATAACGAAATCTCAGTGGATTGTATAACAAATGAATAAAAATGTATACAAATTACATTAATAAAGCCAACAAGCGTGCTTTACAAATAGTATACATTTATGATAAAAAAAATGATGTATATGAATGAATTAACAATATTATAATTAAAAATGAAGTAAATTTTCAATCTTCAAATACCATCCTTCTTATAAATTCTATTTCTTCATCCCTTTTCTCTTTATCTGCGAGTAACATGTATGCAAGCTCGCTTCTTAATTTCTGTACAGTGGCTGCCGTCACAGTATCAACAGTTGTTGGAGAATCAAATGCTATATTTTCGATGTACTTGCATGCATATACAGCGCAATCAACACTGAAAATTGTACAGGAAAATCATTACATGAGATTAGATTTTTGTACTCAAAATAAACAGAAAATATGTTGGGTAAATGTTAAAAAAAATACCTGTTTGCTTGTTGGGGACATCTTGCGTATTTTATATATGTTTTTTTCATCCTTTTATTGAAATCAATTTAAAAAATTTGTAATAACCTTTCTTTCTGCAATGTCAATAGAAAAAATTATCAATATTAATCAAATTAAATGCAAATTTTCAGTAATTGCAAAATTAAAATCAACTCACCATTGTTCTTGCATCCGTTTGATAAAACTTTAATGTATTACTTGATTTTTCTGTTGGGACCAAAGAGTTGTAAAAAAATTCACTCTTGTATTTGACAATCAAATACCAGCAAGGTCCAGTGAAATCCAACTTCCTTGGCACTATGTTTGTGATTGATCGGGAAGAACATGTATTGTACATCACTTGTCCAGTTTTTCAACAACTGCTTGATGACATAATCTTCAAGATTTTTATTTTTAGATACAACACCGTGCTATAAAAAACAAATTAAATTCAAATATTTAAATATTTAATAATTAAATGCAATAAAAATATCAAAAACGACATGAAAATTCAAATATTTTTTATTTTTATTGCTAATCTGGTAGCAGTTTGATTCATTCTGCCAAGAAAAAAGACTGCGATCAAGGTCGCTGTGTTGTTATAGTTAATTATATTTTTAGCTGCGACCTTGATCGCATTCGACAGTATTCAGGTTTAATTTTTAGGATTACTTAGCAAATGTGACTGCGACCAAGGTCGCAACATTCATTATATTAAGCTTCATGTTTAATAAACTCAACTGCAACCAAGATCGTTGTATTGTTATTGAATAAGAATATGTTTGCTATGACTGCGACCAAGATCGCAACTGACAATATTCAGATTATTTTCCAAAATTACTTATCAACTGACCGGACTGCGACCAAGGTCGCAGACAAATTATTATGCCTTATCAACAATAAAAGCTACTAGTAGAATTTTTAACCATCAAAATTTGAAAGTACTACATTAATTAGAAATTTGATGTTTAAATTAACTATAAAGAAAATACACGTTTACCCAAGCTTTGCTTCAAAAGAATATACTTTTTACTCCTCTTTTCTCTAGATGCTTCATATAGAAATGAATTATATTGGCATCTAAATCTCTACTGAACATCAGGTCCTCAATGTCATTTTTTACAACCATTATTCCGTTCTCAGTATCCTGATATGTAGTAGACTGCAAGAAAAATAAAAAAATGTTAATAATTAGATTGTTCTAATATAAATATCTTATATTTTTGATGTAATTTTAAATAAAATTAATTAACTTACTCAGAGGAGGCTTTGTCTAAGAAATTTTTGATGAGAGCTTGTTGATGTGGCTGCAGAATTCTGTATACAGTGGTTTCAGTCAATTCCCTGATTTTTAGCTGAGTGTCTGAAATCTGTTTGGTGCCGAAACCAGTGGCAGAAGTCTGAGCCGCAGGCTGTGGAAGAGGATCTTCATTAATTTTCTTTTTTTTTTTTTTGGATAAACGAAGTTGGAGTCATCGTGATCTCTTTCAGCGCGCTTGCGTTCTTTGGCTCCCCTTTCTATTGTTCCTTTAGAGTAATCCAAAACTTTTCTTTTGAATACTTGCTTCTGAGCCGTCTGTTCTTGAATCTTTTCTTCGGAAGCTCTGTCTTTTTGGAGTTCAAGTATCTGTTGAGTTAAATTTAAAGAAAAGTGAGAAAATCTTCCCCAGCAATACTTACTTCAAATTCAGAACCCTAGAAATCCTCTTCTTTTTTCTTCTACTCTTCTGCCTGCTTCTCCATCTGCTGCTCCCTCATCCTTTTCTGCTTCTTCTCCTCTTCTTCCTTCCTCCTCCTCTCCTCTTCTTTCATCCTCTCCTTCTTCTTCTCTTCCAGCTCTTGCTTCCTCTTTTCCTCTAGAATTTTACGATTATTCTCCTCCTCCGCCTTCAACTGCCTCTTCTTCTCCTTCTCTTCCTTTCCTCTCTGCTCTTTCTCCACCATTCCTCCTCTTCTCCTTCTCCTTCTCCTCCTATTCCTTCCTCCTCTTCTCCTTCTCCTCCGCAGCAGTGGCTGCTCTCAGCAGCTCATCTTCTTACTCTTTCATTTTTAATTTCCTCTGCTGCTTTTTAAATTTTTTTCCTTTCTATTCTTTTTTTCTTTAATTCAGCCTAGAGAGTTTTCTCAATCTCTATTTTTTCAATTTTTCTTTCTAGCTCATAAACATATGCTCTCAAGTACTGATTTTCATTCCTCAAAGTTTCAATTTCTTCAGATTGTTCATCCCGGGGTGCTGGCAAATAACCTGAAATAGTTGGTTCTTGTTCACTCGTTGGTTCCTCAACTATTTCGACATGCTCTTGTTCTGTTTCCGCCGAGATGTTAGTTTCAATATTTATATCTTCTTCTTCTTCTTCTCCTTCAACAGGAAGGCCAATTATATTTCTTTCATCATTAGAAATGTTGGTCATTTGATAAAAAATCTGAAATAAAAAAATAAACTGAGATCTTAGACAAATCTTATAGTTATATCGCAAATGAATTAAACATTTACTAGAATAGCTATCAAGGAATTGTGACCGCGGTCGCAGTCATAAAAATTAAATCAGACAAGAAAATCCGTACTGCGACCATATTCGCAGTACAAATCAATGAAATAAATATCACTGCGACTATGGTCGCAGTTTATTTACAACGAGTTATCAAGGAAATGCGACCATGGTCGCACATCATTGTACTTTAATCAAATGAACGCGACAATGGTCGCACTACATTTAAATGTATAAAATTATAATCAACAATATATGGTCGCTAACTATTAAAAACTTACAATATCTGCGTCAACATCATTTAGATCAATTTCAGCCAAATCTCTGCTAATATTTTGGAGGTCCCATTTTACTGCCCGTGGGTTTTTGTTCTCCAAACCAGACCTCGGCTAAAAATAGCAACCCTTTCACAGCGCCAATACTGTAAAATGTATTATTACATTAGTTTACATAAATATTGACAATATATAAGAAAATTTCAATAATGTTTGCCAACTATGATATTCATACTTACAATAATTTGCACGGAGCATCCTTGCAGCTCATATGTGGTGTGCCTGAAGATGTCCATTGACTCAATCAGGAATTCCCAAACAGCTTTAGCCCAACATATTATCTTCATCAGCTGTATATTGACAATTTATTCCACAATATACCACGACACCGTGCATTTACTGTCAGAAAAGAATAGAGTGACCAGCATATATAGGATGATTATTGTTGTAAAGTCTTGAGCTGCAAGTCTTTGTATGTCTCTTATAATTTCATTTAAAGTAACTTGCTGCTCAAGTTGTTCATCCTTAGTCACATATATTGAAATCCATCCTGGTATCTGAGGTCACTTAACGCGCCCCGACTAATCACGTGGGGCATATGCACCCTACCCTGGAAAGTTTCCCCATACAGGCCTAGGTAAATCACGGGAATAAACATATAAACCCCTTACCAAAACATATAACCCTTCACCAGTGTTGCTAGAACTAGGATAGAGAACATACTGCTTCCGACCACCACAAAGAAACTCTCTATGCAGTTGCAGTTGACATGAGACAAGCAGAGTAACTAAAGAACACAACCAGGCACAGAAAAAGGATCAAAGCCTCATCCTCAATCATGAAAAAAGATACCTCTAGAACTGTTTCAAGATTATTAGGGGCATCTTCCAAACAGGATGCAGCGCGGTGCACATAAGATGACACAGAGAGAATACATTGATTAGTTTACACGCAACATTTTTCACAACCAACCTGCACAAGTACACTAAGCTCGTCCGAAGAGGATTGTCAATTCAGAACACACGAACCTTGTACAGTTACTATATCCTTATTCTCTTATATTTTAATCTATAAGACTACAACATAAGAAGAAACATGTTGCCCATAAATGCCAGATTCTCTTTACCCTTTAGCTTTAGTTTTGCCGTTTGGTTTCACAGTTTAAAATTCTCTGAACAACTGCATCAGAGAAAACAACATGAGAATAGCGTATTAGATGACTATATTGAAAGATCTGTTATCTAAACAAAGATGCATCAAATAGACAAGTTACTGTATTTTAAGATCAAGATTGCATGACATTATATGGATACCATGTTTATGTGCAGTTCCTTTGAGAAAATGCCATGTTGATGGATATATATGCGAGTATTCAGTTGTTCTTTTGGATGAAAATATATAATTACAATAATATAGGGAATTTCAGGGAAGAGTCTCCTAAAGTTGGAATCTTCTAATTGGAGTTAAATAATGTAGACATGCACAAGTTATATAGCATGAACACTTCTATCATGGTCCATGGACCTTACCCCTGTCGGACACGAACACTTCTTAGACACTCCTGGTCACGAATTGGACACCTTTTCAAATTTTTCTTCAGTTATATAATATTTCATTTATGTCAAAAACTTCTTCACAGTACATGTTTGAAATGTCTATTTACTTTCATTCATATATCAAAGTATATTTAATGGACACCTTTAGATATGACTCAACATCCCGTATCCATCTCGGAGTAAGAACACTCATGTCTATGTCTTCAAACCATAGATTTTTTTTTTATAATTTAGAATATAATTAATAATATCTATTTCTAATGAAAGATTCTATTTCTTAAGTTGGCATTCAATAACAAGAATAAAGCTAAAGTTTAGAAGTTGGCATTCATTAGCTGAGTTTTCTCAAGATTAAACAAGTTCAGCTGGATATAGCATGAATTTTGGTTTGTTAGATTAACAATCTTGAGCAAGCCATCATCAAGGAGTGATCCGATGTCAATAATTTGATCTTAAGAAGGAAAACAACATAAAAATATTGATTTGCTGACAAAATATAGATCAATGTATATAACCCATGCTTGCATGGACATCATAAAGAAAAGTAGATATGTGGGATATGAAAAATACCTGCACCATAGTGTTAAATTTTGCCTGTAAACGATAGTATTCATTTTTAACCACATTTAATGCCCTCAAGCACCTGGGAGAAAACAAATATTACCATCGCTAAGTGTCCTAAAATAACAACATTTTGTGCAACTTCAAAGGAAAGTGTGAAAAAAAAATGTAAAGGCATGCCATTTATAGTTAAAGCAATAATCAAACCCAACCCTGAAAGGAAGGTTGCTATGAGATTTCCCTTACACTAAAACCACCCCCAAACACAAACCTTCCATAGCTTTTCGGAACAAGTCCTTTACATAGAGAGCAAGTGTAGCATTATTATTTAATGCTGAACCCACGGATGAGCATCCCGTACCACACAACAATATTGTATAGATATAAGGAATTAAACATGTTTAATTAAATAGACCCTCATTTTTTGGATAGTCCAAACGTCGGTAAGATTCAAATTCCTGTTAAACTTCAAAGAACTACATATTTATATCAAAATAATTACGAAATACAATTATATAATATCACAAGCAAAACCCTCTTTATACAGACTCATATATGACCAAATCTTACTCAAACTATGACTTATAATATTAATAGAACTCCAAGACTCCAAATACTATTAAGACTCTATAACAAAACTTAGCTATTATCTAATTTCCCTCTCAAATGCATGATGGTACAATATCTAGTGTTTGTCTAACAAAAAACTAAAGGGTTATTGTAGCACCCTGTAACCGGGATACGTACCCAGACGCGTGTCCCAAAATTTTTCGACCGCATTGTTCAATTTTCCCCCAGTATTTGCTTTTAGGTTGTGATTACTTATGTTATTGTGTATCAGATCTGGATTCTCAGACCTAGAGTCAGCCTTGACGCAGACCGGGAACCCAATACTAGCCTGCAACCCGATTTGACCTTTCTGAAAGTCCGATTTGACCGATTTCAGTTTCAGACACTGTTTTCTAATATATTAAATTTTTCATGATTTTCTGAATTTTTTCAGAATTTTTCTGTAAAATCTCCAAAACGGTGTCGGTCGGCATTGCTGACTGATTCCTAGATTTTTAGTTTTCAAACGGGATTGAATTTTCAAAAATAGATTTCATGCTACTTCTTAAAATTTCATTTTCTATCTAAAAATATTTTTTGAGATTTTTCTAAATTTATCAAAATTTCATCGATTCTGTTGTTAGCCGGTATCGCCGGAAGATTTCAGGATTTTTAATTTAAAATCTAGATCGAAATTTCTTGAATCCGATTTCACCGGGTATCTTAGGATAATATTTGCTATTTTTAGAATTTTTTAGAACATTTTTAAAACAGTCAAATTTTTACCCTATTTAAATAATAATATTTTTTACCGACAATTTCTTTTCTTACTTTTTCCTTCTCTACTCCCCTACTTTATACTCCCAGATATCTTAATAAATTAATTATTTAATAATAATTTTTTTTACTATTTTCTTTTCTTTTTCCTTATTTTTTTCCTTTTCCTTTATTTTCTTTCTTTTTCTTTCTTTTCCTTTCTTCCCCTTTGACTTCCTCCCCTGCCACAAGCTACCCGCCGCCTGCTCCCCTGTTGCAGCAGCCAGCCGCCTGCAGCCCCTCTCCCCCCAATCCCATTCCATCATCACCCCTATTCTTTTCTTTTCTATAAAAATCTTCCCTCCCTCCTCCTTTTCATTTCATTTCAACTCCATCTCTTTAAAACAAAACCCACTTCCTTCATCACCACCGCCACTCCACCTTCACCACCGCCGCCTCCACCCCTGCCTAGCCGCCGGCGCCACTCCCCTACCCCCTCTCCACTTCACCTCCTTCAACCTCCACAACTATTCTCCACCTCTAATTTCAATAAAACTCACCACCATCACCTCCCTTCCTCCTCCACAATTCACCACCACCTCTATCAAATTCATCACTCCCACCACCCCATCATCACCTCCTCCAACTCTCCACCACCTCCAACAACCACCACAATCACCACCACCTACTACCACCACCACCAAACTTCACCAACAACAAACCAACACCCCTCCTCCCTACTCCTCCCCCGGGCTAGGCGTCGCCCCCCACCACCACCGGCGGCGCCTCCGCCGCTGCCGCCGCCCAGAGCCACAGGCGGGTGGCCGGCCGGCCATCCCTCCCCCTACCTTCCTTCCTTCCTTCTTTCTTCCTTCCTTCTTTATTCTCTCTTTCTTTTCTTTTCTCTTTCTTTCCCTAAATAAACTCACTTTTCTCACATCTCTAAAATACCCATCCCCTCATTCTCAAATTACTTTCCCATATTTACAACCATACCCCTCCCATTTTAATTCCTATTCCTTTTTAAAAATACCCTATTTTCTCTCTCTCTCTCTCATTCCTACAACTTTCTCTCTCCTCTCTCTCCTCTCTCATTTCCTTTCTAGTATTTATATATAAATTTATATTTATATATTTTAATATATATTTATGGGCTAGTGGCTTGCTCGCACGGGTTCGCGGATTTTTCGGATATCAACCGGTATTTCATTCCGGTTTCAGGCGAGTGTCTTGTATTAAACTTAAAATAACTACCCTTGATTTATAGCATGATATTGATATGTGGACATCGTATTACTACTGTAACATGCCTAATACTTGCTACTGTAAATTTTAGTATATGATTACTTGCTATACAAGTTTGTACTCAGTATTTACCCGACAATTGACATGTTAGACTTGATGCATGATTTATGGCACCGACACTTGATATATTATATCTGATACCTGATCAACGGCACTTGATACCTGACACCGGCACTTGATATGTTATATTTGATACCTGATCCACGGCACTTGATATCAGACACCGGTACTTGATACATGTCATACTTGTTACCTGATCCTGACCCCGGTATATAACACATGCTAATGCTCACTTGACTTGCTTTCATGTGGTACAAGTACATTGACTTGACATCGTGACCCTTGACCGGACACTACCATCCCTGATACCTGTATTATATGGCATATTCATGACTACCACTTTTACGGGGACTTGACATGATTATTATATTATTACTAGATATTTGGTACTCCTGTACTCATGTATACTTGAACCCCTGAAATAGGGAGGCTCCTGACATTACTCCTGATATTATACTCCTGTTGACCCCCGTAATAGGATAACCATGAATATTGGACTTTTGTGAATACCCTGTGGACATTACTATTTGACACTCTCTTATATTTAAACAACTTACCCCGGGACGGGGAAATTGATGGGTATCGATATAGCTCCCGTGTTTATGGTGGTCATACATATGTTGTACAACTAATTCCTATTAGATTCGACCTGGAGGCCGCCAGGCGCTTCCGAAGGGTGTACTGGCACCCCTACCCCCTTGCCTGCCTGCCGGGTGTGCTATAATCCCCTGGGTATATCCCTGTGGGGAACGGTGACACTCTATTCCTATTCAGGCGTATACTAAGACCTTCGGGCATATAGTAAGTCCCGGTACCGAGCGGTACGTTCCGGCTCAGTACCGGATACTCCTGGACCGTTATCCCGGGCATGTACGGGACCCATGCTTGTTTTCCATTGATTTTGCAAAGGGAAAAACTTACAAAAAAAGTGTCGAGGAGCTAAATTACAAGTAACACAAAAGATTACAAGTAAATCTCCTCTGAAATTCTGGAGAAGTGTGCCGATAAGAGTCTGGTCAGCGCGCGACCACTTTGTCCCTTTGACGATGCGATCGATGGGATTCCCTTCTCGCCTGGTTCGGGGAATCGGAGAACAGAGGTTGGTAGGACCCTCTTGTTACTTCTCAAACTGCCTTCACTTGGAATTCCTTCTCGCCTGGTTCCGGAAATTCCTTGAAAGGAAGGAAGGTATTAGGGTATCGCACCCTGATTAGAGAAGCAGTTCTCTGAATTCTCTGAATTCTTAGAGGCAAGAGAATAGATCTCTGTTTAGCCGTCTCTCTCTGCCTATGCGCGTGTCTTATGCGTGTGCTTTTGTGCCTCCTCCTCCTGTGCCTCTGGTGGGCTATTTTTAGGGAGAGCAGGGGTATAATTGTCCCTTGAAAATCTGGAAACAGATTGAATCAATCTGTTTAAATCTGAAAAGTAGCCTTGTTGCGAGGCTAGCATCAGCTTCTGCGAAGCTAGGAATAGCAGGTAGCGTTGATCTATTTTGATTCTTTCCAAATAATCGAAAGATCTCCCCTGATCTTCTTACTTGTTTTAGGAGAGTCAAGAGATTATGATAAACAACTACCAAATTTGATCTCAGATTTAATCTTGATTAGATTTGATCTTGATCTTGAATTGATTTGATCTCATCTGGAGATTTAATTGGTCAAAGGTTGACCATCAAAGACCCGCAGCGGAGTTGCTGCGTCGAGCTCGCAGCGGAGCTGGAAGAAGCATCTGGCGAAGTCAGAAGAAAGCTCTTCAGCGGAGCTAGATAACATGTGGCGAAGCTACCAAACATCCTTCTGCGCGGTTGCGTGTAGCTTCGAGCGAAGCTAACTCTCAGCGGAGTTAACTGAGCACTTCAGGCGAAGCTGTAAGTTAGCTCTCCGATAAAGCTTTGAACAGCTTCAAGGCGATGTTGGACAAACTTAGCCTCTCAGGCAAGGCTATCCCCTTGGGCTCATGTGATGCTAAGTGTTAACTAACCTAGCATCTTAGACCTGCTTAGGTCTCTTCAAAGACAATCTGGGCTTACTGTCTGCTTCACTGGATCAGTAGAGTCTAACTTGCTGATTTGTCCCTCAGAGATGGGTACAGAACTGGTCGTCAGCTTATCTGTCACTTGTCTTTTGTAAATGTCAACAAGTTTAGACATTGTTCAGGCCAGTAAGAATCTTGTCTTTTTTAAAGTGTCAACAATGTTAAACATGATTCGTCGTTTCCTATCAATTTTTAATAACCAACCTCTCTTGACTTGTATGCGAAAGTACATGACACTGGCTATATACCAAAACATACAAATTGAACGAGTCTTAATAATAATTTGATAATTTAATTTCATGTATTTTATTGTCATTCCTTATTTACTATTCATTGTTGTTATTCCATGCTTGCTGAATTGATTACATGATATTTGACCTGCTATATTTATTATTGCTTACTTGCCACTTGGCTTCTTTTTGCACTCGCTGAGTTGCCCACTAACAACCCTGAATTTGTATGTTCAGATCTAGTAGGTTGGACCAAGGTGGGCCCTTCAGCTAAGGATCAGGCCTACTTTGAGGAGCAGGCGGATCAGCCGTAACTTCGTCCTGTCTTTCCTCGCTCGCGAGATTCTCTTTTCCAGCTCGTGAGTTATTATCTTTTGTACCATGTACAGTCTACTTTTATACTATAATACTATCTGGTGATGTAATATTATATCACAATATGTGATGACTTAGTACTTATACTATTTTGTGTTGGAATGTATAACACCACGTATTTCTGCACTCTGATCCCTATTTTGTGTTGTATTGATACTTAGCGTACATACTTGATGGTACCATCGCCCTGCGTATGTACGTCACAGTGGCGTCCCCATACCCGCCGGATCGGGGCGCCACAGTTATTTGAATATATACCCCGCAAATCTTTAGTATTTATAAATTCACCCCCAAATTTTTAATATTAAAAATTTACCATGAAATCTTCTTGATCTTAATAACTTACGACTCCAATTAGATTTTGAATAAACTAAGAGTGTTTTACCTGTTATGCCATTTCCTTTTTTCTTCATTGTTCCCATGTAACAGCCTAAATTCTATCAAAATCAAAATTCTGTCCTTCTCTCCTTCATTCTTCTTCTTCTCCTCCTCCTCTCTCCTCCCCCCTCTCTCTTCCCCATAATCCCCTTAAATCTAAAATTCCTTCAAATTTTCTCTCAAATCTTAATCTAAAAATTTCTTGAAATTGTTCTTGAATTTCTTAAGGAGCACGAGTGAAAAATGATTTGATGTGAGTTTTTTTATGATAAATGAATGAATAGAAATTTGTTTACCTTTATAGAGAGAAGTGGAGAAGGAGGAGAAATAGATAATAAAGGATATTAGTCTATACATTTAAGTTGGGATATAATATTTAATCATTTAAGTATGGACATTTTAGTCATTTTTAATAATTAGGCAAGTTAATAAAATCAAACCAGAATATTCTCTTTTTATTCTAAAAAGAAGTGAACTTTTAAGACCAGAAGATTTGGAGGGTAAATTTCTAATATCAATAATTTGAAGGGTAAATGGTGTGGTACTTGAAGAGGAATTAGGGTTTGTTGTGGGTGTTTTTGATGGAATTGGGGAAGACGAGGACTTGGGGAAGAACAAGAGAGGAAGGAAATGTTATGATCACGAATCACAACTCGGATCTTGGCTTCACCGCCTGATTCGATTCAATCATCAAGATTAAACCAAAACAACAAAAAGTTTCACGTGAAAACAAAATTTTTTAATCAAATTATTACCTTTTAAAGTTCAATACCTGGCTATATATACCCTACAATACATGCACCATATATGCAATTATTAATAAAATCAAATCTAACCAAATCTAATTCAATCTAATCCTAAATCTCAACCAAATTTACTCAAATCTAACTATAAATAAGATCTTAAATGCTACTAAATCTGAGCCATTTGATTCTCCTATCATTCTCCCTGGCTTGAAACATTCATCTCTAGTGAATGTAATGGTAAATAGTAAGGCAAGCACAATTGGATTGAACCACGTCACGAATTCTCAATCAGGCGGTACTGGTCGGAGATTCAACACTGATGCGTCATGACTGAACCAAAGTGGTGGGATGGAGCTGGCTTCCGTGACAAACCAGCTGCAGTCGATGGTAGCTCAAACAAGATACATGCAATATAACAACAATACTCAGCTCCATCGAAAACTAACCCATATACCAAGGCATCAATCTCCTTTGAACTTGTCTCATGTAGAAAGATCTGAAAAGAGTAGTACACTCAGGCGATCTCAGGGATAAAGAAAACCTCATAGCTGGCGAAAATGACAACATCTCCATGGCAGGCTCCGCTAAAAGATCTACAGGAGTCTCCATTTCTAGCTCTTCCACTTTTGGTTCTGGTTTTGCATTTTCAACAACTTTTGGCTCTGATTCTACCTCCTCAACAACTTCTGTCTCAAAAAAGGACTAGGTTCTGAATCTGTTGCAATCTTTACTTTCATCCTTTCTGACATCTCCTTATATTCGGCGATTAGATTGCTCAACTGTGGCTTTTCGAGTTCGGGTTCATGCTAACATTAGGCTATTTGCAATTTGCCTCATATGCATAAAGGTGTGGAGCATGCCGAGTACGAAGAAATATTGTAAGACAAACCAATCTCGATAGAATCTATGATTGTCTTTTCACCTCCAATAAGTTTCTCCATCAAGCTTCATTTAGGCCTAACGACATTTCTCCTCAGATGTCAGGGAGAAATAATTGAAAATTTTTCAAGATGATTTTTCACTTCTCAGTAATGACCATAAGAACCCCGAAAATACAGGATAGTCACAAACATAACCTGTTCAACTTTGTTGTCATCACCATCATATATATATATATATATATATATTCCATAAAAGAGTAAGGTGATGATGAACAATAGCTTTTTCCAGAGACTTCGTCTCTGATACGTAAATTCGAATGGGACGGGAGGAGGAATTAGGGTTTGTTGTGGGGGGGTTTTTGGTGAAATTGAGAAAGAACAAGGATTTAGAGAAGAACAAGAGAGAAAGGAAAGGGTATGATCATGAATCGCAATCCGGATCATGACTTCATCGCCTAATTCGATTCAATCATCGAGATTAAACCAAAACAACACAAAGTTTCACATGGAAATAATTTTTTTAATCAAATCATCATTACCTTTCAAAGTTCAATATCTGACTATATATAGCCGACAATACGTGGATCATACATGCAATTATTGATAAAATCAAATCTAACCAAATCTAATTCAAATTAATCCTAAATCTCAATCAAATCTACTCAAATCTAAATTTAAATTAAATCTTAAATCCTACTATATAGGAGCTGTTTAATTCCCCCATCAGTAAATTTCTAAATACTAAAAATTTGGGGTGTATATATATCTAAATAAACCAAACCAAAAAACAAATATATAAATGCTGAAGAGCTAAAAGCAGATTTTAAATTGCTGAAGTTGGATCTTGTTTGGGACCCTGAACAAAACTATCATCCTAATCCAAAATAAAATCATGTGTTTCCGAACAATGACAACAGGTCATATTTTGAGACACAATAATATGTGCTTTTGAGTGCTACATCATGATTTTACAGGAATATATTCACATAGCATAGTCTTTGCAAGCCATAATTTTGCTTCATTATTTGATTAAAAATGTAATTCTTCATATGCTACACAAGACAATTTTTTCACAATTAGTTCTCTTTCCTAAAAGTTCCCTATTGGGAAAAGGCTCAATTATTGTACTTATGCTATTAATTCTCTATTCACATTGATTCATAATTTTAGTTTAATTATCAACTCTAGATACAAATACATGCAGAACAAGTGTGCAATTATATTCAATATTATACCATTATTTTGACCTAAAGACCCAATATCAAATGAAAGTCAGAACAGCTGATGCAGAAGCATTTCCTTTTGGGTCGCCTCCAGTGTGAAATATCATACCTTTGTTTGGTCTAATTTAGTTAGCATGGTCTCAATGGTTAGATTAAGTTGGCATGGGAATGGTTAGGATGCACGAGATTACATTCTTGAACCACAATACAAAACTGTGAGGCATGGATACTACAATGAGCAACAGATCTCTATCCAATACATATTCACAAACTTGCTGGATGCATGTTAAATACATATTCACAAGCTATGAGGCATGATACCTGTCAATACACCTTTGGCAATCCCAAACATTATTATATTATTTAAGACATATTTAAGATATATCTAAGGAAAAAAAATGAAATTGATAATTTTAATGATGGAGGTAATGTTGCAATTTGATTTGTCGATGTATTTATATCACTAGTCTTCTTATTTACTTGATATCTATCTAGCTAATTGATATATGTTCTTCCTGCTTGGAGGAGGCATTCACCTTGGTCGACTTGAAGTCAAAGACCCAGAACCAGGCTGGTGAGGTTTTCATTTCTTTAAACCAAAACTGATAGAAAACCCCCCAAAAAACTCAAAAGGTTATGTGTTTTTGTGTCCATACACATGAACATATATATGTTTTACTAGTATATGGGTATATCATTGAATTGAGACGGATACATAGATACGTAAAATCTTAAAATGCCTAGGATACGGAATAAATCGTGGACATGCCAATAGTGTTAGTGTGTGTGTATGTGAATATAGAGATGTTATACAGGATTAGGATAAAGCATGATATAGCCTGAAGTTTCATAATAACAGCTTATATGAATGCAATTCCATATAAACTCTAAATTTCAAATATTACAAACTACGAAATCTAAATGCCATCCTGCCTAAATCCAACTACCTTCAAGCAGGTTCAATGCTGGACACGTGTTGGATGTGTCTGACAAGTATCTACAGAGCATCTTGCATGTGTCGGCACATATGTATCACACATGGATACGACGACTTCAGTGTTTGTCAGTGCACCAAAGGTGTTACATGCATATCTAGGTATTATGTGTAAATGCGCATGTATGTGTACATGTAGCTTTGCGTGCTTAGCATATCATAAGCTAACCATGTTGGGATTTATGTGAACAAATAGTCTCACATCGGCTAGACATGGGATGGTCTTGGATATATAAGAATTTGGGCAACTCCACCTAGAAGGCTAGTCTTTTGGGATGATGCCCCAAGTTCTCACAAATAGCATCAGAGCCATGCCCCAAGCTTAGTCGTGTGTGGGTGTTGTTCGATCCCCCTAAAGTGGCTCCCGAACTTAGTCGTGTGTGTGGGTGCTGTTCGATCCCCTAAGGGCGCAAAAGGCGCAGTATACCCTAAAGCTAGTTGGGCTCTCAAGGATTTGACAGCAGTGCTCCTGCTTAACGTAAAGCGTGCACACCAACTCGGTGAAGAGGAGTAACAGGCTACAATTTGTGCTTCACGTAAGGCGTGTACTCCTAATGCAGTGAAGAAGATCTCGATGGAGCAATGCCTGTGTGAAGATGACCTTCTAGGTGTGAAGATAGCTTACAAGAAGACTCTCTGTTCAAGAGAGGGATTGTTGGGATTCAGGGGAACAAATAGTCCCACATCGGCTAGACGTGAGGATGGTCTTGGGCATATAAGGATTTAACAACTCCACCTAAAAGGCTAGTCTTTTGGGATGGTGCCCCAAGTCCTTACAAACCCCCCTCTTTCCACACACCCAGACCCACACCCCAACCCACCAAAATAAAATAACAAAAGAAACACTAAAAGTGGAATTTTGGGTTTAGGTACAAAGTCTCAAAAACCTTTCCTCTTGGCCCATGAACATTACTGTGTGGAACAGTTCTTTGCACTACACCGTTCAAAAAAGGAAGCATCACCTAAAAATAATAAATTAATTTAATTAATGGGTGAACTTACTATCATAAATAAATGCCAGATTCCTTACATTTGACTCAAATCCTGTCTTTTGGAAAGTAAAAATAATACAGTAATAGCCAACAAACCAAAAGTGGCATTTTCAATGTTTAACTTGTATCATCCAAAACAAATGCAAGATTCTCACTCTAAGGCTCTCATCCATTGTTTTGGAATGTAAAACAAAACCGAGTTGTAGACAACCTTCAAGTGGCATTTTTAATGCGCAATTCCTCTTCTCATTCTTCTTAACACTTTCCTTGTCTCTCAGGCACTCAATCTCTCAATCACCTACACAATGGCTTTGACAAGTCTCAACAACAACACGAGACCTTGGCGACCTCCATGATCTCATATGTGCTCCAATCAATTCTACGCCTGATTCATTCCTTGGTGTTTCGATTGTTCTTATCTTGGGGTGTCATTTCCTAAATTTGATCAAGAAGACAATTTTTTTTGCTTTCTTTTTGATAACCCAAGATATTCAAGAAGAGAACAATAAAAACATTTCTTCTTAATCTAAATTTAGGAATAAATCCCAAATATAGGAAATCTAAACCCTAAAGAATGAACATAGACATAGAAATGAACAGAGTACCTCTGAGATCATTGAGTTAGCAAAGACCTCGCGTTTCTTCTTGAGACCATCGAAGCCATTTCAATGGTGATTGAGATATTAAGAGATAGAGGGAAGAAAAATGTTACGGAGAATCCACAAAAGGATATGAGCACCACCGATGCGATTTGTTTTGCAGCTTACAAATTCTACTGGGATTAATTTTGCTTTGCCAAGCCATGGATGAGTGTCTCAGAGTGAGACTCTTGCATTTAATTTTGAGAATAAGTTCATGCATTTTATTTTATTTCTTTATTTCTTATAACGAATACTTCCTCTTTTGAGTTGCAGGTGCAAAGGTCATTTAAGCCAATACTTGTTCTGATTGTATGTTCTGAACCAACAATTCAAATCTATGAAGAACAAATATTTCAATGGAGGAGATGCAAACATGTTGAGTATGTATCAAACTTGGATACTCCAATACTTAGTGAATATGTGTTGGAGACACCTTATAACACATCCTAACTTAGAGGTATTTGATTTATATTTGACATGAAATTAAATTGACAATTTAAGTGCAGCATTTCATAATGCAATATGATTTATCGACAGATTTATGTTCTGCTTTAGAAAAGATGATCAAACTGTAAGTGCAATCATGATGGTCAGATCCATGAGGAGTTTCATATTTCCAACTTAAATGAACCAAGAACTTAGATGCAAATGGTTAATTTGTAATCCTAATGCTAATTTATCGTACAGTGCAGGCTACAGGCATGTCTAAAGTGCTTGCGCATCTTGCTAGTACTTTTTATATTCAGTTAATGTTATGTGCGTTTTAGTCCTCTAATTTCTTTTTGTCATTTATATTTTAATCAAAGACTGAGTATAAAATCATTTACATACTTGAAAAATACATTTATGCAATGACATATCATTATTGTGTCACATTATACCTTTCAAGGTGGTCACATTACCCCTGTTTGTTCACATCAGTGCAACTTAGATTCAAAATAATTTACATCTCAAGTAAATTGAAGTCTTCTGTTTGGGTTTAGCACCTGCTTACTGCTTGACATGTTGCAGGCAAACAAAAATTTCATAAGTAACCATCACGACATTCGAAAGATATCCATCTTTTATTTTACTATGTACTTTTGCAAAAAAGTGAAAACAACAGACTCATCTTATGTTGGGCTGTCAATGCACCCAACTATTTAAAGTAAATCTCTAGAAGAAAATTTAATCTCCCAAGCACATTTTAAAGAGTAGCACTTTCAGGCATAGTTACTCCAAGCAAACAAAACAGAGACAGAAAAGAGGTGCCTTGAGTCAAGAAAGTATTTCTCGGTCGGATTGCAATTAGTTTTTTTTTCCCATTTGGATTTCCTATGAAATATGGATATTTAAGTTCAGTAGATCATTGGTAAAATCCTTTTGGTTATTGAAGAGAGGATCTTTATTAATTATGTGCAAGTAATTTGGTCAATTTCAGCTTGTTAGAGCTTGGTGGGTTAATTAGGTACGGAGGGGGAAACCCAACATTAATTTGAGAGGAAGTAAAGAAACAAAAATTATTGCATTTTCCCCGAAGAAACATGCAAGCTACTTCTTGTTATAACATCCAAGAGAAGCAGACCCAACTAAGAATGCTCCTTCATATACTCTAGTTATATTGTGATGATTTCTTTTATGAGTACATGCAAGCTAGTGTGTGTGTGTGTGTGTGTGTGTGTGTGTGTGTGTGGAGAACTGATCTAACATGTGAAGGACAAAGTTTTAACTCACTATTTAATAATAATTTATTTTCTGCTTAGTTCATTTTTTTCCCCTTGCCATTAGTCTGGTAGTACAAGTTTTTGTTCTCACAAATGAGGGTTCAAGCAGCGGTCATGAAGTTAACATAATAAGTGTTAACCGTCGTTCTCAAGCAGCAAAGAGAGAGCTTGCAAATCTAAGATAATAAATCAATTATGTATGAGACTCAGTTAGTTGATTTGCAGATGCAGATTGAATTTCTCTATAAGTGCCACAAACCAAGTGTAATCAACTGTTCCCAGAGTACAGACCAAAGAAATGATATATAAAATAATTAGAAATGTTTTAGAGCTTAAAAGATTTATGTATTGTAGGTAAGAGAATCATACTTACCCCTGTTTGTCATGTTCTTCACAGGATTGGCGGAAGTGCACGCAAACCACTTTGATGTTATGTGCGCCTATGCTGATTTACAAAGTTTCGAAATGGAAAGGATAAAAAGGAACAAACATAAGCAAAATAAACTCGAAGCAATACATTAATATCTTATTAAAGTTTTTGAAAATAGCTTAATTATTTTAATCAACACATGATGAGCCAAGAGGGTTTTGTAACAACTGATTAATGTATATATCTGGTCATGATTATTTAGAAAGCACTAAAATACCGCAGCAAGAGTATGAAGATATTACAGAATAATCCAACAGAACATTTTTCAATGCTTTATGGGTATACTTGCATACATGCATGATTAACTTTCAGAGATAATTAATTGCCAAGAACAAATTAATGCTTTTCTAAGTGTCTAGTGTCCTCAAAATAGCAAATAGGCAAACCCTAATACTAGAGCTGTGTTCTTCATGTTGGTTTGTGTTACATGATGCTGAACTGAATTCATGCATTATCAGGATTATTACAATTTATAAAACCTTACTACTTCTTTGGAACATTCATGGTAAAATACTCAATTGATTCAAACTTGTAGTCTCCAACTCTAAGAAAATGTAGTAACTCCTATTTTGTAGTATGATTCATAAAACAACATGAGAAGATGAAATGATTTCCCCAAGGAATAGAATCTAGAAGTGCATTAAATTTCAGAAATTAATTATGTTAACCACTTGAAATGAACAATAAGTGTGTTGGCCACACATTTATGTTTAAAAAGTGCATAACCTCAAGATAGAATTCCCTTTTAAAATAACTTTCAAATAATTACTTGATTAATTATATAAGCTCCTAATCATGGTTTAAATTCTCGGTATCAATATCGTATCAGCCAATGGATTTTAGTATCAATATCGGCAATATCGGTTGTCAATATCGGTCCCGATATCGACCGATATTTTAGGGCCAATATCATATCAGGTAACTCAAAACCCGATACAATATTACTCATATATATCAGATATCGGCCGATATTTGAAACCATGCTCCTAAAAGACTAATAGTACATTAACTTAACTATAAAGATTCCTACAAGCAATGAATGAGCGAGTGCCATTGTGAAAAGAAGATGCCATCACCATCCGGCATATCAAATTTGTCCATTTTGGAAATCTATTAATTGATATCAAATATCTTATAGTAATAAAACTTAAAATAACATATATGAAAACTATCACTCTACCAATGAGATGATTGTGGGGGTTAGGTAAAAACTTTTGGTATAGAATAGCATATAACAACAATGATGATGACGAGAATACTAATAACAATAATAAGAACATAATTGTAGTCATGTAGACTCACCTCTCTTTGCTTTGTGATGGATGGATAAGCTAAATCGTTAGAAACCTTGTTATAACTTAACCACCAAATTATATTTCCATGAGATACTTTCAAATTAGAGGGGTGTAAACAAAGAAGTTACTTGTGAAAGAAATCATAGAAACACACAAACTTTATGATGGAGGTCAAAATTTTGTGTGTTCAGTGTGTGTGTGTGTGTGTTGGGGGGGCATGGTTTCAAATATGGTTTGATTCTGATATGATATATATCGGGTCTTGAGGTACCCGACACGAAATTAACCCTATAATATTGTTGGAGTCCCGGTCACCAATATGTTTTTGAGAAATATCGCCAATATTGATGGCCGATGTTAACAATATTGATACTAAAGACTATTCGCCGATACCAATACCGACACTGAGGATTTTAACAATGCATGCCGGGTTCCCATAATTGTAGGTATATTATTGTTACCATTATTTGATAACCCTCCTACAGCTCCTGCAATAGTTAAAGTTCATGATGGATCACAAACTTCTATTAACTCTTCAAGCTCCAAGAGTAATTCATTTCACAGACAAGACCCTCAATAAATTTAAAGCAAGATGTTAGCCATCCATTCATGTAATTACTTCGTCATCATCAGAGCCTTTTCCATAAAAAGGTTGATCATGGTCGTTGAGCATGAGGCAAAGTCAAGAAAGCTCCACAAAAGAACTAACCATTAACTAACATGACATCACCAAGTTGATACCAAATTGCACGTCAAATCCAAAGTGCATGTCTCCTAGACTAAATGACTTCAGATACCTTCATAATTTTAAACCACATATCCACTACCATCTTTCTAAGAACCTTGTGAATTGGACCTACGTGAAATATATGTAATTGAAACTTGCAGATATTCCTCTCTCTACATGAATGTGTCTCCATGTGCATGTGCACACAGACATGTGCATGTGCGCGTCTGCGTGCATATGCATGAGGCCATGCATGCATGATGCATGATTATTCACCGAGATATAATAGCCTCTTCTTCCATTTCTCAAATTAAGTAACTTTAAAATATAAATTACAGATAATATATCTCTTGATAGCAAGTAAAAGGACAAAAACTTAGAATTAATAAGTCACTTTAATTAAATACCAGATCTAACACATATTTTTTATTAACTTATTCGAACTTAAATATATTTATATCCATATGTGTGCATATGAGTGAGCACATGCGTGTGGCCATGCATGCATTTTTATTTACCGAGATATAATAGCCTCTCCTTCCATTTCTCAAATTAAGCTAAGTTTAAAATATAAATTCCATTTATACAAAAAATATCTCTCTTGATAGTAAGTAAAAGAACAAAAAAAATGAAACTAAAAAGCCGCTTCAATTAAATATTGTATCTAACAAATATATTTTTAAAAAAATTATGAACTTATAATGTATCTATATTCATACTGATCTTCCTATCAAAAACAAGCAAGCCCCTTGACTGGTAAAACTGAAGAAGCAAAATTCAAGCTCAGTCAAAACAATTATGCAAAATCTATGATTGCGGACACAAAAAGTCATCACAAAACAGCAAACAAATGACTTCTCTTACAAATTGTTCACACATATCATCCATAATAAAATCAACAAAATTACAGCAAATTTCATAGAACAACAATAAGCGAAAAAATTGGAAAAGGAGGAACCTTGAGCTGCTTCCTTTCAGTTGATGGACAAAAGAGTCCACCTTATGGAAGTCCACCTCAGGCTGATCTCTGCATACAGCAAATCACAGCACACCATTCAGAAAAAGCACCAAAACAGGAAACTTTAAGCCAAATTGCGCCAAAATAAAGAATAAAAGGAAAAGAGAAAAACAAACATACAGTAACTTGCTGAGCTCCGTGATCATCCTATCTGAATCATCACAGAACAGCCTGATCACCTCGACGAGGAATCCACTCCCGTCCTCTTCTAGCATCAGCAGCTGGTTGAACTGCTGATCCAGCAACCCCTGCGAGATCCAAGCAACAAGATGCCTTCTTGATCCAAATTTACAAAAAACCAAACTAAATCCTTTAAGTGATTCGATTCGAATTACCTCCGCGATCATCGAGTTCACGAAGGCGTCCCTCTGCTCCTTCAGACTCATAGAAGCCATCCCCGAGCGCGATCGAGAGAGAGAGAGAGAAGAGAGCACGCCCAAGAAACTGAGAGAACCAGAGAGATTTGCTAATGAGAGGAGGAATCAAGAATAGGACACTTCGTTCGCTGTACGCAAAATTTTTTAATTGCTTTCCAAAATGAGAGAAAACGAGAAGGGGGCCTGATGGGAAAATGGGAATCTTTCTTGCATTTAATTTAAATTGGTGACCGATGATAAGTTCACGCATTTTAATTAATTTAATCAACGATTTTTTGTTTGATGCTTCCTGACGGAAACGGATTCGTTTAGCTGCGTTTTTTTTCCTCCTTTTTATTTTTCTCCACTGCCGATAGGGCAACTTTTGAATTAAGTCTTTAGTTTAAAAATAATTTAAAAGAGACTTTTTCAAAAAAATTATGAAAATCGACCTCTAAAGTGTCACGTGGGCTCCACGTTAGTCCAGCGGTCGACTCCAACACCAGCGTGGCATGCATAGCTGTTTTGAAAAACTCCGGAGTTGATAACCCTAGAGATAAAATATTATTTTTTTGATTTTTCAACAAAATCCGGGGTTGGCAACCCCAGAGTTTAAATACTAAACAAGCTTGTGAATTGTTAATACCGGAGTTCCCTTAGATCCAAAAAATTACAAGGAATTCCGGCCTTGGCAAAGCCGGAATTTACTTAGACCAATAAAAAAAAATCACACTGAAATTCTCTTAGACCAAAACAAAAAAGCTTGGAGAACTCCGACCTTAGCAAGGCCAGAGTTCCCTTAGACCAAAATAAATAAAAATAATCACAAGCTTGTAAATAATCACAAACTTGTTTTTTATTTGTCGGTTTTTGAACTCCAGGGTTGCCAACCTTGGAGTTTATGGGAAAGGTAAAAAAAATAATTTTTTCTTATGAGATTGTCAATCTCGAAGGTTTTTTTGAAGCACAGAGATATGTCACGCTGGCGCTGGAGTCGACCGTAGGGTTGACATGGCACTTACGTGGCGTGTCATAGGTCAATTTTGCTAAATTTTTTTGAAAAGAGTTTTTTTTTGAAAAAATAGATTATTTCAAAAATTTGTCCTCGCCGGTAGCTTTCTTATCTCGTGTGAAACTACACATAGAGGGGGGATGAATAGGTATACCGCTAATCAAATGCGTAATAAGAACAATATATGCTAAATGATGCAAACCGGTCACTCAAAATAAGAATTGAAGCCGAATTCCTCGCGAAGGGCTCTAGAACTTCTCCTCTAAAATTCTTCTAGACTATGAGTTGAGATGCTCAATTTTCTTCTAATTGAGATGTGTATAGACCGACAAAAGTGAATATAATGCAATGATGAATGTGCAAGTGGAATAACAACACAAGTATAAACAATGAAAAGAGATAGAGATCAAGAAACAAACAATCGCAAACAAAAAAACTTGTTTCGAGGTTCGAGCCACTGCTCTATGTTCCTGCCTTCACCACCGTGAAGGATTTCACTATCCACAATAGGATCTTCCACAAATGGACCTGACACTAAGGAATTACAATGCTCTACACAAGACCGGAGTACACAACTCCAATACTTAATTCACTACACAAGAGGTAGCACAAAGCCAATGGATTTTACAAAGCTCTGGGTGATCACAAGATCACAAACACTCTCTTCTATACAAATTCCTATAAAGTAGATATAGATTGAGGCTCAGGGATTTTCTGAGAGTAAAAATTAAGTTGGAAGAATTTAAGTGCTGAAAACCAATTGAAATAGCTTTGACAATGATTGCACTTGAAAACTAGAAGCCTGAAAACTTTTCTCTTTTAGAGCAAACTTGATTTTCAATGAAACTTGTAAAAACTTGTGATATAAAACCAATCCCAATGATCCATAGATATAGGCAATAGATAAATACTATTAGTTAAGCTTATCAGATCATTTGGGGTGTGATTTGACCCATAGAAAGCAAAAATGCCCGTGGAATACACAAAAATAAAACAGATTTAAAAAGCGTTACTGTAGCTTTGGCAGAACTACGGTCGACCAGCAGTTCATTCTCATGAACTAGCCATTGGGCTCGATCGACTGCCCGGTCGACCAGAATTTTGTCCAAAGAACTTTGTATATAGGGTCGGTCGATCGGTCCCCAACAGAAACTAGGGGTTTACAAGTCGGTCGGCCTATCGGTCGACCGAAGGACGTGCACAACCCCTAACCCATGGTCCGGTCGACCGTCTGGTCTACCGACCTGGGCCAAAAACTAGTTTTCAGAGTATTTTGAAATGCAAACTATTTTTAAAATATTTTGTATTGGTTTTTAGGAGATATAACAATGTACATGCAACGAAACACATGTTCTAAATAAGATATAAAATTTTGAAAAAATGACATGTATAAGTACCTAACATGCAAAACACTAATATGATTAAAAACTTATATTTTCGAAACCGTATATTTTTGTTTGTGTAACTTCTTGAGCATCAAATCTATATTCTACTCTTTAACATACTATTTTCTTACAAGGCTCGATACGACTACAAGAGTCTTCAAGTGGGCTTCTCCAATAGCGACGTCAAGCGCGTTTGAGATTCAATCTCTTCTTGAATAGTCTTGAGTCTTCAATTACTTTCCTTTTAGGAAGAAAGCTTTTTGAATCCTCTTGAACTCTGAAACACACTTAAACACTTGAATTTAATTAGTACTAAATAACCATATATGTTTTGTTATCATCAAAATAAGAAATCGGTGATTTTAACCTTGGGCCAACATCATGGGCCTATTACTTTTAATTCATCACGTCAATTCATCACGCACGAAGGGACGTGCAGGGGGTAAATGATTTGAAACAAACTGCAGCTGGCAAGATTGTTGTTTGAACTGGTCTAGTTGTCGGATTTGACCATGAGACTCTTTTCATAAATAAGAGGCACAGATATTTGCACACACAAAGTCGATTAACACACCCATCAAAATTGAAAAAAAATTAATAGATTATTAACCCTAAATAAAAATACTAAAAGACCCTTAAAATTAAAAATTTATACCTGTTTGGTGGGAAAAATTGAAGATTGAGGAGTAAATTCTTTATTTGATTGTAAAGATGTTTACAGCGGATCAATAATCCTTTCACAAGAGAGGGAAAATATTCAAGCTCAAATCTCCTCTTTATTTAATGCTGTGTTCTTGATGTGACGATGGAAAGCGAATCTTATTTTCCGTTGACCGGATGAACGTCAGACCTCTTGAAAATCCTCTCTTTGGATAGTGGACGAAGTAACACAGCTCCTGTCCACCAAGAATCTCAAAGAGGCTGTAGGCAAAAACAAACTTGAACTCAGCAAGTTGTTAGAAGAGTTGAACTCTCTTTCTTTTCAGCTGGAGATCTTGGTGCTTTTATGGCTTACAACCGAAGTTCTTTTTTTTTTATCAAGAATTTTTCGACCCCTCTTCCTTAGCAAACTAGGCTATTATAGAGGTTTCAGGGGGTAAACGTGTCCCCTAAAAATACTCCATAATGGGGTTAACTCCCTCATTACGTGGGCAGTAATTGACCCAGTAATGAGGGCAGTTATAACCGAGACACGGGATTTGGGCCTTGCGTTTTGCCATTGAGGTGATGCTTAAGAAACGCGAGCTTCTAATTCTGCGTTAAGCCTCACGTGAGACGCGGGCTTTGGACTCTACGTCTTGGTACTGTAATAACGCTGAGACGCGGGTTTCAACCCTCGCGTCTTGGTCCTTGCAGTGATGTTGAGACGCGGGTTTCAACTCTCCGTCTTGGTGCTGCGCTGGTGGCGATGATTAGCCTTGCGTCTGGAGTTTGAATTCTGTTTTTTGACGACTTGTCTTCAGTGATTTTTAGATAGCCTACAGAACCCCCTCCAAAGTTTTCGATATTCCGCGGTTGACTGGGACAGATTTCGAAATACTTTGGATTCTGATTGAATTCATACTTCTCATGATTGGATTGACAATCATTTGAGAGACTCTAAGCTTGATCTTGTCTGGAGTATGGTCTTCGTGAGTGTACTGTAAAACCCTTTGAAGCCATCAGAGATGATCGTGGTGAGTGTCTAGATACGCAGTCCAGACCTTCTTAGTGCTCTGAGCTGATTGTTGGTGTACTGTTGAACTAGGGGTAAACAGTCGTCTGCTTGTGTCAGTATACTGTTGAACTGATTTGCAGAAGCATAGACTGAATGCAAGTCTTGTAGACACAGGAGTCATGTTGCTTTAAAGATGCAGTCCTCACTCGGAGTGGGGACGCATCTATTAATTTGCTGAAGAAACGCGGCCTCTGGAGGGACGCGATCTTTGAAGTGAAGACGCAGCTCTCACTCTGTTGACTAGGCGCGATTTTGGTCTTGCTGAAGAGGCGCAACCTTTGGAGGGACGCGGTTTTTGTTAAACGCGAGTCCGCATTTTGGGCGCGTTGTCACATGTCCGGCGGAGTTGAGGGGACATCTTTCCTTTGACGCACGAAATTCGCGTCGCATTTAAGACGCACGCCACGCCTCGGGCGGGGATTAGGCCTCGAGCCATGCGTCGCGTATCTCTGCGGATCACTATGCCTATTAAAGACAACAGTTTTTCAAGAGTCATCATTAGACTATTCTTCTTCGCTGAGTATTATATCTAGGCTAAGAAAGCTTGAAGCTTTTTCCATTTTCACCATCTTCAACACCGATCTCACGGGCAAAATGGCACCGAAGACCAAACCTGCTTCCTCGTCCTTGAGTGCTGTCGCTTCGGAGATTCAAATGGGTGGTCTTTTCATGCAAGAGGCCCCCATTTCAGGTAGTAAAACCATCTGATTTGGTTTCCACCATTGAGGGGCTTAAAGAGTTCTCTTAACTCTTAAGTCTCTTTTGAATGTGAACCACCAACGCGAGGCTCATGCCCGTGTTTGATTTTCAGACGCGGCTTTTGAATTGGTAGGCAAGACGTGGGTTTGACGACCTCTGCGTCTTTACTTCATCAACTTAAGTCCGTATCTGTTTGTTTAACGCGGGCCTCGTTGAGCCTTGCGTTTTGGACTCAATGCTCAGAATATTTCTAAGTGTAGGGAGTTCAGACGCAGACTTCTTATGATTCTCGCGTGTTGTAAGATCAGACGCAAGTTTTACTGAGTCTCGCGTCTGAGTCTGATACTTAGAAATTTTTCTAAGTTATGGATTTTGAAATGCGGGCTTCATGCAAGCCTCACATTCTTTGAGTCTGGACGCAGATTTTGCTGATTTCCGCGTCTGGGTTCATTCCCGCTTTTGAATTTCAAACACTTAACCATGTTCTTTTAGATTTCTAACCAAGTGTCATCTTCATTGCAGTGCGATACTCTTCCAGCCCCTTATCCAACACTTTGGGCACGTAGGTGGTATTGATCGTAATCTGACATTTGTGCTTCAGAAGACTGCTCCCGTGACTACGGGTAAATCAAAGGAGCGAAGGGAGAGGATCATCAAGGCCAGTATGGTGACCCTTTGGGAGATTATCTCCGATGGACTGTTCGAGATGGATTCTCGTACTTCGTTATGGAAGCCTACTTTCCTCTTTGGTGATGTCATTGATGAGGATGATAGGATTCTGCATGACGTAGATTACAAGTGGCTCCGTCAGATAGGGGACATGAGGTTCTTTCTTCTCAATATGGAGAGGATGTATTCCTTGTCCTATCTTCAGCACATATCCATTCATCGTGCGATAGATTAGGATCTTTCCCGATTTGTCTCCGGCGTCTCTCTTGGCAGATTAGGTGCCAAAGAAGTATACTCTAAGGTCATGGGAAGGATATCTTCGGTTTATTTCCCGAGTTAGTCAGGCCTGAGTATCCGAAGGGAGAAACCCCTCAGCTTGGCACCACCTTCATCAATCAGTTTTTGAAAGTTAAGGGTGATTTTCCCGTTGACTTTCGTCCGCTTGGGTGGCTCCATTCTAGTGACAAATCATGGTGGGGTAGAATGGTTGGATTTGTTCTCGTCGAGCTCGGGGCTCTGCTGCAGCAGGTGGGGCTATATCACTCGGTCAGGGCTATCCAATATGGCCTCCCGCAGAGTTCCCATAATTTTTATGGCGTACTGGAGCATTATAATCCTCTGACGTGCACATTTTTTACTCCAGTCGGGGAGATGAGGCTCGCTCATCATGAACTATATGAAGTCTCGGGGCTAGTTATGGGAGATGCCCCTTATAAAGAATACGTCCCGACTTCTGAGGAGCTTCACCTCCTAAAGAAAGAGGATCCTCAGGTGTATGAGACGTACTGAAAAGTATTGTGCCACTTTCACATCTGCAAGCAGATATCCTCCTGGAGGAACAGGGGTGTCAAGCAGATGTCCTGGGCGAGTTATCTATTCAACGGCATAAATGAGAAAGATAAACCAGTGACTAGTCTGGCTCCTTGCACTGACGAGAAAATTGCTGAGAGGATCAATGACTCTGCAAGCTCTTACACCACTGAGTGGAACGAGAACACTTTCAGACCTAATATGGTCTTTGAAAGTTTTCATCACCAGGCCCGAGTTCTCATTTCTGACGGGCTCTCTTGGCGGGCTTCCTTATGCTGTGGCTGAAACGTTGTGTGGTGCCAACGCTGCCACATGAAGTAATTATTGCTGATGTGGTATAACCAGTGGTCTTACTTGCCTACGAGAAATCTATCGCTTTCCTTCTAGCGATGGTAGCCAGAATACAGAGTGGTTTACGGGCTCTAGTTAAAAGCCTGTACCAAGTAGAGGCCATTGTAGATATTGAGGGCAGGCCAGTGGTCGATTCAGAGGGAAGGCTGAGAGTGAAGACCCCTAACCCCAGGATCGAGCTTCCAGATACGTACCTGATGGCCTGGTACGTTATGCATTGCCCTTCACTGATGACGGTGGTGCCTCTTTCTGCAGGTTTTGTTCCCTTCGTGCAAAAGCTGGATAATTCGAGTTGGACTCACTATTATATGTTCTATGTTCGGAAATCCATTCTGAACATTTCGAACTATCAGCTCGATCGTTGCTTCCCTGAGATTGCTGATGCATCTTACGGGGATAAGTTTGCCGACCTTGCGAGGCCAGATGATTTCACAAGGCTGCCATCGGGAGTCTTCTGGTGGCTGATCAATATTCGCTGGATACCTGATTTTCCGGCAAGAGAATTCATGTACGATTGAGCCTTACATGCCTAACCGTTTTGCTCAGCAGTTCGGTTATGATCAATTATATGTCGGTAACCCCAACGACGGCCTCTGCTTCAACGGAAATTTATTTGAAGGTGCTCGGGCGTGGAGTGTAGCTGGAGGGACAAAAACTATTTTCAGCTTGCCTCACAAGACGCCCAATAGTTATACCAGCCTCAGTTTTTGCACTAGTACTCCCTGGCTAGTATGATGCCTGGTTTCGGGATAAATACCTCTTGCATTAAGAGCATCAAGGCATCTTACGAGACCAAGTTAGAGTCTAACAAACGCATGCGAGGTATGGACGAGTATCAGGCAGCCGAGAGGGAAATTGGAGGGGAAGCAAGGATAGGACTAAGGTCAGTGGCACCTAAGGGGCAACCTGTTAAAAAGAGTCGGCAAGCTATGTCCAAACGTTCCCGTGGCTCTGCTTCCAAGGTAAGCCTATCCCAAAGAAGGCTAGGAGGGAATCGGAGGCTGAAGCTTCGATACCCAAAGTAGTTCCTCCTGGTGTTGAAGAGCAGGGGGAAGAAGAAGAAGATGAGGAGGAAATCCCCGTCCTTCGCTCCCACGGTCTGCGCAGCAGGGGTCCCGTGATCCTAGAGGAGGGAAAATTCGCAGATGAACCCGTCATGGCCGAGGAGGTCGAGCGACCTGAAGTTGATTTGGTGGGGAGGGATGGCATTGAGATTCCGGGAATCTCGGCCCAACCTGAACCTTCTTCAGCTCATGGGAGAAGGGTGGAGGTGCAGCAGCCTGGGTCTCCCTGTGTATTGATGCCCGCCTTGCGGATTATTGATCCCAGCCCTACTACTGGGGTATTTAGTGGTAAGGTCTTGATTGCGGAGACCTCTTGTGTTGAGCTATCATCTTCCTCGTCGAAAGAACATGGATATTTTTCAAGCGAGGAGGTTGATTTTGGTGACGAACCCACTCTTCCTGACACAAGCAAATTCTCGCACATCTCAGAGGAAGAGATACAGGATACGACCCTGTGACGGCTTCGCCGATAGCAAGGATTACTGCTACTGAAGGTATTTTCTTTGTCTTCCTGAACTGGTTCCCCATCAAGTTAGGAATGAGTTCTAACATTTCCTTTTGACTTTCCTCTACAGGATTGGCTGCCAGTAGTGAAGCCACAACTTCTTATCATATTAAAGAGATGATCCAAGAGCTGGCCCAGCAGGAGGGCCTTGAGGCTCCCACTACTGGTATGTCTCATGAGGTTGCAACCGCCGATGTCTGAGAGCCCTCATCCCCAAATGGCTTATCCAAGGATTTGCACCTTCAGATCCTCAACTTGGTAAGAGAATATTGACGTGTTGGATACTCTTATCATTACCATTAACATTTAACATTGTGGTTTGCAGAGAGCACTGGGGTAGCTCAAGTAGAGGATCCTGCGGTAAGGATTGGCGCAGAAGATAGCACAGTTCAAACTTCGATCGGGGAACCCAATGTCGTAGAGTTTGCTGTTCTTCTGTTGCAGTGGAAGTTGTTACGATAATAAATGTCCTGGAGATATTGGTGACTACCTCAGTGTCTGACGAACCTATCATCGGCCTCACCCTTGCGCAAGTTGAACTGGTTCCCGTCTCTCATCCTGTCATGGAAAGAGAGTTCGAGAGTACATCAGCAGGGTTATCTCTAGCTAACGACATCATGGAAGAGCTAGCATGTCAAATGGTGCAACAATTTTTTGCTTCCATGAGGTCCTGTATTGATTTGATCCTTTTCGGGGCAATTCTTTCGAATTTGCCCGGATACTTCTCGAAAATCAGATCGAGAACATCGGTCACACTGAAAGTCCTTCACAAGCTAGGGCATGCCTGATGCTGGTTGAACAGTTGGGGAGCCACCTGAAGGAGTTCAAGACTCTGGAGAATACTGGCTCAACGGATGAGGCTCGGTCGACACTGAGTAAGCTTCTTGCCGCTTAAGAAGATGAGCGAAAAGAGATAGAGGAGCAAATGGCTGAAGAAGCCTGCCATCTTCAGCGCTTCCAAGCTGACCACCAAAGACTGATTGGCGATTCAAAGGAATCTGAAATCGTCATCCAGAGTGCAGAGCAAGTTATCACCACTGCTTGATTACTATTGCCAGGGCGCAAGCCTCAATTGAGGCCAATGAGAAGAAACTTGTTGCTACTAAAAAAAGGCTAGAAGAGCTGGAAACTATCAGGACACAAGTTTAAGAAAATCTTACTGCTCATTCCTCCAAGTTGGAGTCTCTTTAGGCGCAACTGGCTACGAAGAGATTTCTATTCGAGGAAGAATTGCGAGTCCAAGCTCTAATGGAAGCTAAAAGGGCGCGTCAGCTTGAGATGCATCGCCTCTGGGAACAAATCCGTTCTTTAGGGAATCAGGATTATTAGCCTTCTTCCCCTTTTTTGTATTGTCTCATTCTTTTTGTAACACTCCATTGGTCAAATAAGAGTGTTTGTATTATTTTTACTATTTTCAAGTCAAATAATAAAAATTGTCCAATTTTTATCTCGCTTTTATCTTTTCGGACTCTTTTGTTGCCTGAATGAACTCAGTTTTCATAATCGTACTCCTTGACTGTTTGTGAAAATGCAGTTCTTAGTCGTTTGATAGGGTACGACTATGAATAATAAACTTAGGCTGAACTGAGTTCTTGAGTGAGACGCGGCTCTCATTTGTAGCGGAGACGCGATTCTGGGAGACGCGACTCTGACTCGTTAATGGAGACGTAGTTCAGGCTCATCAAGGAAGGCGCGCGAACCTTCTTTTTGATGAGGACGCGGCTCTGGCTTAAAAAGGCGTGATTCTGAGACGCGAATTTGTGTTCTTTAATAAAGGGAACGCGGCCTTCATGCTTATGAAAGGAGGCAGATCCATAAACGCGGCCCTTGATTCTATCAGGATGCAGACTTTAGGACGCAGTGGAGACACGATTTTGAGCTCCTCCGGACTGACGCGCGGGTCTCAGCTACTTGAAGGGGACGCGACTCTGACTCAATAGAGACGCGGCTCTGGTCTCTTGAGAGGGCGCAAACTCGATAAAGGATACACAGCCCTCAGGTTCATGAAAGAATGCGGGCTTCAAGGTGCAACCTTCGAGCCTTGTGAATTGGTGTGAACTCAAGACGCAACCCGAAATAGTAGTGGATGGTGGACCCAGCTTGTAGAGGAGATGCGGTTCTGAACCATTTCAGGAGACGCGGTTGTGGCTTCTTCAGTAGGAATGAAAGGAAGGCAGCCCTTAGATTTATGAAAGGTCGCGGATTTGTGGACGCGACCTTTGAGTCTGCGCCTGACGCAGCCTCCTAAGCGTCACATGCAGACGGTCTTAAAGATCTTGTTAGATCTTTTAATACCAAATCGGCATTGACGATTGGGGACTTGTGTCCTTAGATGTTTTCTGAAGTGGCAATCCACGCGTTAGCTCCTTATTGAGCTTTGACGTTCGTGCAGGAATTAAGGCTGATGGCTTTGATTTTTATGCCATTAATTGTAAGCCTTATGGCTTGCCTATAAATAGGCCTCATTCCCTTAACAGTCTATTATCTAGACGGTTTCCCTTTGAAAGCATGCGTTCTGAGGGTCTTCATCTTGATTTGTCCTTCTTCCCTTTAAGGGGATATGTTCCAATGAACAGCGAGAACTTAAAACTTTCATGCTTTCCTTTAATCTTTTCTAAAGATTATCACTGTCAAGTGATTTTAAGATAAAAAAGCATCACCTTAAGTGATTTTACCAACCGCGCCTTGATGCATAAAATTCAATTTCTAGAGAGTTTTTCCCCGGATAGGAACCACTTGTCACCATGAAATACTCAGTCCCACTGAGTTTCTGTTTTCTTGTCCCTTGAAGAGATTCGATCTCTTGATCTTCTCTTGAAATCTGACTGATGCGCCCGTATTAAGAAGTTGCGTCTTTTAGACTTCTTGATGAATTGCGAGTTGACTGACTTTGAACTCTAACTCAAAAATCCTTTGAATGCGAATGTGATGAACTCTGTACTTGATCTTAAGACGCGAGCTTTGTATACGAAGCCCGCGTTTGAGGTTCTTGACTTGAAGAATTTTAATTCCTTCGAGATCTCTGGACTTAGATATGGCAACCCTTATTTCCCAAACGCGGGTGTGTCGACTTCTGCGTCTGGTCTACCTCGCGTCTCATATCTTGAACGCGGGTCTAAAACCAGACCGTGTTCAGATCTGCGCTGATTAAATCTGCATCTAAAGTTCACAACTTCAACCGCGTCTGCCCTTCAGCTTTTACGCTGCTGTCTTGACAGAATTTTAAACCTTCTGTACTGGTCATCCCTGCGTCTGAAGTTTACAGCTTCGACCGTGTCTGCCCTTACGTTTCTGCCTTAACAGAATTTTAACCTTTTGGTTTTTGTTTCTTGCAAGTTCTGGCAGTCTCAGTCAGTTTTCTGTATTTTCTTTGGGCTTTTGGGAGAATATTTCATCCAGCGAGCTTGTTCGATTGGCGAGCACTCGGGAAATCAAAACTCCTGTTCATAGGCGAGGAGGATTCGCGCAGTTAATGACATCTGTCCAGGCCTTATTGGACATGATGCACTAACAATGCCCCGGGTTTGTCATGGTCATAGTGGATATGGTGGTGGGTATGGTCCTCTTGTAGGTCACTGAAAAGAGGACGTCACCTGTAAGGTCTCGGATCCTCCCTTCACTAATCTTACCCCCAGAAGTGACATCGATGAAAAACCCATGCTCATTAGATGACTTTCTGGTGGTGGAGATGTTCATCAACGAAGGACTACGGCCAACACCAGTTGGTCGGGTAGAATCAGAATGTTCTTTTGCATTTCGACCTCTAGAAACACCATTGTTCTCGGTGAGCGATGAGCTTCTTCAATGTTTACATCATGCATCCTGATGTGACCAGCATCCGATCATCTCAACACTGGTCAACTGCGACATGATTCAATAGAAGAAGAGAAGAATCTTTCTTCAGCGCTCTTTCAAACATCTTGTATTTGGAGTGGTGTAGATGTCTTGAGGAGTGAGTGCAACCTTTCGCTGAGAGAAAGGGACTTCTTTGTACTCCTTTATTGTAACACTCAATCTTATTGTATAAGAAAGCGTCTTGTATCACTTTCATATGTTTGAATATTAATAAAAGTGACATTTTTTTGTCTTCTTATATATCTTGAAATTCTTTTTTTTGAAAATCAGAAACATAGAAGTGTAAACTGTTGACTTGCTAGAAATGTAATAATTAACTTAACAAGTTAAAGTTGAGAAAATTTCATTTTGGAATTCAAGATTACTGTCAGAGGTGTGATAATAACTTGACAGGAATGTGGGATAGAGGTGTGATATTAACTGGACTCAACGGGAATTTCAGTTTCATTTGAGAAGACTGAAAATATCACTGTCATAGGTGTAATGTTAAACTTAATAGTGAAGGTAATGCTAGAGGTGTAATTTTAAATTTGGCATTTGTTATCTCGACTTTGATAGGGAAGTTCGAGGGAAAGTCATTGCCAAATGTGTATTGTTGAACTTAGCAATAAACTGGACGCTAGAGGTGTGATGTTAAACTTAGCGTCGCTCATCTCAGCTTCGATATGGAAGCCTGAGGAAAAGTAACTGTCAGAAGTTTAATTTTGAACTTGGCAGTAACTTAATCACTGTTAGAGGTGCAGTGTTAAACTTAACAGTAGTTTGTCAGAGGTGTGATGTTAACCTGACAGTAGTTGATTTGCGATATGAGCAATTTTGAGGACTTGTCATTCTATTAATGAGAATTGACAAGTAAAGTTTGGGATGTCAGAGGCGTAGTGTTAACTTGACAGTGATTGATTTGCAATATGAGCAAATTTGAGGTCTTGTCATTCTATTGATGAGAATTGACAAGTGAAGTTTGAGGTGTCAGAGGTGTAATGTTAACTTGATAGTGGTTGATTTGCGATATGAGCAATTTTTGAGGACTTGTCATTCTATTGATGAGAATTGACAAGTGAAGTTTAGAATGTCAGAGGTTTAATTTTAGCTTGACAAATCCCAGTTCATTTCATTAGGAAGATGAACACAGGTACTTTTGTGGCCCTACTATTCTATAGGTGAGAATTGGTAAGAGATTTTGGAGGAGGGGATGGGACCAAGTCCATTAGGATTTTTAGCAAACCCCTAGCTGTCAACGGATTTGGTGTACCTTTACCAACTACCGTTTGAGTTGGGCTAGCCATGCTATTCCCCTTAGCGTGATGAGTTGTCGAAAACTTATATTGGACTTGAAAGCCAACATTTTCCTCTATTCTTAGCCATCGGAGGCGTCAGATGTCAGTAGAAGAGTAACTAAAGTAAAACTGAAGTTTTACATTTTGTTTCTTCTTCAATATTTGCATCATGCATCATGATGTAACAAGCGCTTGATCAGCTTGAACTAGTCGCCCATGATGTGATCCAATGAAGGGAAGAAGCTTTTCTTAGGTCTGGAGTTTTGACCAAAGGTATAGTATTAACCTGATCAGGAGAAGAGTGCTATCAAGGATAGTACTTCTTCAAAAACTTGCTATTGATTGGCATCATGAGCGTATCACCATCTAAGGTTATGAGGCGATATGCTCCATTTGAGTAGACCGACTCTACTACAAATGGTCCTTCCCATTTGGGCTGTAATTTTTCTTTGGTCTTATGCGTCATCACCATAGGTCTTTTGACGGCTAAGACAAGGTAGCCTTTCTTGAAAGTTCGCTCCTTGACTTTCTTGTAGAAAGCTTTGGTAATTCGAGCTTGATAGAGCTCGATTTGCTGTTGAGCTTGCAGGCGTTTATCATCTAAAGACTCCAGCTCTTGGAGTCGCAATCGATGATTCTCCTCATTCGTTATCTCTGCCGTAAAGGCGACACGTAGAGATGGGATTTGGATTTCTAATGGGAGTACAGCTTCACTCCCATATACCAAAGAATGGTGTAGCTTTCGTTGGGGTTCGGACCGTTGTGCGATAGGCCCATAAGCATTCACCTAACCTGTCGTCCCAGTCTCGTTGGCTTTTCGAGACGAATTACTTGAGAAGTTTTCCAATAGTCTTGTTGAAAACTTCTGCGTGGCCATTAGCGGCTGAGTAGTATGCCATTGAGGACACACTCTAGATTCTGAACTTATTGCAGAACCTTTGAAAAGCCTGACTAACGAATTAGGGCCCATTGTCATGGACAATTCGTCATGGCACATCAAAACGGTAGATGACGTGATGTTTAATAAATTTGATCACATCAAATGTCTTTACCTCCCTTAAAGGAATAGCTTCAGCCCATTTAGAGAAGTAATGGTTATACCTAAGATGAACCGATGTCCTTTAGATGATGGTGGGCTGATAGGGACGACGACGTCCATCCCCCACATCTCAAATGGCCAGGTAGATGTTGTAGAGCAAAGATATCTTGGTGCTTGATGAATTAAATCACCATGGACTTGGCAGGCGTGGTATCGTTTGGCATAAGTGGTGGCGTCAGGGATCATCTGAGGCCAATAATATCCTAGTCTTTGGAGTTGATCTCCAAGTTTCATACCAGGCTGATGAACTCCGTACATGCCAGTATGCACTTCTTTGAGTACTTCCTGTGCTCCTTTTGCGACAGACAACGGAGGAGGGTCCCGTCATGTGATCGGGGATACAGTGTTCGCGTAATCGCATTATAGTAGAATTTGGGGGCTTTCCTTCTAATGGCAGCCGCTTCTTTGGTATCATCAGGCAGGATGCCGTACAAGGCATAGTCGATGTACGGGAATCACCAATCCTTGAGTTCTGGACCCATTGAAGTTTCTAAAGCTTCTTTGGCTTGACAGTCTCCTATCGGCTTTTGGTGATCTTCAGAAGCGATTCTTGGGCAATACAGGTCGTGGCTGTAGATAAGTACTTTCTCTATTTCTCCAGCCGGAAGGGCTAATGAGGCAGCAAGAGATGCCAGTGCATTTGTATGCACATTTTGCTGGCGTGGCACATGGTCGATATAAAAGTTTCTGAACCTCTCGGCCATAGAGATAGTTGCGTTATAATAGGGTACTATGTCTTCATATCTGACTTCGTACTCCCTGCGAACTTGGTTAACGATGAGTTTAGAGTCACAGTATGCTTCGAGATTTTTAACGCCAATCTCATTGGCGATTTGCATTCCAATCAAGAGGGCATTTACTCCGCTACATTGTTGGAACAGGGCTCGGTTAATGAGAAAGCTCGAGGGACACATAGTTCAGTGGGGAGACCAGTACTCCCCCACTCCGCTATGACATGCCCTTGCGGACTTGTTCTTGATGCATTGTCGAAGAAGAGTTTTCACACCTGTCTTTCAAAAGCTGTCTGGGTCAGACAAACTTCAGCGACTTCATCTGGGAGATCTTCGTAAAGTTCGGTTGCTCTTGGATCTGGATGCTCAGCCAGGAAATCTGCCACCGCTTGTCCCTTCACGCCTTTTTGTGGTAGAAAGTGTATCTCATATTGGGATAGCAGTATGGCCCATTTTTTCAGTCGACCATTTAGTGACGATGGCTTCGTCATGAGCAACCTCAAAGGATTAAGTTTTGATATAACATTTGTAGTCTGGCCCACCAAGTAGTGTCGTATTTTCTGGACAGCGAACAACAACGCCAAACATTCTTTTTCGATCAGGTTGTACCGATGTTCGGCTCTGATCATAGTTCTGCTCAGATAGTAAATTTCCTGCTCATTTCCCTGATCATTATTCTGGGCTAGTAAAGCTCCTAAGGAATGATCTATCGCTCGGACATATAGCAGGAAAGGTTTTCGGAGCTGTAAGGATAGGTGGTTGCATGAGGTATCGTTTGATTTCCTCGAATGCTTGTTAGCAAGCATCATCCCAAATGAATGAGACACCCTTTTTCATCAATTTGGTAAAGGGTTGGCATCTTCTGAAGAGATTTGAGATAAACCTCGGATGTATGCTAGTCGCCCTTGCAATCCTCTAAGCTCCCTGAGATTCCTTGGAGGTTGCATCTCCTAGAAAGCACAGACTTTTTTCGGGTCTAAGTGAATTCCTTTAGATGTCACACTAACCCTAAGAATCTACCGCTGGCTACCCCCAGAAAAGATTTAGTAGGGTTCATCTTCAACTGATGTTCCCGCATGATTGCAAAGACTGTCTTCAGGTCTGCTATGTGGTCAGCCTTGGCGCGGCTTTTCACTGCAATGTCATCGACGTAGCATTCCACTATTTTACGCATGTGTTCGTGAAAAATTGCATATATAACTCTCTGATATGTTGCCCCCGCATTTTTTAGTCCGAAGGGCATGACAATATAGCAATATACCCCCAGTTGTGTCCTGAAAGAAGTATGCTTTTCATCATCAGGGTACATTTTGATTTGATTGTATCCTGAGAATCCATCCACGAAGGACATTCGTTCAAACTCGTACGTGTTGTCAATCATGACATCTGTGATTGGGAGAGGGAATTCATCTTTGGGATAAGTCTTATTTAGATCACGAAAATCAATGCAAATTCGGATCTTTCTTTTTTCTTGGTAACAGGGACGATATTGGCTACTCAATCAGGGTGTTGTTCCTCCCTAATGAAGCCAGAATCTATAAGCTTTTTAACTTCTGACTGAATTATTTCCATTATTTCTGGACGAAACAGTCGCTGTTGCTGTTTGACTGGCTTTATGTCTGAATTAATGTTAAGGTGATGCATAGCCACTCGACGATCAAGCCAGGGCATGTCCTCGTAATTTCAAGCGAAAACATCTATATACTCCCGGACAAAGAGATATTAAATCTTCTTTCTCAGAGGATGATAGGCTTTCGCTTATAAAGATGGGCTTAGGATTAGCCTCATCTCTCAGATTAATCTGGATGACCTTATCTTCTGTGGGTGATTCACGTTGTTCGAAGCGAATATCCTAGAGAGTGTTTAAGTGTTTGATCCAAGGATCTGTGTCAGACTGGATCGTTTCTTCATCTCTGTCTTCCAGGTGGCTTGTTGACACCATGTTTACTGAAAGTTCTCTGAAGAGGTTACCCACACTAACGCCCGACTCCCACGATGACGTGCTAGACGAGTAATTATAGTATAATGACTCTATTCAGCGGCTGACAGAATAGGAGTTGACACATAACCCAAACCCCTGCGAGTTCGATAGTAATAGTCAGGAGTCTTCCCTTTCGGAATGAAAGATTGAAGTAGTTTTCTTCTTCCTTTGCCGAAGTTCAAGCCAGGGCCGTTTGTTAGATCATATCCCCTCCTCTCCATCATTCTGAGTACACTTGCTTATAATGAGAGAACTGAGGAGATTCGTTCTCGCTTTCTGAGTCTTTGTGAGACATTAACTCGAACTTAATTCTTCTGAAAAGAATTAATTTTTGGCCTCTGCATCTTGCTGGGACCATGAAGACTGATTCTTGTGCATCACCGACATCCAGGTACGTTTCAAAGGATGACTTCATTGGTACATGCAATGATGTCAGAGCATCCATTGCCGACCAGTGGTCATTATCCACTTCGGTACTAGTGTCTGATGGCACTGAATCAGAAGCAAACACATAAAAGTAAGCCAAATTTAATTCTTCATTAATATACCACTCGCCTGCATCATTGGCGGTGTTACTAACATCGAGCTTATTAATGCTCGTTACAAGTGGATTTAATTCCCCATGCACTTTTCTTCTACCTCTGGCTCAGTATCAGCTTCGTTACCAAAGTCTAGTTCCTCTGATTGTGAATTCTCGTTTATCTCTAGAGAGTCTTGATACAGGAGGGAGTATGTGAAATAGTTCTCTACCCCCTTGAACGGATGCCTTTTGGCAATCAACATTCGGACTTTTCCACTTCCGTCAATGTGCTTCATAACTTGATGGTGAGTGGAGGGGACGATGAAATTACGATGAATCCACGGTTGTGCTAGCAGCAAATTGTACGAAGTGCCGACGTCAATCACATAGCACGTCACTTCAGACTTTAGGTCCCCGATCTGACATTTGAACTTGATCTTCCCCATTGGGCGCGTACCATTGGCGTTGAAACTATAAATGGTAGTTTAGGTGGCGCTCAATCGGTGGGTGAGAATTCCTAAGTGCTGCATGACCCGGTGAGGCATAATGTTCAACGCGGATCCTGGATCTACCTAAATGCGGCTTACTTCAGACAACCCAATATACCCTATGAAATACATGGGCCGATTATGTTTACCCTTAACTTGCATGTCATTTGTCGTGAAGGTGATGCAGGGAGCATTTTGGGAGGCATGGAGGCAATCCTCTCCATCTTTCTCCTATGATCTAGTCAGAATCTGGGCTATGAAGACCTCAGCATCAGCTAGGGCTTCCCTCAGAGATTCTCTTGTCGACTTTGATAGCCTCAGGAGCTCGCAAAGGGTGATTCTGGCCGGGATATTGGCCAATTGAGCTAGGAAGTCAAAGCGGTAAGGTGTTGTGGATCCTTCCGCATTGTCTTTTGGGAGAGCCTTGAAAAACTAAAGCTCTTTCTTCTTCTCCACTGGTTGCTTCGCGGAGGGCTTGGCTGACTCTGTAGTGGGTTTAGGAGGGCTTGCTACCATCTCGTCATACTTTTTTAAATATGACTGACCCGAACGAGTTTCTGCCACGAGCAGTTTATTAAGTTCTGCGACAAGGACGATTGTTTCCTCTTCTGAATCAGTTAGTGAGGAAACATCAGTTTCTGCTTCCCGGGAAGAAGTGCACACCACATTGTAAGACAAAACTTTTGCTTTGCCTTTGGACTTTCTATTAGTAATAGTAGTTCACTGTTGGCCTTCCACAAGGTCGGGATGAACCCACATAATTTTTTTCTGAGGTATGGGGACAGGTACAAGACTCTCTCTTGTTGATGATGTGGGTCCGTATTGATTATTCTTAGTTCCCCTTTCGGGATGGGAACTACTCCGGATGGTGCTGGAGGCTGTTGTCCAAACTGAAGGAATGATATCATATTAGCCGTCACTTTCTTTTGCTCTGGACGGAGCTTTAGCACTTCTGCATCGGTCAGAGCTTGAAGATGTCTTTGAAGATGTAACAGCTCTTGGTGAAGTGTCCTAGCATCATATGATACAGGCAGTAATTAGGATTGTCAGACTTGCTGACTTCTTCAGGACGTCTGGCTTCAGGAAGCTTCAATCTGTTGCTCTTGTTGAGTAATTTGAACAACGAATCGACATATTCGTCTTTGAAGGAATACTACTTGTTGGCGCGTGACTGACTTGAAGAATCACCTCCCCTATCTGGCTGAGGTTTGACGGGGGATTTTGTCTCCGTTACCAAATTATCTTTTCTTTTTGATTGAAAAGATGTTTCTGATATGCGCCTTGTCGGCTTTTTGGGTCTGGGTTTGTTTTCTTCTGCCTTAACCCTGGTGACAATTTCTTCAGCCCGTTCACTTTGCTGGACCAATTATTTCAAGGTGCGGCTTTCAGCAACTCCTATTTGGGTTAGGAGTGAAGTTTGTAGATTGTAGCCGCATGTTTCTACCAGGGTGGCCTGGGTCATGCCGCTAGGACATCGGAGTGCCATGTTCTAAAATCTTTCCACAGATGTTTTAACTGACTCTCCCTTTCGTTGTTTTGTGGCCAGGAGAGTAGGCATTGTGATCAACGAGTCATCTTCAAAGAAGCGTGTCAGGAATAGCTTCTCCAAATCATCCCAATTTTTAATGGTCCTTCTGGGAGTTTTATGAACTATTCAAAGGCAAGCCCTTTTAGAGTGCTGATGAACAAACGTACCAAGATGGCATCATTATCTATCACATTTCCTGTCTGAGACTTGAAGTAGTAGATATGTTGTTCGGTGACCCTTTGCCGTCAAAGGCCTGTAGGGTCAGAGCTTTGAACTTAGAAGGGTATGGAACAAGGTCGGCAGGATCACTCTTGCTTCTTTGAGGCCTTTTCGGTTGGTAAGGGCTTCCAGACGCTGCTCCAATTGACTTATTTTTTTAGAATGAATATTCCCTGAAAACTAATCAATTTAAATATGATATTCATTAAAAATCAAGTTTGGCAAAACTAAAATTTGTGATATTATTGAGTACAAATTAAACATATATGAGTATACAAAAAGAATGTCAATATTGATACCAATTGAAACGATCCAATGATACCAATTGAAACAATAATAAGATCAAGTGTATACCTCATATAACCACCACCCATTTCATGCACATATTTTAAAATGATTTTCAATAATAACATACAAGGCATGGTCGCCCAACCAACCGCCCTTAGATGGTAGGGTTTTCAAAAATAGGTTTGAACATAAAGTATGTTTGAAAAACTCTACCAAAACGAAGAATATAGCAACTAGTTAAATGGAAAAACTTGTAAACTAGTACGAAATCCTTCAAGCAAGGAATAAAACAAACTTGTTTTTCATGAAACACATGTAAATCACATGGCACTAAAAACACTCAAAATCTATATAGCACATATCATACTCATGAAAACAAAATCATGAGAAATCATCAAATAAGGAGAGTGTACAAGTGTAATGTGAAACACACTATCATGAAAACATGCACTTAAGCTCAATTAAGGTATTCCTTTAAACATGAAAACATGAGACTCATCAAAACTAAATTTTCATTAAACCCAATTCATACTTCAAGGCATATGTATGTTTTGACAAAACAAGAAGTATACATACATATCCCTAAACACAATTTAAGTCCATAATAACGATTTGCATGAAAAGCAAATGACTCAAAGGGTATACATGTATATCTTAAAGTTTGGCAAAATAGACATATACATGAAGTTAAAACACAAGATCATAAAACATATCCAAAATAGGGAATACAAGTTAGAATGCATGAATCATCAAAACTAGACTATACTAGCACATCTAATGGGTACAAAAGAGCGTTCAAGCACAAATATATAATGATCTATTTGTGGCCCATAATATGTACAAGTATGTATCCTAGTTTTAATGAAAACTAACATCTAAACAATTAATCAAATCATGTAGCATAAAATGGGACATAAATCATCATTACAAACATAAAATAATCATTATGTAAATCCACATGCTATTAGAACTATGAAAGACACGATAGCTAAACAAGGGTGAGAACACAACATATGTGTCAATATAAACATGGGTGAACTCAAAAGCTATACATGCATGTCAATGGTCTAATAATCATGGCATTTAATATACTAATCAAAACATGAAGTATCAAAACAAAAATCATAAACATCCATATGATCATTATGTATATGCATGTACATTAGATCTAGGACATACATATTAGTTATAAAAATAAAGTGAGAACACAATGATATAAGTCCATTTTAAACAAGAGTGTCTCAAATAACTAACAAGTATATCACTATTCTAATAAACATGGCATAGGCATAATGAACAATAAAACATGACATGTTATAAATCAATGACATAAAAAAAAACATGCAAATATAAACGGGAGTTAGAGATTGATACCAAAACTGATGAAGGCACCTCTCTAGTTCTCCAAACCAATGATGGTCCTCCCCACCAAACTCCCCTTGAAAGTGATGCATTCAAATTGTTTTTCTTTAGGCACGGAACACATCCACTTCAAGGTATCGCCACTCTCACGTGATGCGAGAACCCACACCTACATCAAAAACCATAAGGGTGGTCTTTGGTACCCATTTTCTTTTGGGTCCATAGGGGTTAGTACCTTTCCTAACCCAAACAACATTATTTGCTAAATTTTCATAATATATACGATCATAACAAAATCTAGCAAGGTGGCCCTTACGTCCACAATGTGTACATGTGTACACATGAGCATACATGTGATGGTGGTGACCGTGGGAAATATGTGTATACCGTGGAGGGTGTGCATGCAAAGATGAAACTTGTTTCTTTCGAACCAAGGATTCCAAGCGTGTGTGGTTCATGGCACAATGGCTCAAAGTGGAGCCCAAACAATCAACACTTTTCTTCAAAACATTTATATCATTTTCAATAGTTGAAGATAAAGTGGAGCATGCAATAGATGTGCTAGATGAAGAAGCTACACTAGCATGGCAAACATGATTATCTATATCCTTTTTCAAAGATTTATTTGAAAAACACCTAGAGGGGGGTGAATAGGTGCAAGTGCTAATCTAGAACTAAATGCAAAACTAAGTGCGCTAAATGCGGAAGCTTAAAAACAAATCTTGCAATCACACTTAATACAATCAACAAGTGTAGCCGAATTCCCCGTGAAGGGCTCTGGACTAACTCCTCTTGATTCCCCTTGAATGGGTTGAGGTGCTATGTGAAGCTCTTGTTGATTAAGTATAAGTGAGGCACACACAAGCAACCAAGCATATACAATATATAGCAATATGAAATAATGCAAGGCAACACAAGCAATGAATGATATGACAATATGAATGAATGATGCTTTGCACAAAATAAAGAGAGAGTTAGAGAGACAATGGATCAAACGCAAAGTCCAAGATATGTTTCGAGGTTCGAGCACCTTGCTCTACATCCCCGCCTACACCACCGTGTAGGATTTCCAATCCACTATCTCCCACCGAGGGAACCTCTACCGAAGAGGATTTGTTACAACTCTAGGAGTACCAAACTCCTCTCTCAAACAACCACCTCACAACCGAGGGGTAGGCCCGTAGCCAATACAACAACCAACACCTCTACCGAAGAGGGTTACAAACCAACACTCCACCTCTCACTAGAGGGAGCTAACCAATCACCCGATCACCTCTACCAAAGAGGGATACAACAAGAATAAGGGTGTTTACAACAAGTGGTTCCAAAGACCACAAACAATCTCTTTTTCTTTTCTCTTTTCCACAAAACAAGATCCTAATAGATTAGGATAGATGATAGCTCAAGTGTGGAATCAAGGTGTTTTTGGAAACAAGCAACAAAGAAAAAATACTTGGGAAATTTCTTGTAAATGATAGAAAATGAAAATCAAGACTATATCCCAAAACCCTAGTTTTCTTTGATTTTCCAAAAACCCAAAACAATAAAGATGAGAAGTTTAAAGCCCAAAAACTCTTTTAAAAACTTGTTTTAAGCTCTGAAAAACTGGGAATTTTTCTCTTATAAAAACCTTGGCAAAAATCCCAAAGAATTGGGGTTTATATAGGCCCATCAGAAAACTAGCCGTTAGGCTGATGTGGCAGCCTGACAGACTGCCGGTCGACCGGCCGGGTCGACCGCCAACGATCAGAAATGTGACCGTTGGGCAACCACGGTCGACCGGCACGGTCGACCCAAACAAACAGAGAGCAGAGCTCTCAGACCCGGTCGACCCGTACGGTCGACCGAGTTTGTGCCTGCCAGACGTGCACAAGTCTGTGCACGTCGGTCGACCCATGGGGTCGACCGGCCCATGGTGCGGTCGACTGTCCGGGTCGACCGACCGGCCTGTCAGCACAAACCTGGGTCAGAAAAACTGGGAAAAATATTTTCTAAAAATCTTTTATCTTTTCTGAAAAACCCATAAAACTTGTTTTAACATTTTATATTGAAACATAAACAAGTGATAAAAATTTCAAGACATATATCAATCATATCAATTCATTTTGAGTCTTGCAAATTTATCAAAACAAACACTTGTATTTTGTCAAACTTGATTTTTCCAAAACATGAATAGGATAGTCAAAATAAGTTTGTCTAGCAAGTTTAAAGCATGTATGTATATTTAGAACATATCTAATATACATAGAAATAAAGTAAACTTGTTTTGATCTACTATTTATGAAAACCAAAACCAAAACACAAAACGTGTGTGTAATGTGCACTTGAGCATATCAACTATACTAAGTTTTACAAATGGATCTAAACACACTAAACTAAACTAGGATACCTAAGTCTTCTTGACGATCTTCCATCTTCAAGTAGACCCGATCCAAAACTTCATCCATGGGCTAGGCAATGTGAGATCTTGAAGCTTGAGCCCTGGAATCACCATGAATAGCTTCTAAACTCCTTGTTGAAGCTAATCACCAACTAATATCTTGGTTAATGATCTGAAACTTAAACAACACAAGATTATTAGTAAACATAACTACATGAGTTAATCATCATCAAAACTAGGGTGGAAGGTCTTTGGGCCAACAATCTCCCCCTTTTTGATGATGACAAAACTCATGGAGTTATATATGCATGGATTAAAGTTAAGCTTCAAAGAAGCTCCCCCTTAACTCATGCATAAACAAATAAATAAAAGATATGCAATGAATGTACATATAAACATGTATGCATCAACATGCATAAAACACATAAACATGTTCTAGAAGCTCTAGAGACCAATTAAATTAATAAAACAATTAAATTAATAAAACATTAACAAAAACACTAGATGCTCTAGATACCAATTACCAATTAAACTCAATATTAAACTTAATATATGCAAAAACATAAGTATGCATATATAAACTCAAAATCTTTCTCCCCCTTTTTGTCAATCATCAACAAAGGGGTAAACAATCAAAACAATAAAATGAGGGGTAAAAATCTTTCTCCCCCTTTTTGTCAATCAAAATAATAAAAACAATGTACTTCCCCTTTTTGACTAAAAATAAAAACAAGGTCAATGAGGGGTGACAATCAATTTGGATATCAAATGAAAATATGTCAATGAAGCATCTTGATACCAATTGAAAGTAAACAAAGATCAATAAATGTTATATGCTATATAGATTTATGAAGAGGAAGACGCTAAGTTAGCTTCCCTACACATATGCATTACATGAAGGAGGGATGTTAAGCCCTAATTCACATAACACACATTATGTAATGAATAAGAGGAGATGTGAAGCTCCCCTACACACGTGTACCACATAAAGAAGAGATGTTAAGCTCTCCTTGCATATAAGAGATATAAATCAAAACTTTTGTATTTTACCTTAAACAAAAATTTTTAGATATCAATTAAAAACACAAGACATCTTGATAAAAAATATTTTTCTTTTTAAGCCATATAAACAATTTTGATATGCTTAAAATAAACATCATAAAGTGTGGGAGTGGAATCAAATACCAATAGAAATATGAAAATCGAATTTTCTCCCCTTTTATGAAACACCAACTAAACTCATGCATAGGCTTGAAATAAGATGCCAATTGAAAACTAAATCAATTAAAATAATAGTAAAGCTCAAGCTCTAGCATAAACAAGATTTGTGCAAATTTATATCTTGAGCACAAATAAAACAAGTATATGTGTATGAAATAGATTGAGTACCAATCATCAATAGATGATACCAATTGAAAATATACATACACAAACACATATGAGTATACAAAAGGATCAAATTGATACCAATTGAAAGAGTTCAATGATACCAATTGACATAACAACAATAGCATGTGTATACCTCATACCACAACGAAGAAAACGAACTAGTTAAAATGAAAAATTTTGTTAACTAGTACGAAATCCTTCAAGTAAGGAATAAACTAAAATAATTTTCATAAAACACATGTAAATCACATAGCACTTAGAAACACTCAATATACAAAAAAGTCCATACATGCTCATGAAAACATACTCATGAGAGATAATTTTTTTTTAAATGGTGAGTGTACAAGTAGTGTGTGACATGGCATTATGAAATTCCAATTAAGCTCAAAATTCCTTGAACAATGAAAAACATGAAAACATAAAAATCATCTAAACTATTTAATCTTCAAGGCATATGTATGTCTAATACAAACTAAAGTATACATACATATCCAAAACTCAACGAGTCCACAAGATATATGCATTAAGGCACGTGGCTCAAAAGGATAATCATGTATATCTAATAGTTTAGACAAGATAGACATATACATGAAGTTAAAACTCATAAAACAAATCCAAAAATGGAATACAAGTTTGAAATGTATGAATCATCAAAATTAGACTATACTAGCACATCTAATGGGTTCAAATAAGCAATCAAGCCCAAACATATATAGATTTATTTGTGGCCTACTATATGCACAAGTATAAATCCTAGTCTTAATGAAAACTAACATCTAAACATGTAATCAACACATGAAGCATCAAAAACAAATATAAAAATCATCATGATAAAACTAAAACATGATTACTATGTAAATTCACATGTATTAGATTCATGATGTACATTATAGCTTAAACAAAAGTGAGAACACTAAGTATGGATTCATATAAGCATGTGTGTCTCAAATACTATACATGTATGTCAAGAATCTAATAAACATGATATTTACATACTAATCTATAGACAATAAAAACATGCTATAAAACATGAATATTGAAAGCATGTAAACAATAAATAAGGAGTTAGGAATCGTTACCAAAACCTAGAAGGCAACTCTCCTTGTCTCCAAAACATGGTGGTCCTCTCCACCAAATCTTCCCTTGAAAGTGATGCATCCAATTGATTTCCTTTAAGTACGGAACGCATTCACTCTAAGGTGCCGCTACTCTCACGTCATGTGAGAGCCCACACCTACATCAAATAAAGGAGGGGTGGTCTTTGGTACCCATACTCTTTTGGGTCCATGGGGGTTAGTACCTTCTCTAACCCAAACAAAATTCTTTGCTAAATTAGGAGTATGTAATCTATCATAGCAAAATTTAGCAAGGTGGCCCTTACGTCCACAATGTGTACAAGTGTACACATGAGCATACTTGTGATGGGTGTGTCCGTGTGAAGCATGTGTATGTCGTGGAGGGTGTGCATGCATAAAGGATGAAACTTGTTTCTTTCGAACCAAGGATTCCAAGCGTGTGTGGTTCATGGCACATTGGCTCATAATGGAGCCCAAACAATCTACTCTCTTCTTTAACAAACAAATATCATCATTAATTCTAGAAGAAGAGGTACATGCATTAGGTAGATTAGATGAAGAAGCTACACTAGCATGACAAGCATGTGCGTCCATCTTATTCTTCAAAACATCATTTTTCTTTAAACAAACATTTAAATCATTTGAAATAGAAATAATTTTGTTTTTTCAAAGCAACATTCTCTTTTAAAACAAAATCAATTTTTGAAGACAAATTTTCATTTTTCTTCAAAATAGCATGGCAATCATTTTTAGATTTTAAAAATTCATTTTCTTTAAGTGCAAGTTCAAGTTGAGATTTCAATGAATCCCTTTCATTAGAGATCTTATCCTTCTCTTGCAAAACAATGTCAAGTCTAGCAATCAAATTTTTATTTTCATTGTTAATGCCTAGACTTTTCTTTTTCAAAACTTTATAGTTTTCTATTAATTTTTCACAAACTATGGATAGTTCTTCATTCAAAGCATGGGGATCATCATAATCATTTGAAGAACTAGCACAATCATCACTATCTAAGTGGGTTTCCGAGTGTACCTCAAGGGAGTCATTCCCTTGGACCATTAAGCATTGAGAATCGGATTCTCCACTAGATTCCTCCTCTTGGATTTGTACTTGAAGCTCGGAGGTGGTGGTTGTTGTCAATTTGTTCCACACTGCAAAGGCGAAATCAAAGTTAGAAACACACATAAGATAATCTTTAGGTAATGTGCTTCTAATGGCCTCAAGGGCTTGTGCATTGGCCCCTATATGATTGCGATCTCCAAGATAGCATTTCTTGGTGGCCACAAGAAAGACATGCAAACCTAGGGTCTTTAGGTACATGGACATTCTATACTTCCAAACAACAATGTTGGAAGGATCAAAGCTAGGTGGGGTCATGAAGTCCATGGCAAACTATATGAGTGTGCAAACAAGCAAATGCAATCAATAGATTAGCAACCAAATGGATCTCACTCCTAGGATGTTAAGCCTAATATCAGGAGCACTAGCTCTGATACCAATTGAAAAACACCTAGAGGGGGGGTGAATAAGTGCAAGTGCTAATCTAGAACTAAATGCAAAACTAAGTGCGCTAAATGCAGAAGCTTAAAAACAAATCTTGCAATCACACTTAATACAATCAACAAGTGTAGCCGAATTCCCGTGAAGGGCTCTGGACTAACTCCTCTTGATTCCCCTTGAATGGGTTGAGATGCTATGTGAAGCTCTTGTTGATTAAGTATAAGTGAGGCACACACAAGCAACCAAGCATATACAATATATAGCAATATGAAATAATGTAAGGAAACACAAGCAATGAATGATATGACAATATGAATGAATGATGCTTTGCACAAAATAAAGAGAGAGAGTTAGAGAGACAATGGATCAAACGCAAAGTCCAAGATATGTTTCGAGGTTCGAGCACCTTGCTCTACATCCCCGCCTACACCACCGTGTAGGATTTCCAATCCACTATCTCCCACCGAGGGAACCTCTACCGAAGAGGATTTGTTACAACTCTAGGAGTACCAAACTCCTCTCTCAAACAACCACCTCACAACCGAGGGGTAGGCCCGTAGCCAATACAACAACCAACACCTCTACCGAAGAGGGTTACAAACCAACACTCCACCTCTCACTAGAGGGAGCTAACCAATCACCCGATCACCTCTACCAAAGAGGGATACAACAAGAATAAGGGTGTTTACAACAAGTGGTTCCAAAGACCACAAACAATCTCTTTTTCTTTTCTCTTTTTCACAAAACAAGATCCTAATAGATTAGGATAGATGATAGCTCAAGTGTGGAATCAAGGTGTTTTTGGAAACAAGCAACAAAAAAAACTACTTGGGAAATCTCTTGTAAATGATAGAAAATGAAAATCAAGACTATATCCCAAAACCCTAGTTTTCTTTGATTTTCCAAAAACCCAAAACAATAAAGATGAGAAGTTTAAAGCCCAAAAACTCTTTTAAAAACTTGTTTTAAACTCTGGAAAACTGGGAATTTTTCTCTTATAAAAACCTTGGCCAAAATCCCAAAGAATTGGGGTTTATATAGGCCCATCAGAAAACTAGCCGTTAGGCTGATGTGGCAGCCTGACAGACTGCCGGTCGACCGGTCGGGTCGACCGCCAACGGTCAGAAATGTGACCGTTGGGCAACCACGGTCGACCGGCACGGTCGACCCAAACAAACAGAGAGCAGAGCTCTCAGACCCGGTCGACCCGTACGGTCAACCGAGTTTGTGCCTGGCAGACGTGCACAAGTCTGTGCACGTCGGTCGACCCATGGGGTCGACCGGCCCATGGTGCGGTCGACCGTCCGGGTCGACCGACCGGCCTGTCAGCACAAACCTGGGTCAGAAAAACTGGGAAAAATATTTTCTAAAATCTTTTATCTTTTCTGAAAAACCCATAAAACTTGTTTTAACATTTTATATTGAAACATAAACAAGTGATAAAAATTTCAAGACATATATCAATCATATCAATTCATTTTTGAGTCTTGCAAATTTTATCAAAACAAACACTTGTATTTTTGTCAAACTTGATTTTTCCAAAACATGAATAGGATAGTCAAAATAAGTTTGTCTAGCAAGTTTAAAGCATGTATGTATATTTAGAACATATCTAATATACATAGAAATAAAGTAAACTTGTTTTGATCTACTATTCATGAAAACCAAAATCAAAACATAAAACGTGTGTGTAATGTGCACTTGAGCATATCAACTATACTAAGCTTTACAAATGGATCTAAACACACTAAACTAAACTAGGATACCTAAGTCTTCTTGACGATCTTCCATCTTCAAGTAGACCCGATCCAAAACTCCATCCATGGGCTAGGCAATATGAGATCTTGAAGCTTGAGCCCTGGAATCACCATGAATAGCTTCTAAACTCCTTGTTGAAGCTAATCACCAACTAATATCTTGGTTAATGATCTGAAACTTAAACAACACAAGATTATTAGTAAACAAAACTACATGAGTTAATCATCATCAAAACTAGGGTGGAAGGCCTTTGGGCCAACATTATTTTTATTTAAAACAAGATCTAATTCTTTAGTAATGAAATCAATTTCATTTTTAAAGAATGGTTATCTTTTAAAATAAAATCCAATTTTGAAGATAAAATCTCATTATTTTTCACAACATCATCACAATCATTTTTGTTTTTCAATTAGGTGAATGTTGTAGAGATTGACCCATTAGGTGAAGACATAGAGAGACTATCCTTAAAGGACTCACCCGCTCAAGAAGAAAAGCAAGAACCCATTGGTGATGTTCATAAGGATGAAGTGAAAGATTCTCAACCACTTCCTAAAGATTGGAGATACGCTACAAATCACCCCAAGGAACTCATTTTAGGTGATGTCTCAAAAGGGGTAACAACTCGCTCCAAACTCCATGACTTATGTGGTAACTTTGCATTCATTTCTCATTTTGAACCCAAAAGCATCCTCGAAGCCGAGGCGGACTCATATTGGTTGCTAGCCATGCAAGAGGAACTCAATCAATTTGAGCGCAACCAAGTTTGACACCTTGTACCTAGGCCTCACGATAGACCAATAATTGGTACTAAGTGGATCTTTAGGAATAAGATGGATGAGTCCGAAAATGTTATTAGGAATAAATCTAGGTTAGTTGCCCAAGGTTACACTCAAGTTGAAGGAATTGACTTTGAGGAGACCTTTGCACTCGTAGCACGGCTTGAAGCCATACGGATAACACTAGCTTTTGCATCTTTTAAAAATTTTAAACTTTTTCAAATGGATGTGAAAAGTGCATTTTTAAATGGTTTTATTAATGAAGAAGTTTATGTTGAACAACCTCCCGGTTTTGTTGATCATATTCATCCCAATTTTGTTTTTAAACTTGATAAAGCTTTGTATGGATTGAAACAAGCTCCAAGAGCTTGGTATGAAAGGCTTTCTAGTTTTCTCATTTCAAATGATTTTGTTAAAGGCAAAGTAGACACAACTCTTTTTACTAAGCATGTTGATAATGACATTTTAATTGTGCAAATTTATGTTGATGATATAATTCTTTGGTTCTACTAATGAGTTTTTATGCAAGGAGTTTGAAAAGGTTATGCAATGTGAGTTTGAAATGTCTTCCATGGGTGAATTGAATTTCTTTCTTGGACTCCAAATCAAGCAATTGCAAGATGGGATATTCATAAGTCAAGCCAAGTATGCAAAGGAACTCGTAAAGAAGTTTGGACTTGAAAGCTCAAAAGTTTGCAACACTCCCATGGCAACTACAATCAAGCTTGATAAGGATGACCAAGGTAAAAATATTGATATTAAGTTATATAGAAGCATGATAGGATGTTGGTTGTATTTGACGGCAAGTAGGCCGGACATCATGTTTAGTGTGTGTCTTTGTACTAGATTCCAATCGTGTCCTAAAGAGTCCCATCTTATTGCGGTAAAACGCATCATTCGTTATATTAAGGGCACAATTGGAATGGGTCTTTGGTATCCGAAAATCGGAGATTTTTCAATGACGAGTTTTTCGGATGCTGACTATGCGGGTTGTAGAGTAGATAGAAAGAGTACTAGTGGGACATGTCAACTTCTTGGTAATTATCTTGTTTCATGGTCCTCTAAGAAACAAAATTCCGTAGCTCTATCAACCGCCGAGGCGGAGTATGTTACAGCGGGGGCTTGTTGTGCACAAGTCTTTTGGATGAAACATACTCTCCTTGATTATGATTTGCATTATGATCATATAAAATTTTTTTGTGATAATACTAGTACTATTCATATAACCAAAAATGCAAATCAACATAGTAAGACCAAGCACATTGAGATTAGGTATCACTTTCTTAGAGATCATTTTGAGAAAGGTGATATAGATATTGATTATGTTTCCACGGATTTGCAACTTGCCGATATTTTCACTAAACCACTTGATTTTGCTAAATTCTCCTTTATTTGTGGTGAACTAAATATTTGTGTTATTGAATAATAAATTTTTTTACCCTTTTTGATGTATGACAAAAAGGGGGAGAATAAGTCTGAGTTTATTATGGTCTTGATTCCAATAAGTGTTTATGATTTCTTGTATTTGAGTTTAAGTGTTTTTGCAAGTGTTTAATATCTCATGGTTTTTGTTTGCGTAGCTTGAATATAATATTGTTTTTCTTTGTTTAATGTAGCATAATTTGAGGGGGAGCTTACACCTCTCTTTTATTTTTTAACATAGCCTATTTGTTTTGTCATCATCAAAAATGGGGAGATTGTTGGCCCAAAAGGTTACACTCTCCATTTGTTTAGAGTTTTGATGATAACAAAACACTTAAGAGCTATATTGGTACTAATAAGTTTGTTCAAGATGAGTTTCAGGTTAGTAATATTTTGAAGGCCATTGTTTAGCTTTTACAAGACTTTCTAGGTTCATGGAGCAAATAAGGCAAATGGCACAAGAAGGAATGTTCATAGAAGAAAAGGATCTAGCATGACATTGCATGGCTCAAGACTTCAGTTTGGCTCAAGAGACTTCATTAGTTTTGTTTTTAGTTTTATAGTTTTGTTAAAGAATAGTGGATAGGTTGAAGCTCAAATACACACACATAAATTCAATACGTTTGGTTTTTGATTGAATCGGTTTTGGATTTCAAGTACATATATCGGGTTTTGGATTTGAACCAGTTTTAGTTCTGCTGATTTGCTTGACACCTTTTTACTTTTCTTATCATAACTTTTTATTCTTATATTCAAATAATATGATTCAACTTGAATTTCAAAGATAACTTCAGATCTAAATTTCTTATTCAATAATCATTTTCAGATTCAAATTTTAAAGATGTCAAATATTTGGTTGAACTCTGTTCTTGTTCTGAAAACAGCTTACAGTTTCTGTTTTGACACTTGTCAGTGTTTTATTGATAACTTTCTCATCCAAACTGATATTGAGTTGATTTCAGTTGCATTAAAAAGAAGACTTAAAGATCTATTACATGTATTTGGTCACTATGATTCAGCTTTTACAGTTTGGAGCATCTTGGCTTCTCCCGAGCTACCAAGGATCATCAATAAGTTGAGAAGATCTAGGAGAGACAAGTCCGACGAGCATTGCCTCATGGTCCAAGGAAATGACTCCCTTGAGGTACAATCGGAATCTCAACTAGATGATAGCTCTAGTTCCTATTGTTATGGGTGTTTAGAAGTTCAAACTTTAAATATGGAACTTGCTACAAAGCTTGAAATTTTTTTAGAAAAACATGATCTTTTGAAAAAGAAAAATTTGAACTAAAAGAAGAAATGAAGGATTTGTGTTCAAATTTTGAATTGATTTTGCAAGAGAAGGAAGAGATTGCTAGTGAACGTGACTCACTTAAATCTCAACTTGACCTTGCCCTAAAGGAAAATGAATTTTTGAATAAGAAATTTAGATCTGAAAGTTATCTTTGAAATGCAAGTTTAATCATATTATTTGAATATAAGAATAAAAAGTTATGATAAGAAAAGTAAAAAGGTGTCAAGCAAATCAGCAGAACTAAAACTGGTTCAAATCCAAAACCCGATATATGTACTTGAAATCCAAAACCGATTCAATCAAAAACCAAACGTATTGAATTTATGTGTGTGTATTTGAGCTTCAACCTATCCACTATTCTTTAACAAAACTATAAAACTAAAAATAAAACTAATGAAGTCTCTTGAGCCAAACTGAAGTCTTGAGCCATGCAGTGTCATGCTAGATCCTTTTCTTCTATGAACATTCCTTCTTGTGCCATTTACCTTATTTGCTCCATGAACCTAGAAAATCTTGCAAAAGCTAAACAATGGCCTTCAAAATATTACTAACTTGAAACTCATCTTGAACAAACTTATTAGTACCAATATAGCTCTTAAGTGTTTTGTTATCATCAAAACTCTAAACAAATGGAGAGTGTAACCTTTTGGGCCAACACTCCCATGGTCTGGGTTGCCTTCCTCCTTAGACGAAAATTTAGACGACTCAGAATTAGATTACTCCTTCTCCTCGATATGTACAGAAGATGAACTTTCTCCTTCTTTTCATTTGCCTTTAGACTTTTTAGAAGAAGTTTTGTTGGTTGACTTCCTCTTGTTTTCAAGCAATTATGCCAGCAACTGCTTGAGGGAATCGATAAATTCTTGTTGAGCGCGAATCATATCGAATTGTTCCCTTTGAACCTGGGCTTGCTATTCAAAGCGCATGGCCGTCTCCTCGGGAGTATTTGTCATGTACGCAAAGGCTTCCTTCTCTATGAAAAAGTTCGAGGCCTGCGATTCTGCAACGGCGGAATGTAATTCATTTACTTCAATGCCCCGAGCTAGGGCACTGTAGTTGATCAGGGCGACCGCACCAGTCCAAGTCGAGTATGCCGATACACTCATTCTGGTTCCGTGTCAGACTCATCGGGGCTGACTGTCGGTTGTTTTCCCCTACTTCTACTTATCATGTTTGCAGTGACTTCAGGGTACTCCATGTCAGAGAAGGTTCTCCTTCTGTGGGAGCGATACCTCTTGGCTGATCGGGAGGTTGAGGTCAATCTTCTGAACACTTACTATTTGCTTGTATGTTGGCTGCAGCGGCATTCTGAGAGCATTGCCGTGATGAGCCATTCATAGCAACATGACGGAGCGATTTGATTAGCACTCCTTTTCTTTGTCAAATAATCCCTTAGATCCATGGGAGGGGATCAAAGAGATTGACCTCGGGTTGTCGAGGGCTTTTCAGCTTCTGAGAGTCACCCTTATGTTGAGAATCTGAGACGCAGGGTTCAGAAATGCGGAGCTCGCGTTGCGCAGAACAGGCGCAGCTCTCGCATTTTGACTTCAAAATGTGGGTCTCATGCCTCTACTGAGCAGAGACGCGGACCTCACAGTTACTGATTGTCGTGTTTGGTTAGCGACAGTTGAGATACGTGGGTTTTCTTCCTTCCGCGTCTGGTTGCAGAGATGCGTGTCTTGTGTGTCTGAGAAGAAGCATAGCCCTCGCGCTGCTGAACTTTGTGTTTAGGAAGTGAAGCTTCAAAAACGCAGGCCTGGTGGGCTTCGCGTTTTGGTCTCCAAACGTGGACTTCGCGCTTCTGACATGGTTCAGGAGAAACGCGGGCTTGAGGCTCGCGTTCTGTATCTGCTGGACAGGTAATTGTTTCAGCTTGTCGCGCCTGTAGTTAACGTACACGTCGTCTCTGTCGTCGTTCATCGTTCCGGTTACGTCGTACGGGTTGCTAGGAACCCCCGGTGACCTGGAACTGAGGAAGAGGACGGGCACAAATGGGCTGAATATCAGCAACGCTAACCTCGCGGGTCTCATGGGAGACGTTGACGCGGGTGTTACGTGTGATATGATTAGCCATAACACTCTTCTTATCAGTCGTATCTGAAGGGATTTTAGAGTGAATTGGAGAGCGGGTTCCCAAGAAGACCTTGCGGTACTGTCGCGCTCTAGGGCTCTTGGAGCCAGAAGAGAGGAACTCTTCATATTTTGCCTGGTTGAACTCGACAATGAGTGATTTGACCATTTTTCCCACCACGACTTGCTCATCGGTAGAGAAAGTTATCCCCAGCAGAGTCGCCATCTCTTGTTTGGTGGGAAAAATTGAGGATCAAGGAGTAAATTCTTTATTTGATTGTAAAGATGTTTACAACGGATCAATAATCCTTTCACAAGAGAAGGGAAATATTCAAGCTCAAATTTCCCATTTGTTTAATGCCGGGTTCATGATGTTGCGATGGATAGTGAATCTTATTTTTCGTTGACCGGGTGAACATCAGGACCTCTTGAGAATCCTCTCTTTGGATAGTGGATGAAGTAACATAGCTCCTGTCTATCAAGAATCTCAAAGAGACTATAGGCAAAAATAAACTTGAACTCAGCAAGTTGTTAGAAGAGTTGAACTCTCTCTTTCTTTTCAGCTAGAGATCTTGGTGCTTCTACGGCTTACAATCGAAGTTCTTTTTTTTACCAAGAATTTTCTGACCCCTCTTCCATAGCAAACTAGGCTATTTATAGAGGTTTCAAGGGGTAAACGTGTCCACTAAAAACACTCCATAATGGGGTTAACTCCCTCATTACGTAGGCAGTAATTGACCCAGTAATGAGGGCAGTTATAACCGAGATGCGAGCTTTGGGCCTCGCGTTTTGCCATTGATGTGATGCTTGAGAAACGCGAGCTTCTAATTCTGCGTCAAGCTTCACGTGAGACGCGGGATTTGGGCTCTGCGTCTTGGTACTGCAATAACGCTGAGACGCGGGTTTCAACCCTTGCGTCTTGGTCCTTGCAGTGATGTTAAGACGCAGGTTTCAACCCTCGCGTCTTGGTGCTGCGCTGGTGGCGATGATTAGCCTTGCGTTTGGAGTTTAGATTCTACTTTTTGACGACTTGTCTTCAGTGATTTTTAGACAGCCTACAATACCTTCATGTGGATTAATAAATACACCCAATGATTAAGATACCCATCATAACTTAATCTCTTTATTGATTAAGAAACCCACTTATTGATTAAAAATTCTTTAAAAAAAATATCTCTCATATAAACCCTAAGTTTCAAATATATTGCTTAATTCAAAGTTATGGATAAGGAATTAATTAATTGGAAGCCTTCTAACAATGATCAGGTAAGTTTTTTATCGTTTAAATTCTTTTTTTGGTTTCAATAAGAAAAATCACTTTTTTTTAAAAAATATTTACGCTGTTCATCGGGTTACGTTCAGCCCAAAAAGGCTGAACATCTTAATGATGTTCGGCCAACAATGGCCGAACAAATATTTTATGTTCGGCCAACTTTGGCCGAACAAGAATATTATGTTTGGCCATCTTTGGCCGAACATCATTATAATGTTCGACCATAATTGGCCAAACATAACTTATAATTTTCGTTTTAAGCTGACCTAACAGATACGAACACAAAATAATTTTTTATTACATACACGTAATAGTTTTTCTTTGGTATACAGAATCAAAACTTTACCCATTGTAGCAACACGACTACTGAGTTGATAGTTGATTATAGTATGAATTTCACCACGCACGAGATATTTCAAACTCGTTAGGCATTAATCAAATGGGCTCGAGAAGTTGGTAAATCACATGGGTTTATGATCATTATTAAATAGAAAAAAGGGTTAATATCTCTTAGTTGTGAGTGAAGTGGAAAATACAGAGGTAAAGCAATAAAGTTTAATGAAAAAATACATCTGAGCAACAGCGATCAAAAAGTATTGTTACAAAAATATGTGATTGTTCGTTCCTACTAAAAGATAAGGAGTTATCAAACGAAGTAACTAACTTCAATATGAATATGAGTAGTACAAGCAATGGGAATGCTCCCCCAATTCTTTTTTGATTTGGGAATTAAAAGAAATATCTTTATTTCTACCTGTGCACTCGATCGCGTTTGTGAGAAACCAAACGAAAGAAAAGATATAATTCGTAGAATTATTCTTAGAACTCAGAGCAGAGGGTGGATCACATTATATCCAAAAAGTTGTTAAAGAGAAGAATCTTTCGTTTCTGATGAAGACGATCTGGCACGGAAGGATTCGAACCTCCGAGTGACGGGACCAAAACCCGCAACCTTACCACTTGGCCACACCCTATTTAGGTTTATATTCGACACTAATAAAGACTAATATTGGCATTGGTCATTCGTCAATCCCAACCCAAATACATATGAAATACATTGTTGCTAGGATTCAACACAAAGAAATTTTATTTACCTAGAAAATTTTTTCTCGTTTTTGAATTTTCTGGCTTAGTGTGAGATAGTGATAGGCATGTTATATTTCATCTGAATGAGAAACGAAGCAATGAATGAAAACGGAAGATTTGTTTTACCCCCCTACCCTTTTCCCATTTTTTGTCGGATTGATCGTTGCCTGAACTGAAGGAATCCTATCCTTCCCTTCGTTATATCGAATAGTATGAGATGCTTCATTCATGAAGCATCAAACAAACAAAAAAAAATGTTCTAATTCTATAGAATTAGAACACATATAGAAAGACTTTTAGGGGTGGATGATTTTGGTTGCATGTGGTATCCACAATCATTTAGTCTCAAAACATTTAGAATGACATTCTTTTACTGCTAGATTATTTGAAGAAGAGGAGAGATTTGTTGTGGATATGTCTAAGAGTCTTGTTCGGTAAAGAGATATTTTGCATACATTGAAACAATAAATAAACTCAATGTCAGCACAATGAGAACAATTTATAATGCAAAACAAAGTTTAAAGTTGTGGATATGCCTGAAGATCATAAAGACAATGTCTAATGAACAAGATTTCTGAACATATATGTATATATATATATATATATATATATATATATATATATATATATATATATATATATATATATATATATATATATATATATATATATATATATATATATATATGTTGACACTCGAAAATGACAGAACTTCCGCATTCATCTTCAGCTGGTCTGAACAACGTCTAACTTATCGACATCTACAAAAGATAAGTCGAAGACAAGCTGATGACCAAAGATGAAGCAGCAACGTGAACATTACTAATCCAGTAAAGCAGATAGTAAGCCAAAGTTGCATTTGAAGAGGCTATAGAAGGCGTAAGACGCTATACTTAGCCTGGTTTAATCACAAGATAAGCTTCATTACTCCGCATGGAGCTAACAGCCTCGCCCGAGCTTGGTTGATAGCCTCGCTTTGAGGCTAACTATTAGCTTCGCCTGAAGCTTTTCATTTAGCCCCGCCAAGGGCTGAGATTTAGGAGCTTCGCGCCAGAAGCCTTATACCCTAGCTGAGTCATAACTCTGTTATGAGCTGAGTCTCAGCTTCGGACGAGGCTCTGAAGGCAACTTCGCCTGAAATTATGAGCTAATTCTTACCTTCGCATGAGCTAGCTTCGTATAATCCAGCTTCGCTTAAGCTAGTTCCGCAGGATCCAGCTCCGCATGATCTAGCTTCGCGTGATCCAGCTCCTCAGTGAGCTTTGCCAGGTCATCAAATTAACCGTTTCAAAATCCCACGAGGGATTAATGGGTGAACCCCACTAATTTAGTGGGATTAACGCCACTTTAAGTGGGCGCTTACACCCGCCCACTTTGCCCCACATTAAGTGGAGACAAATCAGCCTTAACGGCAGGAGGACGTTCGCACGAACCCTCTAGCTTCGCCAGAAGCTCGCAAAGAGCTTGGTGGTAAGATCATTTGCGATCCTCGCGCGAAGTTAATGGCTGATTCAGCCTTGCTGAATTCAAGAGGGCAGTTTCACCCCACTTTTGGCTATAAATAGTCTCTTACTAGACACAGGGACATAAGGACGGACAGAGAGAGGAAAATCACTCGAAAAGAGAAAATTCCTAGCAAAAGGGCTCTACTGATCTTCTGTTCTCTGATTCCCCGAACCAAGCGAGAAGGGGGTCTTATTGGGAGGCAGTCCGATCATCTTATCGGTTGCATCATCAAAGGGATAAAATGATCGCGCGCTGATCAGATTCCTACCGGCACATTTTCCCCAGAAATCTCAGAGGCGATCTACTTGTAATTTCAAATTCTATTACTTGTAATTTCGCTCCTCAACCCCTTTTTGTAAGTTTTTCCACGATTATATCATTTTCAATGGAAACAAGATGGCGACTCCGCTGGGGATCAAACCCAGAATCTCTGTTTTCGCAGACCAGTCTTCTGGCGCAACAAGGAGACAGTATCGCAATACGATGGTCAGAGTCTTGAGCCCGTTATGTTTGAAAACTTGGTCATTCATTTCGACCAAGAAAAATTTGAAGAATTGCTCTCGGAGGGTAGTCCAGTGCTCCACGTTCGGAAGCACAGGAAGATCTCAGTCGCCAAAGCTTCAGAGCAGAAGCCAACCTTAACCGGGCGAACAGCTGGAAGAGCCTCGTCCCAACTCCTCTCAGCCTCAGTTGAGTCTAAAAGTGCCTTACGCAAGGCTAGCCAGGTTCCCTGCGAACTTAAAACTTCGCTTCCCAAGCAGATGTGGAGGCCAAACAGAAAACTTCGTGTGAAACTTCAGGCGAAGCTGCACCACAACTTCACATATCACTCGAAGACAAAGGCAAAATGTCTGTCCGGTTTGGCAGCTTCGCCGAGGCTATTAGCCGCGAGGCTAGGACGGCAACTCTGGCTTTACCTAATCCAGGAGCAGTAACTCCTTGCACCAACCTCATTCTTACGAGTGAAGCTACTGATGGCATGGCGAATACACGCCAGTACCTCAGGGTACGCGCGGGATTCCCGGCCGCCAGGCTGAGACTGAAGCACCTATCAGTGCTAACTGATCGTACATATATTTTGTATTCTTTTCATTACACTCCTACATTTATCGTGTAATAAATCTGCTAATTTCTTTGTCTTAAATGTCTATTTTGTAGAAGATAATAATGAAGAGAAAGAGAATTAAACCAAATAAATACCAGTTAAAATCAGATTTAACTGGATTTATTTGGTTAGCTGAGGATGATCCCAGATCTAGTTAGAACAAATCAAGGATTGGGGCAAATATTCAGCTAAAGATCAGAGCAAATCAGAAAGATAACACCAAATGAAAACCAGTAAAATTTAGATTTATATAAATCCATTTTGGTTAGCTAAAGATCAACCGAGGATAATATCAAATACAGAGAGATAAATAGATAGAGAGAAGATCAACAGATGAGATGAAGCAAGTTTGACTCAGTTCTGACTGGATATATTTTAGTATTTGAATCATAACTTTCGCTACCGAATCTCAAATCTGATGATTCAAGATGATCCAAAATGAAGACTTATAGAGCTACAACTCTTATGTTGATCACTATTTCTAATTCTATTATTTGATAAGTGATATTCAGTAATCAACACGCTAACAAACTGCAGATCAAAACTGAATATCCACATCAAATCAAGTTTGGAGATAAGGGGAGGATTCAAATTCAGAAATAGCCAGCTTTCCCTATCTTCATACTCCTCTAATCTCTGCATTTCTTTTATAAATATTTGCAATCTCAAAGGCAAGGAGACGACCATGCAGAGATAGGATTTAGTCCAGTTTTTCATTCTTTGTAGTGTAGGTTTTTGTTTTCTTTTTATATAATTTTAATTTCTTTGTAAGCTTAGGTTAGATTGAGATTCATGTAAGTAAGAGACAGAGGCTTATGTTGAGAGTGACACCGATGTACCTCCTCCTTTCTTCCATCGTTTTTGCAAGCAATAAAAGGTAACTTTTTTTTTAATGTTCGTCTTTACTTTTTCCTTCTTCTTTTTTCTACTTTTTCTCTTTTGGTTATGATGAGCATTCAAGTGAATCTAGTAGCATCAGTATAACAATGCTTGTGTGAGTGCCAATGATATTTTATGATGATGTTCTCCTTAAGACTCCATATCATTTCATTCTTGTTCGTCTTGATGATGTAATGCGAATGGGGATTGAGCTCGATCTTATAACTTATGCGTTGAATGCCTCCGAAGTAAGGTAGAACATGCAAGGGTTCCAGGTAAGTCATCAACGAAAAGAGGTAAGTATTTCTTTAATCTTTTCTTTCTTTTCTTTTATTTCTTTAGTTTAGTTCACTAACACCAACAATACCCACTTCTTTTATCACTCCTTTCCATTTCTTTGTACATATCATTTCTAATTTTTTTATCTTCTTAATCTACCATCTTCTTCCTAACTCACTTTAACTTAATTTTTCTCTTTTTCTTTACAAGAACTAAAAGAAGAATTTTTAACCATCCTTTGTTTCTTAAAAGAAAACTTACTAAAAAAGCTTCCATCGCTAGTCCCTCCTTGTGGATCACGACCCGTATAGCCACTTGCTATTGCGGTAGAATTGAGCACTTGCACTCTTTATTTTAAAGTTCTGAAATTCTATATTTTTGTGCAGGTTCAACCTCAATCAAATTTTGGCGCCGTTGCCGGGGAGGGACGGTAAGTAATTCTCATTAAAGTTTATATTTTTTGTTAACCTTCTTGTTGGTTTTTGGTGTACAGATTTAAGAATAAGGAATTCTTGCTGCAGTGGACATTTAAGTGGCCTCTGACTCTGCTCAAGAAAGCAGAGCCAAGAAACCCTCAGATTTGTTACAGTCCTGTGGCAAACTGAGTGAACTACTAACCTGTATTTTTTTTGCAGGTTGGCTGAATTGCATAGTTTAAATATCTGTAGCATTTATCTCCTTGTTTGACTCAGTGTACTTCCTTTCTAACCTCAACAGTAAAATGATGTTTGTTAAATGCTAAAAACGGTTTAGACTTACATTTAGGCACGTGTCTAATTCATTTACATTTTTCATTACTGTTGAAGAGTGCTGGAGCAAAAGTACGTGTGCATAGCATCTAGTATAAGGACACTTTTAGATTGTTTACATTACTTAAGTGTTGCTTTTCTTATACACTGCACTAAATCAATCTTAAGGCTTGTCCTTTAAACAAGATAATGTGGGAAAGTTATTACCCTCCCTTAGCCCACAAACAATCTCCTCACTCACTAATCCAAGCCTAACTAAAAAATGAGTAGACGTTGGCCCTAGGGACATCTCGGACTCAATTAGGAGATTATCCTAAGGGAGGATGTGTTAGAATTTGACTCCTGCCAAATCCGTGTCTAAGGAAAGGGATTGAGGGCGAAATCCCGAAGGTTGGTGGTTACTTAATTAAGAAACGTCTTTGACGGATAACCTCCCACCAATCTTGTGCTGACCTGGCTGATTAGCTTGTGGTCAAAGTCTGCATTATACCTCCCGTGGACAGTCTAACCAGTTAGGAGTCGTCTACCCTAACTTAGTTTAGAATTATTTTTCCTTTGTTTGCTTATTTGTTGTGTTTTATTGTGTGATATGGCTTATAATAATAATTTTTCAATTTAATAGTAATCCATATTACACCTCTTTTTGGATGTTACCAATTCGGCATATCATAACTTTAACCAACATAGTGTGCCAGATTGGTCTTATCCGAATCAATATAACCCATGCCCCCAATCTTATAACCATAATTTTAGAATAATTTCAACTCTTCATAGAGCCAGTGGGGATTCACCTCCCCCGAGTCTAATTTTCAACCAACATGTCCTCCTTATCCACCTTGTCCACAATATTCTCAAGATTCATACTCAGTTCCACTAGTCCAAAATAGAAAACCATCAATTTTGAAAATGAGTATGCGTGAGTCCAAACAACAATCACAAAATCTGATGGACTCACAATTTTACACCAATTCTAAAACAACACTTCATCTTTTTAAGACCAATCGCAACAAAACGATGAACCTATCAACTATGAAAAGATGATTGAAGTCATGACTCAGGCTCAAAACGCTCATAATCATGACATAGATATGATGGTCCAAACTCTACGTTCTCACCGTTTGGCCAGTTCTGATGTCGTTAACCATTCTGTTAGAGCTGAAGAGTCATGTTGTTTTAGAAAACAAGGTTCCATTTCAGCACAATCATTTGAACTTACCCAAACTCCAAATTTTGAAAATGATATTGACAGTTTGCAAGTTATTCCTTTTCTGAAATAGAACTTGAGAATGAATATGATCATGAACCTCAACTTAGTGATTCAATTCTACTTCCTGATCCAATTATGACTCCGGTGTCTTCACCTGATTTCAATCTTTTCCCGAGTCACATTGGATCCTGTGCCAATTCATAATGAAATTGAATCACCCATCTTTGATAATCAGCATATTGAACTTGACCAATTTCATACTTTTGAAGGTCCCATTGACAAATTGGCAAGTTCTCATTTTTATGAAATTGAACTTAATGAGAAATGTGACCTAGATTCTCAATTTTGTGATCTAGTTCAAATTCCTGAATCAATATTGACTCTTATTTTGTTACCCGACTTCAGTAATATTTTAGAGTCAGTTTTGATTCCCACCTGTCATTTTTGAACTTGAATCACCAATATTAAGTCACATTCTATTGTGGAAAAATGAATGTGGACTTGAGTTTCAACTTCTTGATTTGGACCCACTTCCTGAACCAATCTCGACTCCTGAACTTTTACTTGACTTAAGTCACTTTTCTAAGTCGGTATTAGTTCTCGTACTTCTAAGTCCAAGTCAATCATTCTATCTTTTCACACTCCATTTTGGGACAAGGCGGTTGAAAAAATTGACTCCGAAATCAATTATGAAATTTGGAAATTAGATGGGGTCAAATTTTTAATAAAAATCCTTCATGTATACATCATTTTAGTGGGTTGTATTAGAGAGAGTTCTGGTGGGTTCCTCTGAACTTCATGCAAAGTCGATTGGGCCGCATTTCGTGGACCAATCAGACCACCACCGAAACCACCACCTTAAGGTAGTATTTTCCTTCCCTGTCTTCTTTTTCATGCATCTATGCAGTAATTCATACATTAAGGATAATGTATGAGATAGGTGTTGGGGAGGGTTCTAACATAACTTAGGTTTTTTTTTATTAAATTTTTTTCAACATTTTCTTTACTTTTAAAAACTTTTTGAAAATAGAAACAATATTTTGACATTTTTTGTAAGAAATTAAGTCAATTTCAAGGAATAGGAAAATCAAAATTAGTATTCCTTGAACTTGGTCAAAATAAGATTATTTGTTTGATTTTTAGAGTTAGGAAGATAATTTGTCAAAGTAATTTAGTCTTGATCTTTACCTTAATGAAATATGCACACTTCATACACTTACACACTTAGGGTTCAAAAAACGAAGATTCTTATGCCTTACAAAAAAATATATATATCTATGAAAGATGAACAAATCTAATTATTGATTAGCTAGGTGTTTTAGCTTAAGTAAACCTTGGTATTTATGCGAAAGATGATTAGATAAGTTTGAGTAAAAAATATAAAAAAAAAATCTTCTGATTAAGCTGAGTATTTGTGCCTAATAAAGCATAATTATTCACGCCTAAAAGTGGTTTATATAATAAAATCCTTAGTTTTGTGGCCTTGTTTGCTCGAGTCTTAAGTCCTTGGGGTGTTTTCTCACCCGGTGTCCTAGGACCGTTTGGTTTGAGAGTATCGATTAAAGGCTCGTTACATGGGCAGATTAGAAAGCATAATAGAACTAAGAAATAATACCACCAAATATATATATATATATATATATATATATATATATATATATATATATATATATATATATATATATATATATAAGGCATAAGAGTTAGAGTTAAAGAACCCTTAGTCAAAATTTTCACGGTCACAAGGTGCATATAACTTAGGGTAAAGTAATAGACTAGATGAGAAGTACAATTTGACTCCTTACTTTGATTGCTAACAAATTTTTGAATAGAGACTAAGTTTAGGAATGAAAAATTCGGTTTTCCTATAACTTATAGATTACTTAAAACTTATAATAATATTTCAAATATTTTTCTTTCAAAATGTGTTTTCAAATTACTAACATTTTTTTCTCTTTCTTTACGGATTTTGTGGGTGTAATCCACTGAAAACCCTCACGAGACAAAACTCGTCTTCTAGGGGAAACCTAGAGGTTAACGGCTTGTTGCACATGCTCAGTGCAATCACGTGACCTACAAAAGTGGTCTAATAATTTTTACTATAGTTTAGTTGTTTTGCTCGAGGACGAGCAAAAGATAAGTGTGGGGGTGTGATCGTACATATATTTTGTATTCTTTTCATTACACTCATGCATTTATCGTGTAATAAATCTTCTAATTTCTTTGTCTTAAATGTCTATTTTGTAGAACATAATAATGAAGAGAAAGATGATTAAAACAAATAAATACCAGTTAAAATCAGATTTAACTGGATCTATTTGGTTAGCTGAGGATGATCCTAGATCTAGTTAGAACAAATCAAGGATTGAGGCAAATGTTCAGCTGAAGATCAGAGCAAATCAGAAAGATAACGCCAAATGAAAACCAATAAAATTTAGATTTCTATAAATCTATTTTGGTTAGCTAAAGATCAACCGAGGATAATATCAAATACAGAGAGATAAATGGATAGAAAAAAGATCAACGGATGAGATGAAGCAAGTTTGACTCAGATTCTGATTGGATATATTTCAGTATTTGAATCAAAACTTTCGCTACCGAATCTCAAATCTGATGATTCAAGATGATCCAAAAAGAAGACTTATAGAACTACAACTCTTATGTTGATCACTATTTCTAGTTCTATCATTTGATCAGTGATATTCAGTAATCAACACGCTAACAAACTGCAGATCAGAACTGAATATCCACATCAAATCAAGTTTGGAGATAAGGGGAGGATTCAAATTCAGAAATAGTCAGCTTTTCCTATATTCATGCTCCTCTAACCTCCGCATTTCTTCTATAAATACCTGCAATCTCAAAGGCAAGGAGACGATCATGCAGAGATAGGATTTAGTCCAGTTTTTTATTCTTTGTAGTGTAAGTTTTTGTTTTCTTTTTATGTAATTTTAATTTCTTTGTAAGCTTAGGTTAGATTGAGATTCATGTAAGTAAGACAGAGAGAGGCTTATGTTGAGAGTGACACCGATATACCTCCTCCTTTCTTCCATCGTTTCTGCAAGCAATAAAAGGTAACTTTTTTTATGTTCGTCTTTACTTTTTCCTTCTTCTTCTTTCTACTTTTTCTCTTTTGGCTATGATGAGCATTCAAGTGAATCTAGTAGCATCAGTATAACAATGATTGTGTGAGTGCCAACGATATTTCATGATGATGTTCTCCTCCTCAAGACTCCGTATCATTTCATTCTTGTTCGTCTTGATGATGTAATGCGAATGGGGACTGAGCTCGATCTTATAGCGTATGCGTTGAATGCCTCCAAAGTAAGGTAGAACATGCAAGGGTTCCAGGTAAGTCATCAATCAAAGGAGGTAAGTATTTCTTTAATCTTTTCTTTCTTTTCTTTTATTTCTTTAGTTTAGGTCACCAACACCAACAACACCAACTTCTTTTATCACTCCTTTTCCATTTCTTTGTACATATCATTTCTAATTTTTTCATCTTCTTAATCTACCATCTTCTTCCTAACTCACTTTAACTTAATTTTTCTCTTTTCTTTACAAGAACTAAAAGAAGAATTTTAACTATCCTTTGTGTCTTAAAGAAAACTTACTAAAAAAGCTTCCATCGCTAGTCCCTCCTTGTGGATCACGACCCGCATAGCCACTTGCTATTGTGGTAGAATTGAGTAACTTGCACTCTTCATTCTTAGTTCTTGAATACTGTATTTTTGTGCAGGTAGAACCTCAATCACTAACAACCTTCGCAACAAAGTGGCAAACAAAGCATCACGGCGTGTTTCACTCCCCGACTCCTTAAGCGTTAAGTTTGCTCTTCGTAGCGGGGCTAAGGGATCATCCCTGGGTGCTGATAACGGTACTTATGTAGCTTTAACGCCTAAGGGTGCTACCAGAGCTCTCAGCCGCGAAGCTAGAACTAAAGCACTATCCAATGCCAATCACCTCTTCGGTGATGAAAAGAACGAGGCATCGTCCCGTGCTTCACTTCTAAAACCTTCGTATGCCACGTCCGCCCCTCACAAAGTTATGAGTAAGAAAGTGGTGTCAAAATTACCTGAACAGATCAATGCGCGATCTACCTGAGTCTCTGCGCTGAGTCGCTTAAGCTCGGCTAAATCCGACTTGCGAGAGTTCTTAGCGAACAAACAGAAGACAGAATTACTCCAGACTTCTCCCTCTTATTGTGAGCAAGTAGGATGTCAGTTGGTGACGGTCCATTCAGTCCATTGCTGACTAGGACCAGTCCCTGCCACTCCTCCAAACTGACAGTCAGTTTTTGATCGACTATCGGTGCGAGCTCCTATGAAGCATCACAAAAGGAGCATATCACGAAATCTACCAGATCTGCCCTCTGCATTCGTCAATATGATTGGAAGGGGACGGGAACCACATAGAGGCAGGCGAGTGCCGCGTGGTGCTAACTCTCTTTCCTTCAGTTCTCCAGATCCGAACTATAGCCTGGCTTAGGCCAAGTCCTAGTAGAAGAAGAAGGTGTGTTCCAAAGCATCAGATCTAGGGTTGCAATACCCTACAGTTATGAGCAGCCATCCTCCTCAACTGGAGTATCCTCGCCAGAACTAATGAGAAGATTGTTCTAATGGTCTGATGAGGAGGAGGAAGACAGTGGGCATGCCTCTTCGACAACAGTCAGCCCGATACGAACAGATAGAGTGTCGGTGCATATGGCTGATAAAGGTAATGATGACCTCCGTCGACGGTTGGAAGCTCAGGAGCAAACCTCCAAGGCTCAGCAAGAAGCCTTGGATAACATTCAATTGATGCTCGCCCAACTCCTCACTAACCGGAATAACAATGATACCGGGAGTAATCATAATGAGGAGGAACATCATAATGATGAACAACCCAAGACTGAGAAGTCAAAGGAAAGTTTTTCTATAGATGCTGAAGTTCTTAAAGGCATCCAAGCTCATATCGCATCCCTATCCCAGAGGGATGAACTGAAGAAAGTAGGGGCAGTCCATCCTTACCTCTTGGAATGGGATTCAGTACCATACATGCCAAAGCTCAAGCTACCAACGTTACATACGTATGATGGTAAGAGCTCGCCAAAACACATCTATTACTTCCGATCTCAGATCGGTTACGTTATAGATAACAATGCAATCATAGTCAGGCTGTTCATTGGCACCCTGAAGGAGGTAGCATTCAACTAGTTCCGAAGCCTTGCTCCAGGCTCTATCAATTCCTGGATTAACTTAGAGACCCGATTTCTTTCTCATTTTTACGAGGACGACACTGAGGTAACCATGGACAAACTCTTCTCTATCGTACAGAGCAAGGGCGAATCTATCTGTGACTACATTGAGCCGTTTAGAAACTTGTCTCTGATGTGCCCAGCAGGGATGCCATTGTCCATGCTCTTGCAGACATGCAAGTATAACTTCCTGGACCAAGTGAATATTCGTATGGGAGCTGTCAAAGCCCATACCTGGAAAGAACTAGTCGAGCAAGCTGAGATAGCCGAAAAGTCGGCTAAGTTTGAACCATCTACCCCTAAGGCAAATGGGGTATGAATAATAATGGGCGCAGTGACACGGCGCAGTCCTCCAAGCCAAAGGGAAAGAGACTATGTCCGTTGAACTGTCAGGGGACGTTCATCCGAAAGATAAGAAGAGCGGCGTCAATAATCAGGAGTTTAAGTTTCCTCTGAAACAATATTCCTTCAAAGACGAGCAGGTTGTTACAATATTCCATCTACTCCACAAAAGGAAAATTGAAACTACCGGATGCTTGACACCCTAATGAAGTGGGACGCACGAATGATCCCAACTATTGCCTCTTTCATAGGATGGTTCATCATCCTACTAATAAGTGCTTTGTCCTCAAGGACAAAACTCAGGCTTTGATCGATGCCAGAGTTCTGACTCTAAAATCAGAACAAAAGAAAGTCACTGCGAACATGGTGACCCTCGAGTTCGGCAAAACCCCAAAGTCACAGTTCCTGATGGGTCTTTCCCAATCCCTGAAGCAGGGCTAGAAGTAAAGGATTCTTCAGCTAAAACTCAAGAGATTAAGGGTCTTATTTTCTTGACATTGGAAATAGGGAAAATCATGTAGATACACCCAGACCTTGCCCAAGACGAACAATGGGATTCGAAGAAATTCAAGTCAAAGGGCAAATCTTGCAATGTTATCTCTATCTTGCCGGATGACGACAATGTGACATCATCTTCTCTTAGCGAGTCTGAGGGGAAAAGCACGCTTGTTGATGTTCCTCAGTTGATAGGTACTCGATCTGAAAAATCATACTTAAAACAGTATGAGAGGGTTACTGATGAGACACAATAGCAAACGACGTCAGTACAAGTACCCATGCTAGCTTCGGTCCCAATAACGGGAAAAGAAAAGAAAGAAGTCTGGTTTTGACCATATTCTGAAGAAGCCTTCAGGCCCAGGACTTAACACGCCTTTTCACTTTGACATATTGGCCCAGCTGACTAATATCCCCGCTCATATCACCATACACGAGTTGCTTCGCCTTTCGAAAGAGACAAGAGAAGCACTTAGGGATGCACTGGCTAACTCAGAATCATTTCTGACACATATGCCAGAAACCCCTAAGGATGACACTCAGCCCTCTTACTCTGAATGTCGTCATATACAGCAGAAATTACCCGCTATTACTTTCACAGCTGAGGACATGCTCCTCAAGGACAATAAACACGATTGACCTTTGTACTATACCGGATACATTGGCTCAACATGCATTGCAAAGGTACAGGTTGATCCAGGGTCTGCACTCAGCATCATCCCTAAAAGACTCCTTTACTTCCTTGGCATACCACTGTATCGGTTGTCTGCAACCACTACGACGATATACGATTTTAATGCAGGGAGTAGTCACCCACTTGAAAAGATTCGACTCCATTGCCTTATCGGGAACTTGAAATCAGAAGTGACGTGCTACATCATTGACGCTGACACGTCATACAACTTGTTGCTAGGACGACCTTGGATCCATGCTAACTAGATTGTTCCCTCTACTCTGCACCTATACTTCAAATATGTTAAAGATGATGCAACAGTACGAACTATGTTCGCTGAGAAACAACCATTCAAGGGGGTAGAAAACTACTTTACTGATGCTCTCCTATATCAGAAATTCAGTAAAACATCAAAAGAATCATTGCCTGACAACGATGACAGTGGTAATGAGGCGGATTCAGAGTCTGAAGGAAACACACCAGCTACTTTGGTCAGTGAACCAATTGTAGCATGTTTCAATAATCCTCAATGTAATACTCCTTCTGAGGATGATGACGAATGGGTGATTAATGATAACGTTTCCTTTGATTATCCTGTGAGTCTCAAACTGTTTGAATCTGTTGCGAATAGTTCTCTACACATGCCCTTGCATAAACTAAGTACATCAAGTACGTCTGTGAAATGTATAGAAGGGTCCGTTTTAGTGGTTCCTCCGTTAAAAAAGGATCAATCATCAATAATATTCGGCAGAGCCCAACTGCAGAGGTCTACAGTCACAGATTCGAGTTCAGACTCAGAGACCCCGCAAATTTTCCATTATGCATGATCAGCACAGCATATGATGACGAAAATGGGATACAACCTGCAGCGTGAGAATGGTCTGAATTTTGGAAAAGGACGACGTGATTTTCTGCGTAATTTTGTGCCAAAAGGAAAACCAGCAAATTACTATGATAAAACACGCAGAGGGTTGGGATACATTATACCTCTACCGTCTACATCGGTTCAATCTAAAGATAACAAACCGATCCCGTCACGCTCTGTCTCTTCCTCCGAATGGGAGTCGGATGTCAGTGTGAGAATGATGTTCGAGAATTTCACCGTTAATATAACTTCAAGTAGCCAATTGGAGCCTGCAGAAGCTACTGATGTTGAACCATGGGCTCAACAATTGGATTGCCAGTGAGAAAAGCGATTCGAACAACGCGAACCACCTACTGAAGATATGGTGATTCAGGTTAACTTGGTAGTCAAGATCACCATAAACCCATTTTTATAAGTGAGAGCCTATCACTTACGGAGAAAGAAGAATTGATAGTACTCATAAGGGAGTATATCGATGTCTTCGCATGGAACTATGAAGATATGCCCGGACTTGATCCATAAGTAGCCATGCATCGTCTGAATATCAAGCCTGACACCAAGCCAGTCAAGTAGCAACAACGACGATTTCGCCCAAACATTAAGGAAGCTATTGAGGCTAAAGTTCATAAACTCATCGCGTGTGGTTTCATACGGGAGGAACAACATCCAGATTGGGTTGCTAACATTGTTCCTGTTCTTAAGAAGAATGAAAAAAATTCAGATCTGTATTGACTACCATGATCTCAATACAGCCTGTCTTAAAGACGAATTCCCATTGCCCATCACCGATGTCATGATTGATAATACCTGCAGATTCGAAAGAATATCCTTCATGGACGACTTTTCAGGGTATAATCAAATTAAGATGTATCCACAGGATGAGAAACATACTTCATTCCGAACACCGTTGGGGGGTATACTGCTATACCGTGATGCCCTTTGGATTAAAGAATGCGGGAGCAACTTATCAGCGTGCAATGAGTACAATTTTTCGCGACCACCTCCGAAAGATGGTAGAATGTTATGTTGACGATATTGTTATCAAAAATCGCGATAAGAATGACCATCTTCGTGACTTAAGAACAATGTTCGACATCATGCGGGCTCATCGACTGAAGATGAATCCGACAAAATCTTTCTTAGGGGTTTTGATGCCATGTTCTTGGAATTTATTGTTACATCAAAGGGAATTCATCTTGACCCAGATAAAGTTAAAGCCATTCGAGCATGCATCCACCTAAGAATCTCAAAGAACTTAGGGGCCTGCAAGGTAGACTGGCTTATATCAGAAGATTCATCGCAAATCTCTCAGGCCGCTGTCAACCGTTCACCCGACTCATGAAAAAGGGTCTCTCTTTTGTATGGGATTAAACCTGTCAAGAAGCTTACGAGGATATCAAAAGATACCTCACTAAACCTCCGGTCTTAGTGGCTCCCACATCAGGAAAACTATTCCTGCTTTATGTGAAAACTATGGACCATTCTCTCAGTGCTCTGCTTGCTCAAAAGGACGATGATGGTCACAAACAGGCTATTTATTATCTGAACAGGACTTTGATAGGGGCAGAATCTTACTATAACCCTATTTAGAAAGAATGCTTAGCTCTTATCTTTGCTATTCAGAAGACACGATATTATTTGGTCGGCCAAATCATACATGTCATTTCTAGAGTGAATCCTTTGCGTCTTCTCATGACGAAACCAGAATCACTCAATTCTAGATTAGCTAAATGGGCCCTCCTTCTGTCTCAGTATGACATGCTCTTTCTCCCTCAAAAGGCGGTCAAAGGCCACGCGCTTCCAGATTCTTGGTTGCTCATCCGGTTCCAGAAAGCTCAAAACTTCATGAAGATATTTCAGATGAGATTTTTGAATCTAATATAACTTCAGATGATGAAGTATGGCAGATGTTCTTCGATAGAGCATCAAGAATAGGCCCTAAAGGCAAGATCATTGCTGGTGTGGGGGTTGTATTTATCTCACCATAAAACCATGTCCTTCCTAGGGCGTTTTCATTGACGGAACCATGTTCCAACAATGTAGCAGAATACAATGCTCTACTCATTGGCTTTCAGCTCACTCATGAAATGAGGGTACGCTATCTTGAAGCCTATAGTGATTCAAAACTGATCATTAATCAGGTTAAAGGAGAATATGAGGTCCGTCACAGAGATTTGGTATCTTATTATCATGCAGTCATCAAAATGGCTAACTCATTTGATGGCTTTTATATCGGTCATGTGTCTCGATCCCAAAATACTAAGGCTGACGCTCTGGCTGCACTAGCGGCCACATTAGCCTTACCAATTGACACAACGTATCACCTTACAGTGGCTATTCGACACCTTGTTTGTCCTAAATATGTGTTAAAAACCAAGGAAGTTCATAGCATCTCGAAGAATTTTGAACCAAGAGATTGGTGATTTCCCCTTATTGACTATGCTTTGCATGATATATTACCGGATGACCCTAAAGAAGCGGCATCTATCAGACGAAGGTCTCTCCGTTTTTACTATGATCTAATAGTAAAGACACTTTACCGTCGCTCATATGACGATATTTTCCTCTATTATCTTTCTAATTCAGAGGCACAAGAAGTGCTTAAAGAAGCACACGATGACATATGCGGAGCTCATCAGCCAGGTCCAAAACTCAAGGACCGATTACACAGGCTTGGATATTATTGGCAGACTATGATAGCCGATGCTAACCAATATGCACGAAGGTATAAAGCCTGCCAAATCCATGTGGACTTCATACATCAGCCTCCAGAGTTGCTCCATCCAACTGTTGCTTCGTGGCCATTTGAAGCATGGGGAATCGACGTCATAGGGCCAATCAGCCCCTCTTTAACAAAAGGTCACTGGTTTATCTTAGCAATAACCGATTACTTTTTAAAGTGGGCAGAAGGTATACCACTTGTGGAAGTTAAAACTTCCAACGTGGTTAATTTTATCAAACACCAGTCATCCATCGATTTGGTGTCCCCCGGCGGATCATCCATGATAACGGTCCCCAATTCGTGAGCCAGGTATTCTATCGGTTCAGTGACAAATACCGAATTTAGAATATGACATCAATCGCTTATAACCCTACTGCTAATGGCTTGGCGGAAGCATTTAATAAGATAATTATCAAGCTACTCAAAAATTTTGTTTCATCAAATAAGCGAGACTGGAATGAGAAGCTTGGTGAATGTCTTTGGGCCTACCGAACCACAGCTCGGACCCTGACAGGCAATACACCTTTTATCCTGGTAACGGGTGCGAAGCAGTCATACCGTTAGAAATTCAGATGCCATCATTACGAGTCGCTTTAATGACCAGAATGATAAAGGAGGACAATGATCGGTTACGTCTTCAAGAGCTCGAAGCCTTAGATGAGAAGCGATTACAAGCTCAATAACATATTGAGTTATATCAAGCACGAATCTCGAAGGCCTTCAATAAGAAGGTTAAGCAAAGGGTCTTCCAGAAAGGAGATTTGGTTTTAACCATCAAACGACCGATAATCATGACGCACAAAACCAAAGGCAAATTTCAACCCAAATGGGAAGGACCATTTGTGATAGAAACAGTCTCTTCAAATGGAGCATATCGCCTTATGACTTCAGACAGTGATATACTTATGATGCCAATCAACTGCAGGTTCTTAAAGAAGTATTACCCTTGATAGGATCCTTCTCACGATCAAGTTAACATTACACCTCTGATCAAGACCTTCAGAACCGAGATATTTAGAAAGAGCGCTCCTCTCTTTCTCTAACAGGATCACACTGTCATAAACCAGTGTCGAGCCGATCAAACACCGACTGCATTAAAAAAGAATTAAGGTTATGAACTTCGATTTTAGCCTTATCACTCTTCTCCAATGCATGTTCGACTAGCATCGAGCCAGTCAAGCACCGTTGATATTAAAGAAGAAACGAGATGTCAAGTTGTTTTAGCCTTGTCACCCTTTTCTGGTATGTAAATATGTACCTATCTTCAACTTAGAAGAATAAGTCATATTTTGAAGTCAAGCATGCCTAAGCAATAGTTGCAGGCAAATGGTTTATTTAGCCTGACGTTTCTATGAAAAACCATGGCATGCCCCCTGCTTCAGTTCGATCGATCGAGGCTCGACTCAACGACAAAAGAAGGTTCGCGACGCATTCTTTGGCAGAACCTTTCCACTGTTTTCACGTTCATATCAAGAACATGGTGGCCGATCGAATGACAAATACAAATGGTTTTATCTGAAGACTTATCTTACCAAGTCGAACTCATTAAAGAAGGTTCATGACACGTCCTTCTGCAAAATCTTTCCAATATGAAAACAAGATAAGGATTGGCAGAGAATCCACGACGGACGATAATCTTCAAATCGAGATCTCGCGGAAGTCATGTCCACTTCTTTAATCCCTAGCTCACCTACAGAGTGAAAACCCAGGGAAAGCATTACGTTACTCAAAGTAGCGAAATAATCTAACGCCTCTAATGGCTGAGGATAGAGGAAAATGTTGGCATTTAAGCCCAACATAAGTCCTTGTCAACTCATCATGCTGAGGGGAATAGCATGGCTAGCCCAACTCAGACAGTAGTTGGTGAAGGTATATCAAATCCGTTGACAGCTGAGAATTTATTAAAAAACCTAAGGGACCTATTCCCATTTGATTCCTCTCCAAAGTCACTTACCAATTCCCGTCCATAGAATGGTAGGACCACTTAAAAAGGTATTCATTTTCCTGGCGAAATGACGAGTCAAACCTATCATGTTAACATTAAACATCTGATAGTAAAATTTTAACTTACTCCCTGGTGGATAAAATCAATATTCCCAGCAGATCAAACTCCACTTGTCATTCTCTTCAATAGAATGACAGGTCCACTCAAAATTGCTGTTATGTTCAAACACCTCTAACAGTAAATGAATCCTTGTCAAGTTAACATCACACCTCTGACAGGTTGCTTTACAAATCCCCAAGCGGAGAAGCTGTCACGATTGCTTCTGACAAAATCTCCTTCTAAATCTCCAGCAAAAGTTCTTGTGTTATGTTAATAATTACCTCTGATAACTTTTTAGGAAATAATCTCTTCCCTACCGAACCCCCATAGAGTTCTTTTTGTCACGTTAAGGATTAACTCTGACATATGATCTCTTATGAAATTCATTTAACTCCCCAGCGAGTTTCTAAGTAGACTCTCTTCAAAGTCTATTATTTTCCTCTCAGTCCCCAATGGACTTTCTTGGTTGTCACGTTAGCAATATACCTCTAATAACTTCTTCCAAAAATATCCAAAGGAGATATCAACTTTTCACGAAATTAATTCATAAATCTTACTTTCCCCCAAGGGGATTATTTCTTTGCCGTTATGTCTAGTTCGCCACCTCTGAACGGTAGGGTTCTGAGTCTAGCAACTCCCAATCGGTTATGTTCATATTACCTCTGAACCAGTGGGTATCGAGATCTTTCTTTCTTATGGTACTTCAACTGTCACGTCCAGCTTACCACCTCTAAACAGATGAGTCCATAATTTTGTTCTCCTTTCCCCGTCAGGGCCGAGAGTTCTTAATGTCATGTTAACATTAAACCTCTGAATAGCAGATTGCGAATCTGAGGTCCCTTAGTTGGTCATGTCTAGTCAACCACCTCTGAACCAATAAGACCCTAGATTCAATCTATCTTTGCAGTCCCTTGTGGACTAGCTGCCAAGTTAATACGACTACCTCTGGCAGCGGATTCGAAATTTAGTGTGTCTTAGTTTATCACGTCCAGGTTATCACCTCTGAATAGATGGGTCCCTAAAATCGGGTTCATCTTCATTTTGTCATCATGTCCATTATCACCTCTGAATGGTAGAATTTCTCATGTCTAGTTTGTCATTTTTAATTGGCAAATTTTAGGCTTCATTTGTCTTAGTTCAAGTGGAACTATCACAGGTTGTGGTGCCTAATTCATCATAACCTACTTATAAATCTGATGTTCTTTAATCTGTTATGTTAATATTTACCTTTGAACAGTAAAGATCGTCAAGCTCATTCTTTTCCAACCTCAGCTCAGCATGATTTGAGTCGAGCAATTTAGTAACTAATCCTATTAGTTCATCTGACTAGATTAGTTATATCATTATTTCCTTTCTTGTTTAAGAATTGCAAACTCAGAAGATAAAACAAGTTGGAAATACAACAGAGGAGTCAAATAAATTACTTTTTATTGATTCAAAAAGGGGGATACATGAATTACAAGCTACAAGGGTGCTTCGTAAGACTTGATCCGTTCTTTAAGGGTGACTAGCTTATTCTTCCTCTCCTCAGCAGCTCTGATGAATGCCTGCGATCTCAACTCGGCCTCATTAAAGTTTGCAGTTTGGGACAAACGAGCCTCAATTTCAGCTAAAGTTACCCATTGTGTTAGTTCATGTTGCAGGACTTTATCATTTTGGGCCTTGAGTTGCTCTAACCGAGCGATCTCCTCAAGACGCACTGGTTTAGCCTTGGACAGAAGAAGATTGGCTCTCTTGATCATCTCCTTGGCCTTCTCAATCTTATCCTCAGCATCGAGAAGAGCACTATTAGAAGCGTCTATGGCATCTCCAATTTCTACCTTTCTTGCCTCTAAAGATTTTAGATCTAAAGATATTGCCTTAGCTGCTTCCTATGCTGTAAGATGAGCTTCACGCATCTGAGCAATAAGACGTTCGAGCTATTTATTAACTGAGGAACTCAGATCTGAATTGCTGAGACAACGCCATTTGTCTACATCCCTCTCAAGCCTCGCCACCAGAAGCTCCAATGCTGCAGCTGGTCATCCCCTCTAAAGTCTCGACTGCTTTCAATATTTTGAGAAAGAACTACCTTTAGAGCAGAAAATGAGGTAGTCGAGCCCTTCAAGACCAAAGCCACGGATCACTTTAAGCTCTTATAAAAGCTGTCAACTATCTCAGCCACAAATTCTTTCTCTGCTTCAACTAATCCCGGTGAGCGAGTAGTACCCGAAGACAAAAATTTTACTGGCTTCACTCACACAACCGTAGAGGAGATGGCAGAAGCGCTGACTGGAGAAAGATGAGGGATCACCGGTGATCTTAGAGGAGTCCTCATCGAAACTAGTACACTAGCCACGATGGAAGTAGGGCTAGTGACTATTTCAGAAAGAGCTGCTCAACAACCAGTGTCGGATACGTAGGGCTGGTAATTACCTCTAGCCCTGTGGTTGTCAGGATAGACAGCGTCAAAGAAACCACTGGCATCTCACCTACCAATGTAGTTGGGAGCGAGATTGGCTCTGTAACCACCATCTCCTCAACCTCTTTAGTTCCACTGGCAGGCTCGGGTTGATAAGAGGGCATGTCATGATACAAGACATCCAACTCGGTAACGTCCGTTGCGGTTGAAGTACTTGCTTCACCCCTGATTCCCTTAGGAAAATTAGCTGGCTCCCTTAAAGTCGATACACCCAAAGGCTGAACATCTGTGGCAAGACTTTGTTTGAGTAAGACATAATGAATGTCAGGAGAGAATTGCTCACAAAAGATCAAAGTATTACCGAGAGGCGATACCACCTCAACTGCCTCAGCCGCAATCTCTCTCTGAACTTCGTCGACGGCAGCATCAATTCCGTTAGGCTCTATAGGAAAGTTTTTGGTAGATGCAGGAGGGACGGCCAGCTCACCTTCACTCGTCGAAGCCTCTGTGGTCCGTCCTACAGAGCTTGAAGCCATTGGACTCCCTTTCGAGGTCCCAGCACCCGAAGGACTGACGTCAGCCGCGTCACCTCTGAAATCTTCTAAGACAATGAAGTAGCTAGCCTCGTCACTTATAAGTGAACAGAGGATCATAAGAATCCCACTGTTCTCTTGTAGCCTCGGCTCTTGGTTCTCTTACAGTCTCGGTCTCTGAATCATAGGATAAACGAGTGAGCTGTATGAAATATATAAGTACATGTCACAAAAATGAAACTAATCTTACCCAGATCGGGAACAGCTTTATCAATAGTCTGTCTCTGAGCCGATAGCTTAATAACTAACAGAGCAGGAGGAGGAGGCACTGCAGCTGATTCACCCTCTATAATAATGGTGGGAGTGTAGCGACGAGGCTTCTTCACTACCCTCTTCCTGCGAGACCCACCTTGCCGTTTTCGTTTGAAGTGGACGTCAGGATCTTCTTCCTCCACCTATTCTACCCCACATCTTCCATGGGGGCTGTGCCTACCCCACCAAGAGTATCTGGTAGGACCTCAGCGCTTGCATCTCCTTCAAAGTGGGGACTTTCTATGTCTGAATCCTCGCTATCGGCAGTAGTTTCGAACTCTCCGAGGCCTGGCACAGGACCCTTCTGCCCTCGCCCTTCTCGGTGACTTTCCGCTTCAGCCGCTGAGAGATCAACCTCACACTAAAAGAGTTAATAGAAAACCCAGTTGGCATGGAGTTCGAAGTTCTATACCACTGACAGAACCCCAAAGTTGTCAGAAGGTTCCGAGTCCTCAGCGGCATGCATAGCCCCGCCTCAGTACAACCAGCGATGAAGAACCGCCAGGCACGAGCACCATCAATGAGGCTCCCCATGAAGGCCAGGCTGGTGTTCGGATTACCTGCATATAGTTGGTCATACCCGAACTGACGGGCAAATTGACTCGGGACATAAGGCTCCAAATAGCAGGTATTCCCGCTCCTATACACCAGATGGGATGGCCGGATGCTAACCAGCCATTCAAAGATCCCCAAGCTCAGCGACATCTTCCCATCTCCTACATCCTTGAATTCTTCACTATAGCCTGCATCGCGAATGTAGGGAAAGCAGTGGAAAAGACTGTAAACATCATACCGGTACAGCAGCTTACGAACCGCGACCACATAAGTCAATAACCATGAACATCCCTAAAATCGACGGAGAAGCGCTATTCGGATACCTTCTGGAGGCTTCTCACCAGCTTGGATAATGATTAGGTAGTGAAGAGCAAACCATGCTATCAAATAAGTGTATGGCAAGCCGATCCTTGGGTTTGGTCCGTCACAGGGCAAAATAGTGCCTTTCCCCTTTTTGTCATTGGTGGTCTACAGAAAGCCTCCGTCAATGCACGAAGGCCCCGTTGAATACAACACACCATTGCTGGGAGAAGTCCAAGGGAGTGACCGTGGACTAGACGAACGACCGACAATAAGACAGTCGGAAGAATGACGTCACTAGAAGGAGATGGCACTACACATCTCTTCAACCAAATCGATAAAAAACCGGCCAAAAGTGCCTTCGGGACATCGGTCGACGAGCCTGGTGATGAAAACTCCTGAGAATGTTACCTTTCTCATAAATACCATCATCTTCTTCCAAGATCATATCCCCCTGGGAATGTTCCTGCATCCTCCAAAAAATGTCCTCGTCTGCAACCCCGTAGTGAGCCGCTTCAGGAGCGTCTTCCAGGTTGGGGAATAAATAATTCCCCCAGCTCTTCGAACTGCTCGAAGCTCCCTTGTGACTCCCATTCATGCTCGAGCAGATGTAAAGATGGCACATCAATTCCCGGTAAGTCTCGAACAGGGCAGGCTCCTGCTTCTCCAGAAGTGCCAATTCCGCCTCGCATGGGAAGTATTCTTCATAAGGGAGAGATCCCATGGGCATAGCAGAGACTTCCCACATCACATGCAAAGCCATGCCCAATTCACCTACAGGGGTAAAGAAAGTCCCTGTAGCTGATAGTATAACTCGAAGATGGCGTAGAAGTTCACTATGCTCTTCTGGATGCCGTAGCAGGTTGCCCTGACAGCCTCGTGGAGTCCCAGCTTCTTCAGATCCTCTTCAAAATGGGCCAAGACGTATAAGATTAAGTTCCTCCACCAGGCCTTGGGGGATTGAATCCACCCTGGGGTCCTGAAATCGGTTGCTGGATAGTTGCCGTGGGCTTTGAAGAACTGATTTCTAAAGGTTTGAGCCACGACAGGATTTTCCCCCACTGGGATGTCTTGGAGAACATTCTCAGAGTGGAGACCCAATATGCGGCGAGGAGAACCTGCCCTTGTATAGCCGAGAGATGAAGCTATCAATTTCCCTACATGAACAGAGTCAGTAGTCCGAGTCACATGCCACTTCATCTTCCGAGGCCTTGTCACACATTGGAAGAAAGAGAGCGGAAAATGATGCTTACTAGATGGGAGATAATACTTCTCGCCATCCAGATTGAAGATCCACTGCCCTTCTCCAGCCAACAGCTGATGATTGGTGTCGGGCGCTGCGTCCCCAAACATGAAACTGGGTTTCGATAAATTTTTGATCACAATCCTCGAGGGGAGCAGCAGTTAAGATGCTCCTCATAGTACGCTGATCTCCAGCGTGTATAAGGGCATCCTAGCCAGGAACGCTCCGATCGCTGAATAATGAGGCCTGCCCCTGGAATTGCAGGCTAACATTACCATCCAGTCCCTTGGCTGTTTCAAAGCGACTGTTCAAAGGACCCGGAATATAGTGCACTGCAAAAATAAGAAGAAACTATATTAGTTCATTTGCCGAAGAAAAAGAAAGCTAAAGCAAAAAAAATTGCTAAGGCATAACTTTGTTCTCCGAGCAAAGCTAGCCTAGCATTAGCTTCGTCCTGAAGCTCAGCTTCGTAATCTGTAGCTTAGCTTCGCACTCTGCATGAAGGCAGAATGCAGAAAATATCCAAATGTTAACTTCGCTCCAGAAGCTTAGCTTCACGTTCTGTCCTGAACAGAATGCAAAGAAGCCTCCAAGAGCGGCTGGAAAGGCACTTGTGCCTAAAACTGTTCAAAGGACTTAAGGTCCTTTTCCTAGCTGCGCTTCTAGAACTGGCTTCGCATCTTGCCATGTAACAGAATGTGAACAGCCCTAAGGGCTAACTTCGCATAGAAGCTTGGAGAAGAAACCATTCGGTTTCTAAATTTCAATTCACGAAATGGAAGGGGAATTAAATCCCCTAAAAATTCGATGGATTTGAATTAAGGGAGAACAACTCCCTAAGATCACTGGATCATGGTGAATCACTCTGGATTCACCATGAAATATCCAATAAATGGCTTCGAAAAGAGATGAAAATCTCTGAATGAAAGGGAAAATTCCTACCCGCAATGGGACGTTCGATGATCGGAGGAGGAGAAGGCGCCTCCGTAGCAGAGGTCGCTGCCTCTTTGCCTGCTCATCGTTTGGGAGACATGAAGAACTGCGAATTTCTGAAAAACTGAACGAAGAAGAAGGAAGAGAAAGAGATTTGTTTCTCTAAAAATTTGAAGTGTTGGGAAGTTAATTATCTCTTTCAGCCCCCGGGCTTTTATATACATAAAATGTCTTAATTTCGCCTCCTCAAAAGGAGCACAGACGGCCATTTCAAATTAATTTGAAACGGCGCCTAAGCGCCTTCCCGAGAATCTTGCTTCAGCCCCACCAAAGGCCAACTCTGCCACGAGTTCAACGTTGACTTCACGCAAATGCTTGGTTAACTTCGCTGAAAGACGAGCCTTAGCTCCGCTAGGAGCTCACCTCTAGCTTCGCAGAAATTTTGTGTTAGCTCCGCTGGAAGCCCGTTCCTGACTTAGCTGAAAATTCGTCTTCAGTCTCGCGGGAAGCTTAGCTCTGCTAAGACCTTTTCTTTCCTCCTAAGGAAAATACTTACCTAAGCTAGTCCATTCCAGGTGTTTTCGAAATGCAAAAAGAAAGGGAGGGGTACAAAGTAGATAAGCAAACATTTTTATTGATTCAAAAATGAAGATACATTGATACTACATCAAGATTGTCTTTCATACAACAGAATTATTGCTGTCCTATCTACTTTCAGGGTGATGAACCATCCCAACTGGACACTAAAGGTCTTCCTCCTGCACAAGGGCGTAATCCTTTGCTTGGCAGATTTTATCATCAAGAAGCTAGATCTTCTTTAATGAAAATTGATAAAGGATAGGTTGCCACCAGAAAGCTGGATCTTCCTTAAACAAAATTGGCAAATGAAGGATCCAAGACCTTACTGGTGACGTCCGCCTTTCCGAAGTGAATCATCTCGGATAAGCGATTACCAGTCCCTCCCAAAAGTGGATCATCTCGGATAAACGACTGCCAGCCTTCTCTTGGAACGCGTACCAGCTGCTCCAGTATGTTCCTCCTGCTTATGATCAGAGCTTCAACTTTAAAATCAAGGGGCAAGTTTTTAATCTCTTTCATCAAAATGAAGGAATGGGGAGCATACTTCACTGCAATGCAAACAGGAAACAAGTTAGCATTAAATCACAAAAAAAAATGCAAAAGGAAAGGGATGGAATGCTAAGTCAAAATTCTTTGGGCGAAGCTATCCAGTTGTGCCTTGAAGATGGATTTCAGCTAAGCAGAGGATAGCCTCGCTTGCACAGTAATGATAGACTAGCTTAGCATAAGCCAAGTCTTAGCCCCGCCCAAGGCAGTTAGGTTGGAGAAGCCTTAAAAAGGACCAAGTCCTAATCTCGCCTATATAGCTAGGCCAGACTGGCCTGAAAGGACGCAGTCTTGACCCCACCTACATGACAAAACTGGCTCAACCTTAAAGAGGCCAAGTCCTAAACCTCGCCTATATGGCAGATTTAACAGATCAAGGTAGGAACTCTGCATAGAAAGATCTTTCGTCTGATCAGGCAAGAATGCTAGCTTCACCGAGAAGCTTGAAAATAGGGTTGAAACCCTTATCTGAAAATCAGCTAAATGCGAAGACAAAAAGGGAATTTAATCCCTAAAATAGCTGGTGAAGCTAAGAAAATTAAGGGAGATAAACTTCCTAAAAGTCTTTAGAAGGCCGAGGGTCACCAGTTCTTGATTGAGTGAGAGTTCCCACTACTTCAGGGACCTCAGTCTCCTTGCTTGAGCAATGGGGAGAGGTCATAAACAAACCTCCTAGAAAGAGAGGAGTATGTTTCTCTAGGAAGGACATAAGAGTCCTATTTATAGGCCTCGCGGCCTGACCACGCCGCTACCACTTCAAGCTTGGGAGGGCGGGCAAAGTTAAAGCATTCAAATGCTTGACCTTGAGAAAGGAAATAATCTCCCTCGGGAATCCACACGAAGTTATTTGAGCTTCAGAAAAGAGAATAATCTCCCTCGTAAATGCAAGGGAGGTTATTCAAACCTTAAAAAAGGGAGCGATTCCTCTCGTAACTCATAAAATCGGTTAGCCTTGGGAACGGAACATTGCTCCATCATAGCGAGTGCGAGGCTAATGCTCGTAGTCCAACCCGGTGTGAAGCAAAGCTACTTCAGGAAGTCCAGAGGCAAAGTTACCCATAAGCACAAAGCTACCAAGAAGCGTGAAGCTACACGGAAGCAGATCGTTATAATTCCTCGACGAAACTATTCCAGCTCGAACGCAAGGTTAAAGGCAAAGTTGAACTCAACTACCAAGGAGACGTTCACATTCACATACCATCAATCAAAGCAATTCAAAGTATTTTGAAATCTAAACCATTCTATTGCAGATTCATGAAAACTTTGATGGGGTTCAAACTAATTGAACTACCGGTCGACCGGGCAGACGACCGATGTTCTAACACAGCTACGATAACGACTAGTTTTTTAAAATCTATTTCTTTGACTTTTTTCTCAATGGGTATATTTGCTCTTTTTTGATCTAATCTCCCTTAATGACCTGATAGGCTCTCCTAACTGTGTTTTATCATTTGCCTATATATAGGGTTCATTTATAGAGGATTATTAGTTTTGAAAAGTACTTGAAAAATCAAGTTTATTCAAGAGAAAATATTTCAAGTTTTTTTTACTTCAAGTGCTCTCATTCTAAAACTAATTTCTGCAAGTTTTTAGTTCTTAGATTGATTCATTTCAACTGAATTTCTCTTTCACAAACTTCTTGAGCCTCATCTCACATCAATACTATAGGAAGTTGTAAAAGGGATTGTTTGTGATCTTTGTGATCACCAAGAGCTTATAAACCTCATTGGGTTTTGTGCTACCTCTTTTATAAAGGATTGAGAGTTGGAGTTGTGTACTCTGATCTAATGTACATCTAGTACTTTCTCTGTGAAAAGATCCTTAGTGGTTAGTGAAATCCTTCACGCGGTGAAGTCGGGGACGTAGAGCTTGGTGCTTGAACCTCGAAACAAATCTCTTGTATTTGCGATTACTTTCTCTCTTGATCTTACTCTATTTCAATTGCTTGCACTTGTGTTTTTTACTTTTATTTCACTTGCTATTCATTTTAGCACCATTCATTCTTGTCCGTTTTCACTCTCTAAATCAATAAGGCAATTGAACACCTCAACTCACTGTCTAGAGGAATATAAGAGAAGTTCTAGAGCCCTTCATAGGGAATCTGACTTCACTTCTTGATTTGAGTTAATCGTTTGCATCATTCATATTATTAATTATTGTACTTCCATATCTTGACTATTAGATTAGCTTTACACCTATTCACCCTCCTCTAGGTGTACTTTCAATTGGTATCAGAGCCTTATATTTTAGTTTTTAGTTTAACCACCTTAAAGAGATTCACTAGCTAATCACTTATTTGCTTGTTCGCTTCATAGTTTATATGGCCGAAGGAATCAAGACTCCACCAAAATTTGATGGCCTTCTTTTTCATATAAAAAGTTAAGATGACTGTTTTCTTGCAATCCTTAGGAAGTCGGGTTGCAAAGGCAGTGATTAAACTTTTTAGTGTACCCGATAGTAATGAAGACACATAGTAATGAAGCCAATACAAAAGCTCACTATGCATTGCTTCAAGCCTTAAATGATGATGATATTGCTAGGGTTATTCATTGCAAATCCGCCCATGAGATTTGGTCACACTTAGTTGTCATGCACGAGGGGACATCACAAGTCAAGAGAGCTAAAATTGATCTCTTATGTTCTCAATATGAAAATTTTGCTATGAATGAAGAAGAATCAATTGATGATATGATTATTAAATTTACTAAAATCACCAATGGTCTTACTTCTTTAAGTGATGAAATTGACAATGACCAAAAGGTGAGGAAAGTCATCCGAGCTCTTCCACCATCATGGGAAGTGAAAACTACAACTTTGAAAGAGCTTAATGATAAAGAAGTGATAGAGCTCATACATCTTATTAGCAATCTCAAGACCCATGAGATGGAGAGGAAAGCAAGAGAAGAAAATGCTCCATGAAAGAAGAAGATGCTAGCCTTCAAGTTCACCCCTACCATTTCCGATGAAGATGATAAGAAGAAGAAGATGACGAAGATCTTTCACTCCTCGTTAAGAATGTAAGGAGGATGTACAACAAGACAAAATTTAACAACCAGAGAAAATGGCAAGGTAAGGAGGACAAGTAAATTGTTTGCTACAATTATCGAAAACTCAGACATGTCATAGCCGAATGCCCGCAAAGCCAAGCCGACAACCTTCAAGAAATCATTTAAGAAGAAACATTTAAAGGCAACACGAGACTCAGAGAGCGAATCCGAAGAGGAAGTTGACATGGCTCATATGTGTTTTATGGCAAATGAGAACACACCCAAGGTAACATCCGATCCTCATCTTGATGAATGTGAACTTTCTATGAAAGAATTGGGTGAAGCTTTTGAAGAGTTATCTAACAACTATGATTTTCTCAAAAAAATATTTAAAAATAAAAAATGAACTTCAAAATCAAATAGTTGTACTTTCAAAAGAAAAAAAGATTTTTTCCTCCACACTTTAAAACACACAAAAGAATTTTGATGCTCACAAAATTTCTTGTAAGGCTAAATTTACTATGATTGATGAAATTGAAATTTCAACTTTGAAAAACAAAATTAATACTTTAACCTATGTTTTAAAAAGTGTGAGTTTGATAAGGCTATATTAGAGGCTATGTTTCCAAAGAGGCAAACTCAAACCTCATGTTTCACATGCTTCACATACTTACACACAATCTCATATACACTAAACATGCTCATATTTCACATGTTCATCATTCACATACACATCATGCATTTTTTTATGACAAGGTGTATACATGCACCTATTGTGGCTAAAAATGTCACTTGGCCAAGTTTTGTTATGATCGCATAAATGCTTCAAATGATCATTTTTGGTTCAAAAAACTAACTCTTTAGAACCTAATAAAGTTTGGGTACCAAAATTAACAAATTTAATATTTAATATAGGTATGCACCAAGGCTCTAAGACGTAAAAAAATGTGATACCTTGATAGTGGTTGCTCAAGGCACACGACTTGGGATATCAATAACTTTGCAACACTATCAAGGTATCATGAAGGTGTCACCGTCACCTTTGTAATGATTCAAAGGGCAAAATCGTTGGTATAAGTAATGTCGAGATTGACTCATCTCCTTTAATTGAGAATGTTGTTTTAGTTGGACGTCTCAAGTATAATCTTTTAAGTATTAGCCAACTTTATGATAAAGGTTTTAAATTATTTTTGATGATTTCTCTTATGACATTTTAGATAAGAAAACAAATACTCGTTTTCTTTCCCGATTTCGTAAGAACAATGTTTATATGATTGATATGCATAATTTAGATTGCAATGCCACTTGTTTGATGCTTTTAATGAAGATTCTCAGTTATGGCATAGGAGACTATGCCACGTTTTGTTTAACCATTTATCTAAAATTAATTCTAAAGATTTGGTGAAAGATATTTCTTACTTGAAGTTTGATAAGGACCACATTTGTGATGCATGTCAACTTGAACAAATCAAGTTCTATCAAGTTCTCTTTCAAAAATAATCAAGGATATCATGACAACTGGACCCCTTAAAGTTAATCCACATGGATTTATTTGGCCCAACTAAAATCAGAAGTCTTAGTGGTAATCATTTTGTTTTTGTTTTAGTTAATGATTTTTCTAGATTTATATGAGTTTTTTTTTAGAACATAAAGATGAAGCTTTTTCGCACTTTTATATTTTTAGAAAAAAGTTGAAAAAGAATTTTTTTTTAATTTTACGCATAAGGAGTGATAGAGGTGGTGAATTCATCAACTATTCTTATTACTTATTGTGAAAAAAATAGAATTAAGCATGAATTATCTTGTCCTAAAAGTTCACAACAAAATGGAGTCATTGAAAGGAAGAATCATAATCTTCAAGAAATGGGAAGGACAATGATTAGTGAATACGGACTCCCTTGGCCGAAGCCGTAAACACTTCATATTACATTAGAAATCGAATCTACTTTTGCAGAAATTCAAATACAACTCCCTTTTAGATTTACTATTTGAGAAAACTAAATATTTTCAATTTTAAAGCCTTTGGTTGTAAATGTTTTGTTTTGAATACCAAAGGTAATTTAGGCAAGTTTGATCCAAAATTTTTTGAGGCTATTTTTGTTGGATACTCAAATACTAGTAAAGCTTCTAGAGTTTTCAGCAGGTTAACCTTGACTATTGAAGAGTCTATGCATATTAAGTGTGAAAAATCTAACTCTCTTGTGAAGAATATTGTAGAGATTGATTCTTTAGGTGAAAACTTTGAAAAGATTTCTATGAAAGAATCACCGGTACAAGACAAAAAGGAAAAGCCTAAGGATGATGCATATGGAGAAGTTCAAGATGTTGAAATGGAGCCAACATAACCACTTCCAATAGATTGGAGGTATGCTATGAACCATCCTAAGGGCCTCATCATTGGTGCTGTATCCAAAAGAGTAACTACTCGCTCTAAACTTCATGATATTTATGACCATTTTATATTCATTTCTCATATTGAGCCCAAAAATATCCTCGAAGTCAAGGGTGACTCACATTGATTGCTTGCCATGCAAAAAAGAGTTCAATCAATTTGAGGGCAACCAAGTTTGCATCTTGTTCTTAGACCCTATGATAGACCAACCATTGGTACTAAATGAATTTTTAGGAATAAGTTGGATGAGTCAGGAAATATTTTTAGTAATAAAGCTAGGTTAGTGGCCCAAGGTTACACCCAAATCAAAAGATTTAATTTTGAGGAAACATTTGCATTCGTAGCATGGCTCGAGGCCATACGATGACACTTGCTTTTGCTTCTTTTAAAGATTTTAAGTTTTCTAAATGAATGTTAAAAGTACATTTTTAAATGATTTTATTAAATAGGAGGTGTATGTTGAATAACCCCTGGGGTTTGTTGGTCTATGTGATTTTGTTTTTAAACTTGAAAAATTTTATATGGTTTAAAACAAGCTCTAAGAGCTTGGTATGAAAGAATGAGTACTTTTCTTATTTTAAATGGTTTTATTAAAGGTAAAGTGGATACTACCTTATTTACAAAGCATGTAAAAAATAATTTCTTAATAGTGCAACTATATGTTGATGATATCATTTTTAGATCTACTAATGAAAAGCTTTTTAAGGATTTTGAATCATATATGAAGAAAGAATTTGAAATGAGTATAATTGAGGAGCTTAACTATTTTCTTGAACTCCAAATCAAGCAAAGGGGTGATGAAATCTTCACCAATCAAGCTAAGTACACAAGAGAACTTATCAAAAGATTTGGACTTGAAGATGCAAAGATATGCAAGACTCCCATGGCTACCACAACAAAGCTTGACAAAGATGAACAAGGTAAAACGTTGACATCAACTCTATCATACCATGATTGGTAGTTTACTTTACTTGACGGCTAGTAGGCCGGATATTATATTTAATGTATGTCTATGTGCGAGATTTCAATTTTGTCCTAAAGAGTCTCACTTAATTGCCATAAAACGCATGATTAGATATCTTAAGGGCACTATTGGAATGAGCTTGTGGTATCCGAAGACGGGACAATTCTCAATGATGAGTTTTTCGGATGCCGACTATGCCGGTTGTAGAGTGGATAGGAAGAGCATTAGTGAAACTTGTAAATTTTTAAAAAATTGCCTTATTTTATGGTCATCTAAGAAATAAAATTCTATATCCATCTCAACGCTGAGGTGAAATATGTTACGGTCGAGGCTTTTTGTGTACAAGTTCTTTGGATGAAACATACACTCCTTGATTATGATTTGCATTTTGATCATATTAAAATATTTTATGATAATACAAGTACCATTCATATGACCAAGAATGTAAATCAATATAGCAAGACCAACACATAGAGATTAGATATCATTTTCTTAGATATCATTATGAGAATAAAGATATTGTAATTGGTTATATTTCTATCGATTTTTAATTAGTGGATTTTTTATTAAACCACTTGATTTTAATAAATTTTCTTTCATTTGTGGTGAATGTTTACATTATGGACTCATGAAACCTTCTATTGTTTCTCTCAAAATTGATATTCATTTTTGTTTTTCTTAATATACATGAAATTTCAATTCTTTTAAAATATTGGTATCTTATTTTTCTTTACTATTGTGTTTATTGGTATCTACTAATTTTAATTGATTATAATGAGTCCCTTTTTGATTTATGACAAAAAATAGGAGAAGATTTATGAGTTATTCATTTGGTATTTTTTATCATTTTGAAAATTTAAAATTGATATCTATGCTTATGATATTGCAAATTAGTATCTTGTTGGTATCTATACTTATGCTTTAAATTGGTATTAATTGGTATTTCTAATTTTCCAATTGGCATTCATATTTTGTGTTAAAAATTGATATTTGAGATTTGTTGTTTAATTAGTAATTGAAGATTTATGAGTTAAGAGGTTTATGATTTAACTATTTCCTCTATTTCATGTTTGTATGCCTTGTTGCATACCAATAATGGTGGTTGGAGGCATGGATGGAGGTTGAAATGTTAATGCATAGTTCTTCATATTTCACATCTATATCTATATGCATATAATAATTTGTTTTGATATTGTCACATTCTTTAGTCATAAATGATTGAACTTGATAGATAAGCATAACTTGGAGGGAAGCTTTACTACGCTCTTCATATTATCCTTTTAAATAACTCAGTTTTGTCATCATCAAAAGAGGGAGATTGTTGGCCCAAAGTTGCAATCACCGGTTTCGTGTTTTGATGCTAACAAAACTTATGTAGCTAGTTAGTACTAATTATGTTCAAGTGTTTAAGTATTCTTTAGGGTTCAAGAAGATTCAAAGTGTTTCTTCCTCAAAAGGAAGGTTGATTTAGATTTTACCTGCACACCAAAAATACAGAATTTCAGAACTTAAGAATAAAGTACAATGTACTCAATACTACCGCGATAGCAAGTGGCTATGCGGGTGGTGATCCACAAGGAAGGACTTGTGATGGAAGCGTGTTGTAAGTTCTCTTTAGTTTATTTGAAATGCTTAAAGGTTCTTCTCTTGTTCTTGTAAAGAAATGAAAAAAAAATCTTTTGTTAAGTTAAGAAGAAAGTCATAGATTGAGAAGGTAGAGAAAAAAGAAAATAATTTTATATAAAGAAAGTGAAAATAGTGAATAAAGTTGAAAGTTAGTGGTGATGGTGATCTAAACTAAAAATTAAAAGATAAAAAGAAAAGCTAAAAGAACTTACTTACCTCGTCCGGTTTATGACATTCCTTGAATCCTTGGCAAAGGCTTATCTCGTCTTGAAGGTGAGCAAGGCATGACAAATAAGATCTTTCCTTTCTCAGACTTAAACTATGAATTTAAAAGCAAACAAAAAATAAATAGAAATGGTTATCTATCACCATAAGCCATCAAGAGCACTTGCAATGACAAGAAATGTTCAAAATTATAAGTTGCATTTGAATTATCATTTAAAACCGGTGAAGAAAGTAAGAGAAGTAGAATATAAAACCGTAACTTTGATTTGATTCAAATAAAATGGAAGGAAAGAGGAACTTATATCGGTGTCACTATCAGTACAAGCTTCACTCTCATTACTCCATGAAACTTTCCTCTCCTCTCAGTTACATAAAAAAATAAAAATTACATAAAAGAAAACTAAAAACCTAAGTTACAAACTATAGAATAGTCTAGCCTATGCTCTCTGCATTCCCTCTGCCCTCAGAATTTGTAGGTATTTATAGCAAAAGCGTAACGGGGAGAGCGTCTGAAGATAGGAGAACAAACACTCCCCTAGATCTTTTTGGATTGTCGCGATCCGCGGCCTGGATGTGGTCAAATGGCAACATCCAAGGTGCGGGATCATCTGATATCATCATTATCCTTTATCTCCTAATATATTTTTCTGTTTGGGTTCTAGAGTTGTGATCTTCAACCAACCGAATAAACCCTCAAAAACTGATTTTAACTGAGCTAGATCTGGGATTATCCTCGGTTAACCATATAGATCCAATTAAATCAGAATTTAACTGAGTTTTATTTAGTTTTAGCTTCTTTCTCTCTCCATGATTATCTTATGCAAAATAGATATTTAAGACAAAAAATTTAGCAGATTTATTACACAATAAATGTAGGAGTGCAATGAAAAGAATGCAAAATATGTGAACGATTCACCCTACAGCTATCTTTTGCTCGTTCTCGAGTGAAACAAATGAAAATTAAAAATAACCTAATCTAACTCACTTTCATAAGAATCACGGTTATACTTAGCATATGTAACAAGCCATTAAACCTTTAGGTTACCTTTAGAGGACGAGTTTTGTCTCGTGAGGGTTTTCAGTAGATTACACCCACAAAATCTATAAAGAAAAAGAAACAAAATGTTAGTATTTTCTAAAGGCATTTGAAAAAGAGAGAAATATTTGAAATATTATTGTAAGAGTTCAAGTAATCTATAAGTTATAGGAAAATCAAATTCTCATTTCTAAACTTAGTCTCTATTCAAAAACTTGTTATCAATCAAGATAAGGAGTCAAATTGTATTTCTTATTTAGTTTATTACTTTACCCTAAGTTAGATGCACCTTCGTGACCGTGAAATTTTGACCAGGGGTTCTTTAACTCTAACTGTTATGCCTTAATTATTTATTTTTTTATTATATTTTTGTGATATTATTTCTTAGTTTTATTAGGCTTTCTAATTTGCCCATGTAACGATCCTTTAATTGGTGACTCCCAAACCCAACGGTCTTCGGGCACTAGGCGAGAAAACACTCCAAGGACTTAAGAACTCGAGCAAATAAGGCCACAAAACTAAGAATTTTATTTATTATATGGATCACTTTTAGGCGTGAATACTTATGCTTTATGAGGCACAAATACCCAGCTTTATTAAAGGATTTTCTGATATATATTTTTTCTTTTTTTCTATTTCTTTTTTTTATAAGGCATATGAATCTTTTTTTCGAACCCTAAGTATGTAAGTGTATAAAGTATGCATATTTCGTCAAGGTAAAAATCAAGATTAAATTATTTTTTCAAATTTTCTTCCTAACCCTAGAAATCAAACAAATAATCTTGTTTTGATCAAGTATAAGAAATCATAATTATGGTTCTCTTATTCCTTAAAATTAACTTAATTTATTACAAAAATAGGTCAAAATATTGTTTCTCTTTTTATAAAGTTTTTAAAAGCAAACAAAATGCAAAATTTTTTCTTATAAAAAGAAAATCTCTGTTATGTTAGAACCCTCCCCCACGCCTATCTCATGCATTATCTTTAATAGATGAATGAATGCATAAATGCATGAAAAGAAGAAAGGGAAGTATAACTTTACCTTAAGATGATGGTTCCGGTGGTGGTCGGATTGAGCCAAGCATTGCTGCCCAATCAAGATAATGTGATGGTTCACGAAACCCACCTCTATTGACCTCTTTTCTATTTATATATTTACAGTCTCCAATATGAATAGGATCATGAAAGATCCTATCATGAAAATTATCCCCTTCATATGATCAGTCTTGATCACAGAGTCATTATGGTCTATACCTATGTCCAACAAAGAAATGTGATAAGATGAATTGGACAATTTGGGCTCAAGTATGATAAGCTCGGGAATCATTACTAACTCGGAAAAATCAAGTGAAGGTTCGAGTGTTGGTATTGGTTCAATAGCTGGGTCCAAATTAAAAAAATAAAATTCACATTGTTTTTCTATCAATGGAATGTGACTATTCAAAATTGGTGATTTAATTTCTAGATCTATGAAAATAAATGTTGGCTCGAGAAATTGGTCCAAATTAGGTAAGGATACCAAAGTCAATATAGACTCAAAGATGAAAACTGAATCACAAGGTTGGGGATCGAGGTCACATTCACATTCAAGTTCAATTTTATTGAAATGAAAACTTACCAATTTGTCAATGGGTTGATATTAATTAAGTTCAAGTTTGTGCGATGAAATTGACTCTTGGTTAAAGTCTCTAAGACACCATGATTCTTGGATTTCATCAATATGGCAAGGGCAATTGAGAACATGTGTTAGATAGAATTTTCTCATTTCTATCTTTTACTATGTATATCAAAATACTCATTTGTGCTTCTAGCCTATTGAAAGATTGGAAAAAAATAATTTTTAGACTGAATTGGGTTTGTCATACTCCTATCTAAGTCCCTAGATTCTTCTTCTTATGGTAGGACTTGAAAAATAGAGTAAGGATCTTGGATTTGAAAAACTTGATGGGCTTATGTGTCCTTAAGATTTTGGTTTTGACGTGTGGACTCAAGGAAGGCTTCATAACTCTTTTTTAAATCTGATTTTTCTTCTATAGGTTAATTTTAAAAAGGAGTATATGAAGGTGGATGTTGGTAAGGTTTTTGATCATATGACTTGGGGGTTGTATCCCCACATATGACTCAGGGGGTTGTATCCCCACTGACTCTGTGATAAGTGGTGATGATTGTTTCAGTCATGTTCATAATATTGATTCGGATAAGACCAATCTGGTATACTTGATTGGTTAGAGTTATAAAATACCGGATTGATAATATCTGAGTAAAAAGAGATCTAGGTGAAGTATGAATCACTATATGCATTGAAATAATTATAATTGTAATCCATATTATAAAGATGTCAAAAACAAAAAATAAAACAAGCAAATAAACAAATAAATAAAAAAGAAAAAAATCTAGCCTAAGTTAGGGTAGATCTTAGACCTAGATGACTCCTAACTGGTTATATTGTCCACAGGGGTTATATGATAGAACCTGACTACAAGTTAATCGACCAGGTTAGGGCAAGACCAGTGTGAGGTATCTGTGCCTAAACAACATGCCTAATTATGTCAAACCACTACTCTTTGAGGTTTCGCCTCTCAATCTCCAACCTTTGACACTGATTTGACAAGAGTCAAATTCTAATCACTTTCCCTTAGGTCAGTCTCCTATTTGAGCCCAAGATGTCCTTAAGGCCAACATCTACTCGGTTTTAAGCTAGGCTTGAGTTAGTGAGTGAGGAGATTGATTGTGAGCTAAGAGAGGGTAATGACTTTTTCACCTTATCTTGTTTAAGGATGTGCCTTTAATCGTATTTGTACAAGTGCACAAGTATATAGAAAAAGCAACACTTTAAGCAATATACGTCACTCAAAATATGTTTCCTAAACTATATGTTATGCATATGTACCTTGACTCCAGCGCTCTTCAATAGTAAATAGAAAATGTAACGAAATAGACACGTGCCTAAATGCAAAGTCTAAACCATTTTTAGCATTTACAAGTAATAATTTACTGTTGAGATTAGAAAAATATGTACAGTAAGTTAAATAAGAAAATAAATAGCAGCAGAAACTTAAACTTTGCAATTAAACCAACCTGCAAAAAAATACAAGTTAGTAGTTCACTCAGACTGTCGTGGAATGTAGCAAATATGAGGGCTGCTGGGCTCTGCTTTCTTGAGCAGAGTCCAGCCACTTATATGTCAACTGCAGCAAAAGTTTCCTTAATGTCTCTTCCTGTACACAATAACAAAGAAGAAAGTTAATCAATAAAGTAACAAAAAAATGTTACTTACCGTCCTCCTCGATAATGGCGCCAGTATTTGATTAAGATTTTACCTGCACATAGAAAATACAGAATTTCATATCTTAAGAATAAAGTATAAGGTACTCAATATTACCGCGATAGCAAGTGGCTATGCGGGTCATGATCCACAAGGAAGGACTTGCGAAAGAAGCGTGTTGTAAGTTCTCTTTAGTTTACTTGAAATGGTTAAAAGTTCTTATCTTGTTCTTGTAAAGAAAATGAAAAAGAATCTTTTGTTAAGTTAGAAAATAGTGGTAGATTGAGAAGGTGGAAAAAATAGAAAATAATTTTGTACAAAGAAAGTGAAAATAGTGAATAGAGTTGAGAATTGGTGATGATGGTGATCTAAACTAAAAATTAAAAGAAAGAAAGAAAACCTAAGAGAACTTACTTGCCTCTTCTGGTTTATGACTTATCTTGAATCCTTGACAAAGACTTACCTCATCTTGAAGGTGAGCAAAGCATAAAAATAAGGATCTTTCCCGTTCTTAGACTTAAACTATGAATTTAAAAGCAAGCAGAAAATAAATATAAATGGCTATCCATCACAATAAGCTATCAATGGCACTTGCAACGACAAGGCATGTTCGATGCTATAAGTTTCATTTGGATTATCATTAAAAACCAGTAGAAGAAGAGTAAGAGAAGAAAAACATAAAACTAAATAAAAATGGAAGAAAAGAAAAACTTACACTGGTGTCACCCTCAGTACAAACTTCACTCTCATTCCTCCATGAAACTTTCCTCTCCGCTCTGTTATATAAAGAAAAATAAAAATTATATTAAAAAATTAAAAACCTAAGTTACAAACTACATAATAGCTTAGCTTATGCTCTCTGCTGAATCGTTCACTCTGGCCTCAAAATTTGCATTTATTTATAGAAAAAGTGTAACAGGGGAGAGTGTCTGAAAACAGGGGAGCAAAGGCTCCCCCAGATCTTTCTGGATTGCAGCGAATCTATGGCATTGCCCATGGTTTCACGGCCCGGATATGGCTAGATGGCCACATCCAAGGTGCAAGATGATCTGATATCTTCAATATTCTTTATCTCCTAATAGATTTTCTGTTTGGGTTTTGGAGTTGATATTATCCTCCTTTGATCTTCAGCCAACCGAATAAATCCTTAAAAAACTAATTTTAACTGAACTAGATCTGGGATTATCCTTGATTAACCAAGTAGATCCAATGAAATTAGAATTTAACTGAGTTTTATTTGGCTTTATCTTCTTTCTCTATCCATAATTATCTTCTGTAAAATAGACATTTAAGACAAAGAATTTAGTAGATTTATTATATGATAAATATAGGAGTGTAATGAAAAGAATACAAAATATGTGAACGATCAAAGGTATTGAAGTCTCAAGCTCACTCAAGGATGGGATTCAAGTTAGGACAATCAAGACTCACTCTTTGAAGAAGCTCTTGAAAACATGTTGAACCTATGTAAGAAAATATTATGTTTAAAGTATAGGGTGTAGAAATGATACTAAAAAAGTCACACACACAAAGTATAAGTTTTCAAAATATGAGTTTTAATATCTAGTTTTTTCTTATTTTAGTATTTTACAAGGTTTAATGTTTGATACATATCCTATGATTTTCCAAGTTTATTTCTATCATGTATCCCAAAAGCTGTGCATTGCCAAAAAAAAATTATAACTCGTATAAAATATTTAAAAACTAGCTTAAATTTATTTTTACCTAAAATTGAGTTTACAGGCTTGGTCGGTTAACCAGGCGATCGATCGAACCTCGGGGCCATTTTGGCCTTAGCCTGTGCATGTCGTGCATGTTTGTCAGGTGACTGGGCGGTCAACCGATGCCAACGGTTAGTTCAAACTAATTGAATTACTGGTCGATCAGGCGATCGATCGATATTCTGGCACAGTTATAATAACAGATAGTTTTTGAAAATCTGTTTCTTTGACTTTTTTCCAACGGGTATATTTGCTCTTTTTTGGTCTAATCTCTCTCTTAATGACCTGATGGCTCTCCTAACAGTGTTTTATCATTTGCCTATATATAGAGTTCATTTATAGAGTATTACTAACAATTAGTTTTGAAAAATCAAGTTTATTCAAGAGAAAAGTTTTCAAGTTTTCTTGCTTCAAGTGTTCTCATTTCAAAATCAATTTCTGTACGTTTTCAGCTCTTAGGTTGATTCATTTCAGCTGAATTTCTCTTTCACAAACTTCTTGAGTTTCATCTCACATCAAGTACTATTTGAAGTTGTAAAAGGAATTGTTAGTGATATTTGTGGTCACCAAGAGCTTGTAAACCTCATTGGCTTTATGCTACCTCTCTTGTGGAGGACTGAGAGTTAGAGTTGTGTACTCTGATCTTGTGTAGACCTTGTACTTTCTTCGTGAAAAGATTCTTAGTGGATAGTGAAATCCTTCACGTTGTGAAGGCACCGACGTAGAGCTTGGTGCTCGAACTTCGAAACAAATCTTTTATATTTGCGATTGCTTTCTCTCTTACTCTTACTCTATTTCAATTGCTTGCACTTATGTTTTTGCTTTTAATTCACTTGGTATTCATATCTAGCATCATTCATTCTTATCCATTTTCACTCTCTAAATCAAGAAGGCAATTGAGCATCTCAACTCATTATCTAGAGAAATATAGAGGAGAAGTTCTAGAGCCTTTCATAGGAATTCGACTTCACTTCTTGATTTGAGTTGACCGTTTGCATCATTCATATTATTAATTGTTGCATTTCTGCATTTTGACCATTAGATTAGCACTTATTCACCCCCTCTATGTGTACTTTCAATATACACGAGTATCCTTCATCGGATATCCTTCTCACCACTTTCAAGTGCTTGCTTCATATTCTAGACGATATTGTACAAAGCAGGTATAGTGAAGAGTGGGTTCGCAAATCCATAATGCATGGGAAAGACGCTGAAAAAATTGAAAATGCATCAAAATGGGAATTTAATCTTAAACTTTTTAAAAATTATTTGAATATTATACCTGAGCAAGGATGTTGGGTGCAACGTCAGTAACATATGTTTGTATTTCTGCGCCCAGAAACCTGTACGCCGAATTTTGAATTATAGGGTGAGATATCTGGAGGTACCATTCCATGTACTGATCTATTGATTTCTACTGATATGTCACTGACACGATCATTTTCTCTTCAGATAATACATGACTACGTCACATCTCCAAAAATGATCTATACTGTTGTAAGATAATCTGTATTGCTTCGAACTGTATCCTCTTCTACAATGAGATGGCAGGATAAGTGAAGGAGGTATAATCTGCACTTGACTAAATTGCCATAACACTCTTTTGGATGATATGCTCTACAATATCAACACATTTTATACATCCAGTGAAGAAGACAACATCAGGGAACGGGTGATGATTTCTGGATTATTGATATGGGTTCCATACAATCTACATATGAAAAAGTCAACATTAATATAATTGTTATCCGAATTATGTGCATTGCTTAGTTGTTTAGTAACTAATTTACCTCATCTACTCGCAAGTAATCAAGAGATTCATGTACTGCTTGTAATTTGTCCAACGATTTTCCCGTCGATCTACCCGACCCCCACATGCAAGCACGTGGAAGAGCATTCATATAATCCATATTGTGTGGGGGTCTCATAATATAAAAGTGCTCATATATTCATGTCTGTTTTAAAAATCTTCAGCATTAGTCTTATACTCATAACAAGTTTTTTTAAAATAAGTATTAAATACTAATAATACCTCTAGTAGTGACAAATAACTAGCAATTTGCTTGGTGCCACTTCTGAAAGCAAGCCCAAAATGTCTATAGAAATATTCTAGTGTAGCTGTACCTCATGCATAAGTTGAAACAGCATCTAAGTCTTCAAACAGACTAACATAGAGACAGAAACTCGTGTTCCACTTTTATCACCAAATAAAATGCACCAAATTAGATAAAGCAAATAAGCTCTCTGTGCACTTAATTCAGACCTCCGTGTTAGCATCCGTAACATTAGAAAAGCGAGAACGGAGCCACTCCAATCTAACAGATGTACCTCGTATCATCCCCAACTCATCTTCTGCAACTCTTTGTGTCACCCTAAGTGTCCACATGAGTAGTTCCATTGCATCTTTTACAATAGGGGTTGACGGATCGACCTACAACCAGTATGCCAATAAGTGTGACAACTATAGACTGTCTAAAAATCACTGAAGACAAGTCCTCAGACACGGACCTTACTCAAACGCGATGGTCGCATTTTCAGCTCAAACGCGAACCTCGTGTCTAACGGTAATAACGGGCCTGAGTCTGTCCAGCATTCCAACTCAAACACGGAGCTCAACCAAGCCTGTATCTCAACTTAAGCGAGCTTGTGAAGCCCGTATTCCAACTCAAACGCGAAGCTCAACCAGCCCCGCATTTCAACAACAGAACAAGTACCCACGAGGGTCGCGTTTCTATTGTAACTGCCCCATTATTGGGTCAATTAACACCCGTGGAGAGTTAATTTTCATTATAAAGAGATTCTAGTGGACAATTCTACCCTTGAATACCTCTATAAATAGCCATTGAAGCTATTGAAAGGGGGCGGCCTTTTTTGGGTGGAGAGAATCTTTTGGTATTCAAGAGAAGAAAGAGAAAGAGAAAGAAGTTTTCTTCTTCAAAAGAGAACTCCAAAACTTGCTGTGTCTAAGTGGAGTGATCTTACATTCCTAAAGCAATCCAAGAGAAGCTTGTCATTCAGCCAGTCAACGGAGAATAAGATTATTTTTTAATGCCACAACCCAACTTAAACAAAGGGGAGATTCAAATATCCTCCCCTCTTTTGTAATCAGATTTTGATCCCTTATAATTTCTTTGAAATCAATAAGAATTTTACTTTGCAGTTTTTCGACCAAACAAAAGATGGCCCCTCCACTGCGAAACTTTTTTTTTACTGACGAGAACACCTGGCACAAGCTGATGTCAAGCTCATGAGATCAATGCTCGAATCACTCATTGTCAAATTCAACTAAGGAAAATTTAAAGAATTTCATTCTTCAGGCTTCGATAGCCCAAAACCAATGCGGCAGTACCGCAACATCTCTATAAGGACCCCCTCTCAAGTCTCTTTGGAGACTTCTTCAAAAGTGGCCTGCGCTATTGCTCACAGTGCCTTGTCCAGTGAGGTTTTGAAAACCTCTCGTGTAGCGCACATGGCCTGCGTCACTATCTCTCGGGAGACCCATAGGGCCAGTATGCTAGCTCACGGCGATGAAGGCCAGTCCAGCTATCTCTCACCTCTCCAGATTCCGTAATTCTAGGTTGTCGGGGGTTCCCCACAGCTCCCGAGGCTTAACCAGAATGCTGAACGTCGGCAAAGGTGTCGCGCCCGTCGACAACAAATTGAAAATTTTGCAATTGCAATTTGCTTTGTATATACAGAACGCAAGGCTCAGACCCATGTTTCTTCGAAGAAACACGAGACCCGCGTTCTTCAAACACACGTCTCAACACCCAAATGCGAGGTCTGCGTTTTTGCTCCAAAATGCGAGACTCGCGTCTATGCAGATACAAAACATGAGCCTCAGACCCGCATTTCTCTAAAACAATATGAGACCAGCGTTCTTCAAACACACGTCTCAATGCCCAAGCATAAGGTCCACGTTTTAGTCCCAAAACGCGAGACTCATGTCCAGTCTGTGCCAGAACGTGATTCCCATGAAGATCGCGTTTTGTAGCAGACTCTGTCAAAATGCGAGGCTAAAACCCACGTTCAGCCTCATATGGCCAGGGTCAAAATTGATCCAAAAAAACCTCATCCCGAAGGATTCGAGGCTAGTGCTATGGATACCTCTACAATGGATCTAAGGGACTACTTGACAAAGAAAAAGAGTACTCTCCCAATGCTGCTGTGAACGGCTCATCATGGAGTACTCTCCCAATGTCACTGCAACTCTCACGCGAGCAAGCCGTTAGTATTCAATCAGTTGTCAGCTATCCCAGTCTCTAATTCAACCAAGAGACGCCGCTCCTGCAAGAAAAAATCATTCTCTGACGTGGAGTACCCATAGATAACTTCAAACATGGAGGGACCATGTACTACACCGAGCAAGTCCAAAGGGAAGCAACCGATTGTCTGCTCCGATGAGTTTGACGATGAACCTTCGTATGGTTTAAAAGAAATACTGAGCGAATCAGAAAGGGTGTACTAGCACACTTGCATCCGCACTGGTACAACTGCCTGGGTGAACTACAGTGCCCTACCAGGGGTATCGACGTGAACAAGGCATACCCTGCCATCACGGAATCACGGACCTTTAACATTTCTACAGAGAAAGAAGCCTTTGCATACAGGCGGGCACTCCTGAAGAAGAGCAATTTGAAGAGCAGGCCTAAGTTCAGAGAGAACAGTTTGGTATAATTTGAGCTCAGTAAGAATCTATCGATACCCTTAAGCAGATGCTTGCACAGCTGCTTAAGAAGAAGAAAAAGGGTCTAGAGACCAAGGGAAAAAAGAAAGAAGGAGAAAGCTCTTCTTCTGAGGATACTGAGGGTGAAAAACACTCAAACCCTGAGTTTTCTAAACCTTCATCTGAAAAGGAGGATATAAGAAAGTGTATCTAATCACTCAAGGAGGATGAGTAATCTATAACAATGCCTCGAAGCCCTTGCATGTCGAGGCGAACTTCAAGATGTGGGGTAATCTGACCTTACCCAGGAAATAAGACACAACTTCCTACCCTCCAAGATTCAAGGCACTGTCCCTACATACTTTCGATAGTATAGAGTCACCAAACCAGCACATATACTACTTTAAATCTCAAATTGAGAACGTAGTATCGAATGATTCTAGTATGTCTTGTTTATTCATTTGACATTCTCAAAGGGGTTGCCTTTAAGTGGTTCATGAAGCTGCCCGCCGGCTCTATCAAAACTTGGGCCGACTTGAAAAAGCTATTTCTAACTCGCTTCTTCGAAGACGATACATCGGTAGCAATGCTGACACTCCTTGCCACGAAGCAGAAGAAAGAAGAGTCTATCAAGGCTTTTGTGGAGAGATTCCAGAGTATGGCACTCCATTGTCCAAGTGGCATGTCCTATTCCACACTGGTGGAAACACGCTATCACAACCTACGAACTGCACTCCTCGCCCAGATAGCAGTGAAGAAATATCACACTTGAAAGCAACTGGTGCAATAAGGCGAGCAAGCAGAAGAAATAGTCACCCAGGTTAGAGCTGAAGAGAAAGATAGTAAACCAAGATCGAACAAATCAACGCGATGCAATCCAAAGTCATCTTCTCAGCCAAAAAGATGAGATACTCTAGCAACGAAGGTTAGATCACCTTCGAAATCCCAATCAACCAGAGGGGGTGTAGCTCCCGGTTAAGCATGTGCCAGTAAAGCATACTCCTTCAAGGATAAGCACGTGATCTCTCTGTTCACGTTACTCCAGAAGAGTAACAAATTCAAACTGCCGGAGGTCAGACGCCCTTACGAAGTCGGGAACACTGATAATCCCAACTATAGTTTATATCACAGATGTTGGGGCATTCTATGAAGAACTGCTACATCTTCAAACTTTAATTGACACTGATGTCTTCAAACTCTATCTAGAGCAGAAGAAGGTGACGACTAACATGACGTTCCTTCAATTTGGCAAAGAATTTCTGTTAGTATCAGCCAGAGTGGTTCTCATCTAGAAAAGGGAACTGAGGGTGATCAACACTGATCCCCACAACAACAAAAAAGCCATGTCCCTTTTCCTACTCCACGAGGAGAGATAATGTGGGTACACCCTGACATTATCGAAAGCCAACAATGGACAACTGTTACACACACGAAATCCAAAGGCAAGGCTAAAGTGTCCTCTAGTAATGTGGTGGGAATCTTTGCCAAAGAAACTGAGGAAGATGTTACTTCCCTCACCAGTTCAGGAGAAGAGGAGTCTTCCACATTGAAGACCCGATCCAGCAAGCAGTATTTAAAACAGTATGGTCAGTCGGTAGCAAGCTCTTCCAAACCAGTAAAGAAATTGATGGAGCAGTCCACAAAGCAGCTCATGGACAAACAGAAGGAGTTTTGTTATGCCAGGGCCCTTTAAAAAGATGATGCGAGACCATTAACTCCCTTCCGCTTTGATGTTTTGGCTTAACTGGCCAATGTCCCTACTCGGATCACTCTGTACGAGCTTCTTAGACTTTCCAAATCACAAGAGAAGCTCTAAGAGAAGCATTGAAAGATTCTGAAGTTTTCTTGACCCAGATTACCGCCATCTCAGAGGAGAAAGACGATGGACACTGTCATCAGGCATCCAGATGTTCCCCATGCATCACATTCTCTCTGGAGAATATGCAAATAAAGGAGAAACATGATAGACCTTTATATTATATGGGGTACATTGGATCATCTGAAGTGAACCGCATTCAGGTCGATCCAGGATCCGTGTTGATCATTATGCCCCGCCGGGTCATGCAGCACGTAGAGATTCCCCCCATCGATTGAGCGCTATACAAAATACCATTTATGACTTCAATGCTAATGGTACACGTCCGATGGGCAAGATCAATCTCAGATGCCTGATCGGGAATTTGAAGTCTAAAGCGACGTGTTGTATCATTGATGCTGACACGTCTTACAACTTGCTACTGGGACGAACATGGATCCATTGTAGCTCCATCGTCCCATCTACCCTTCATCAAGTAATGGAATATGCTTATGAACATGAAAGAGTGATGACATTGATTGCTAAAAGGCATCCATTCAAAGGGATAAAGAACTACTTCACTGACTCTCTCCTTTATCAAGATTTTCTTGAGACTGATGAGAATCTCCAGCCAGAAGAATCAGACTCTAGCAATGAAGTGGACACAGAACCAAATACAGAAGAAGAATGTCTTTGGAAATAATCCTCTTGCAATGAACGTTGATAAGCTCGATTTCAATACCACTGTCAATGTTGAAGGCGAGTGATTTATCAATGAAGACTTAGATTTGGTTTACTTTTCTGTGTTTGCTTCTGATTCTGTACTGTTAGATACTAATATTGATGTGGATAGTAAACAATGGTCGACAGTAGATGCTCTGACATCACTGTCTGCACCAATCAAGTCATCCTTCATAGTGCGTGAAAAGACCAGCGATGCACAAGAAACTTTCTTCGAAGTGCTAGTTAAACGCAAAGGTGAAAAGCCAATTCTATACGGGAAAATCGAGTCCGAACCAATGACTCATGAAAGCTCATAAGACAATCCTGAGTCCCCACAGTTCTCCCATAATGGGCCAAATGCATGTCATATGATGGAGAATATAGGGAATGACTTGATGAAAAGGTCCGGCTTGAACTTTGGCCAAGAAAGACGAACACTGCTCTAATCCTTTGTCCCAAAAGAGAAAGCACCTGACTACTATCATCAAACTTGAAGGGATTAGGCTACTTGTCAACTCCAATCCCATCAGGTTTCGAGTCTGAGGAATAGTTATATCATGATCACTCGTCAGGAACGTCATCATGGAATCAGATATCAGTGTCGGCACTCTCTTCGAAGGTCTTTCAGTCAATATGATTTCAACCAAGTCACTAACTAGGTCACTGGAGGATGAAGACAAGGATGAAGGAATGATTCTGTCAGATACCAATCCCCAGATTAAACACCTGAACACTCTCTGGGATATCTGCTTTGAGCAGCGTGAGCCACCGACAGATGATAAAGTGATTCAGATAAACCTAGGAGATGAGGTTAACCCCAAATCCATCTTCATAAGTGAAAGTTTACCGCTTTCTGAGAAAGAAGACATAGTACATCTTATACAAGAGAACATAGATGTCTTCGCTTGAAACTACAAGGATATGCTCTGACTTGATCCTCAAGTGACTATGCATCGCCTCAATATCAATTCAGATGTGAAATTAGTCAAGCAACAACAATGACAGTTCCGTCCAGAAATAATGGACGTAATTGAATCAGAAGTTAAAAAGCTCATAGACTCTAGTGTCATCAGGGAAGAACAACACCCTGACTGGGTAGCCAATATTATACCCGTCACCAAGAAGAATAGGAAGGTCTGGATTTGAATCGACTTCCGCGATTTGAATGTCGTATGTCCTAAAGATGAATTCCCTTTTCAGATCACTGATGTTATGATCAACAATACGAGCGATTTTGAGAGGATGTCTTTCATGGACGAATTTTGGAGATATAATCAAATCAAGATGTATCCTGAAGATGAAAAGCGTACATCTTTCAGAACACCACTGGGAGTGTATTGCTAACCGTGATTCCCTTCGGCTTGAAGAACACAGGTGTGATATATCAACGGGCAATGAATATAATCTTTCACGAGCATATATGCAAGACCGTAGAGTGCTACGTAGACAATATTGTAGTGAAAAGCCGTGCCAAAGGTGATCACATTATAGATTTGAGGAGAGTATTATCTGCAGGAGCATCAATTGAAGATGAACCAATCAAGTCCTTCCTGGGGATACCCAGTGGCAAATTCCTTAGATTCGTTGTAACATCCAAAGGAATCCACCTCGACCTGGAGAAGTCCGTGCCATCTAGAAAATGTAACCTCCAAGAAATCTCAGAGACCTTAGAGGATTGTAAGGATGACTGGCGTACATCCGGAGATTCATATTGAATCTATCAAGACGTTGCCAACCTTTCACCAAGCTGATGAAAAAAAGAGTCTCATTTATTTGGGATAATACTTGCCAATAAGCATTTGAGGAAATCAAGCAATACCTTACGCATCAACCTGTTCTCGCAACTCTAGTATCAGGAAAACCTTTCTTGATAATGTTCGAGCTATGGATCACTCTCTAGGAGCTTTATTGACCCAGAATAATGATCAAGGATACGAGCAAGCAATCTACTACCTAAATAGGACCATGATCGGAGCAGAATCGAAAAGGAGTGTCTAGCCCTAGTTTTTACTGTCCAAAAAATGCGATACTACCTAGTGGGCCAGACTATTCATGTCACTTTCGAAGTTAATCCTTTGAGGTTGCTATTGATGAATCCATCATCACTAACGGTCAATTGGCGAAATGAGCTATATTGCTCTTGTAATATGAGATACAATTTCTGTCACAAAAAGCTTATAAAGGACAAGCAATGACGAACTTCTTGGCTGAATATTCAGATCTAAGAGCAATTAGACTTTATGAAGGTCTCCCAGATGAGATCACGAAAGTCTAAATGACCAAATATTTTTTGAAGAGCTAGTCTGGTAATTATTTTTCAACAGCGCATCAAGAATAGGTCCTACAGGAAAATTTGTAGTTGGAGTGGGGGTAGTGCTCGTATCTCCAGAAAAATACGTGATCCCTTGTGCATTCTTCTTAACCGAGCCGTATTCCAACAACGTTACGGAATATAACGGTCTCTTGATCGGGATGTAACTTACTAAAGAGATTGGAGTCAAAAATCTTGAAGCGTACATGATTCAAAGCTTATCGTCAACCGAGTTCGCGGAGAGTATGATGTCTGACATGAAGACTTGGTGCCCTATCACAACGTAACTATTAACATGGCGGAGAAATTTAAAAGCTTTTACATTGACCATATATCACGTCAACAAATGCACATGCAGATGCATTGGTGTCTCTCGCTGCTTTGTTGGTTCTTCCAGCCAGAGCCACAGAGCAAGTACTCGTCTATAGTCATGACTTGTACTGCCCAAAATTTACCTTTGAAGAAAGTCAAACTATAAAAAGAGACCTTCAAGTCAAAGAAGTTCTGGAGACCTAACAGGTCCGGAACTCAGGGATTGACGATTCTCTTTAATTGACTTTGTCTTATACGATATCTTGCCTGACGACCCCAAAGAGGCAGCCACCATCGGAAGAAAGACTCCTCAATTCTACTACAATGTGATTACGCGTACATTATATCACCGATCATATGATGGAGTCTTACTCCGCTACCTTTCATACAAAGAAGCACAGGAGGCACTCAGGAAAGCTCACGATGGTATGTGCAGAGCTTACCAACATGGACCTAAGCTCAGAGTCCAGCTTTGAAGACTTGGCTACTATTGGCCGAGGATGATCTCTGACGCCATCACCTATGCTAAGTGATGTCATGCCTGTCAGATCTACGGTGACTTCGTCTATCAAGCACTGGGACATCTTCATCCAACGCCTTCTTCATGCCCATTTGAGATGTGGGGAATGGATGTTATCAGACCCATCATCATTTCAATATCCAAAGTACATCACTTCATTTTGGCCATAACTAACTACTTCTCTAAGTAGGCAGATGCTGTTCCCTGAAGAAAGTAAAGATATCAGACATGATCAAATTCATCAAACATTACGTACTCTGTTGCTTTGGCGTACCCCGATGAATTGTTCACGATAATGGACCCCAATTCGTCAGTCAAACATTTCAGAGGTTCTGTAACAAGTTTAGGATCCAAAATGTGTCTTCAACAACATACTATTCAGCTGCTAACGGTCTTACAAAAGCCTTTAACAAGACTATTGGAAAGTTTCTCAAGAAATTTGTCTAGAAAAGCAACGCGTCGCCTCTGGGCCTACCGTACAACGGTGGAGACCCCCGACGGCAACGCAGTTCTCCTTTGTGTACAATGTAAAGCTATACTCCCGCTGAAAATTCAGGTTCTATCTCTGCGCATTGCTTTGATGATAGAGATGACAGACGAGGAGAAGCATTGATTGCGACTCCAGGAGTTGAAAGCTTTGGAATAAACATTTACAACTCAAACTCAATCAAGCCCTGTCAAGTTTGAATTTTCAGAGCCTTCAATAAGAAAGTCAGAGAATGGATTTCAAAAAAGTTGACATTGTCTTAGCTGTCAGAAGACCTATCGTTATGACACATAAGACGAAAGAAAAATTTCAACTCAAATGGGAAGGACCATTTGTAGTAGAGTCACTCTACTCAAATGGAGCATACCACCTTATAACTCCGGATGGTGACCCACTCATGATGCCGGCAGATTCCTGAAAAAATACTATCTTTAAAAGGATACTTCTCATGATCAAGTTAACATTAGACCTCTGATCAAAGATTCACCCTGATCATTCAAATAGATTAGGTTTGAGATCTAAGATGCTTGGGAGAGCGCCAAGAAAAGCTTCCTCATTCAATGGATCACATCACGGTCGATTGACACCGAGCTGACTGAATATTGCTGACATTATGATGCATGATGTTAACATCGAAGCAATGACAAAGTTAGAAACTTCAATTTTAGCCTTTTCACTCTTCTCATGATCAAGTTAACGCTACACTTCTGATCGAACCCTAGTCAATCAGATAGATTACGATTTGGGATTCAAGATATTTGGAAGGACACCAAAGAAAAGCTTTCTCATTTAATGGATCACATCATGGTCGATGGACACCGAGCCGACCGAACATTGTAAAATTATGATGTATGATGTCACATTGAATCAATGACAAAGTTAGAAACTTCAGTTTTAGCTTTGTCACTTTCTTATGATCAAGTTAATACTACACCTAAAATCGAAGTTCCACTCAGATCAATCAGATGGATTAGGGTTTAAGTTCCAAGATATTCAGGAGAGCGCCAAAGAAAGCTTCCACATTCAACGGATGACATCACGATCGATCGACGCCGAGTCAACTAAACATAAGTGATATTATGATGCATGATGTAAACATTGAAGAAAAGATAAAGACAGAATGTCAGTTTTTAGCCTTATCACTCTTCTCTAGTATATAGACATGCACTCAACTTCAACTTAGAAGAATAGGTCATATTTTGAAGTCAAACATGCCTAAGCATTAGTTTTAGGCACTCTTCTTTCTGAACATCTTCTCGAACCAGAGGATGCCTATCTAGCCTGACTTTTTCATACGTAATGGTGGCATGTCTCCCTTCTCCTGTTCAATTGGCCGCTTGACCCAACGACAAGGCATCCAAATAATCAGATGAGATGATTGAATGAGTTTATCTGATGGCTTATCAAACAAACTCATTGAAGAAGGTTAGTGATGCATCTTTGCAGAACCTTTCTACTGTTTTCATATTCGTATCAAGATGTGGTCATCGATCGATTCTTATAATGAGATAACTGAATAAGTTTATCTGATAGTTTATCAGTCAAACTCATTGTAGAAGGTTCGTGACGTATTTTTGCAGAACTTTTTCACTGTTTTCACATCATATCAAAGTGTTGACGACAATGAAGATCAGAGAGGACTCCATGAGGAAGGTTAATCCCTGGACAAAATCCCCATGTAACTCATATCCACCTCCTTGATCCCCAACTCATCTGCATAGTAAAAATCCAGAAGGTACACTACGCTAATCCAATGCCTCCGATGGTTTAAGGATAGAGGAATATTTGGCCTTTAATCCCAACGAAAAATCCTCGACAACTCATCATGTTAAGGGGAATAGCAATGGCTAGCCCAACTTAAATGGTAGTTGGTAAAAGGTATATCAAATCTGTTGATAGATGAGGGTTTGCTAAAAATCCTAAGGACCTGATCTTGCCTTCCTTTCCAAAGTCCCTTATCAATTCTCATCTATAGAATGATAGAACCATAAAAAGCTGTAATTATTTTCCAGTGAAATAATCACAGATCAAACCTGTCACATTTACATTATACATCTGACAATAAAACTAACATTTTCCAAGTAGATAGAATTTTTAACTTTCAATTCTCTTCAATAGAATGACAAGTCCACTAAAATTGTTCAAATCGCAATATTTCCTGGCCAAGTTAAAACTACACCTCTGATCAAAATTGCTCATATCGTAATACAAATTCCTCTGTTAAGTTAGTATTACACCTATGATAGATTCTCTCAATTTTTGAGACACCCGATGCTAAGTAAAATCATACCTCTAGCATTCATTTCATTATTAAGTTAAATACTACACCTATGACAATGATTTTAATTGAGAAGTCCAATGTTGAGTTAATATTACACCTCTAACATTCGTCCTCTGTCAAGTTAGCACTAAGCCTATGACAGTGATTTTCTCAGCTTTCTAATGAAAACGAAACCTTCTTGATGCTAAGTTAATATCATAATCATTCTTGTCAAGTAAATATCGCATATCTGACAATTCATTTGCTCAAATTGTAAATCCCCTGTCACGTTAACATTACACTTCTGGCGATAAATTTTTTTATAAATTTCCAGTAGATCAAACTTTATTTGTTATTCTCATCAATAAAATAGCAAGTCCACAAAATTTGTTCTAATTACGGATTCAACTCCTGTCAGTTAACATCACACTTTGACAGTAACCCTCTCAAATTTTCTAGTAGAATACCTAACTTTGGATTGCTACGTTAATCGTCACCTCTAGCACTTATCTCACTATCAAGTTAATATTATACCTATGACAGTGAACCTTCCCAATTTTTCAAATGAAAAATCGGTCCTATAGTTAATACTACACCTCTTCAAATGCTAAGTTAATATCACATGTCTGGCATATATCACTATTAAGTTAATATCACACCTCTAATAATAGTCATTTCAATTTCCTCAGCGGGAAAATCTTTGGTTAATATTACACCTCTCAAGTGATAAGTAAATATCATACCTCTAACACGCAAAATAAATTCTTGTCAGCTAATATCACGCATCTGACAAGTAATTTTTCTTGATTTCAAATTTTTCTAATGGAGTTATCTAACATTGCTAAATTAACATTATATCTAGCAATCACAATTCCATTAATCTAGTACATCTGATTTTCAAACACAAAAAGAAAATAAAGACAAGATGAAGGCAAAATAATCACTTTTATTATTAATAGTAAAAGTGATACAACACTCTCTTATTCAATAAGATGGAGTGTTATAAAAGAAGAGGAGACCCGCGTTTCGGATGACATCCACGTCCAGAATGATCCAACGCGACCTTTGCGTTTCAAGCAAATAAGGCTCGCGTTCAGAAGCGTTCAATGCGACCTCCACGTTTCACGAGAGCGGCATTTTCAACGAAGCTCAACGTGAGGCTCACGTCCAAAAGCATCCAACGCGATCTCCGCGTTTCAAGACCGGACAAGAGTCACGTCTTTTACAGATGAGATTCGTATCTTCAAGATGACAAGGAGCGTCCTTGCATCTTCATCAAAAAGAGACATCTTCTCTTTTAAACACCAGAGTATGTTCCTATTTCTGCAATCAGTTCAGCAGTACACTAGTTAAAATAATCATCAACTCTACCAGTTCAACAGTATACCGAAATCAGAGCTCAAATGAGTTCTAAAATGTGTACCTAGATACTCACAAAGATCTATCCTGGAAGCTTCAAGAAGTTCAATATTATACTCAGGAATATAAGGACATCTTAAAAGATTTCCAGTCCAATCAAGGGAGTCCAAATCAATATGAAGTCTAAAGTATTCTAAAATCTGTTCCATTCAGCCGCAGAACTTCAAAATTTTGGAGGGAGTTTTGTAGGCTGTATAAAAATCACTGAAGACAAGTCTTTAGACGTGGACCTCACTCAAACGCGAAGGTCGCATTTTTAGCTCAAACGCGAACCTCGTGTCTAATGGTAAATGTGGGCCTGAGTCTGCCCAGCATTTCAATTGGCCCAGAGGCCTTCCACTCTAGTTTTGATGATGATTAACTCATGTAGTTATGTTTACTAATAATCTTGTGATTTTAGTTTCAGATCATTAAGCAAGATATTAGTTGGTGATTACTTCAAAAAGAGATGTTTTGAAAGCTTCACTTGGTGATTCCAGAGCCCGAGCATCAAGATCATACATTGCACTCGTTGGAGTCTAGCTCGTGGATCACGTTTTGGATCGAGTCAACTTGAAGATGAAGATCATCAAGAAGACTTAGGTATCTATAGTTTAGTTTAGTTTGTTTTAGATTCATGTGTAAAGATTAGATAGTTGATATACTCAAGTGCAAAACACACACATTTTATGGATATTGGTTTTCGGTTTTGGTTTTCATGATAGATAGTATCAATACAAGTTTAAATGATTTTTATGTATATTAGATGTGTTTGATATACATACATGCTTCATATCTTAGACAAACTTATTTTGATATGTCTATTCATGAGTTTTAGGAAAATCAGATTTCCTTATTGAAAAATCTAAGTTTGATAAAATACTTTTTTGGTTTTTGATAAAATTTGTAAGACACAAAAATAGTTCAAATTGCTTGATATTTGAGTTGAAATTTTTATCACATGTTTATATATCAATGCAAAATGTTAAAACTATTTTTGGGATTTTTTAGAAGATTTATAAGAATTTTTAGAATATTTTCTATCTCAGTTTCTGACCCAAAACAGTGCCTGACAGGCTCTGGCAGTCGAGCGCTCCGGTCGACCGGACTCCAGAGTCGACCGACCGGGTCGGTCGACCGACGTGCACAGACTTGTGCACGTTTGGCCAGACACTTGGGCGGTCGACAGGCCAGAGAGCTTTGCTCTCTGGAAATTTCGGTCGACCGGTCGGCGCGCTCGCTCCCAACGGTCATATTTATGACAGTTGGCGGTCGACCGTGCAGTCGACCGCCAGCCGCTTTTGGCTGAGAATTCAGCCAACGGCTAGTTTTAGGGTTTGGCCTATATAAACCCATTTCTTTGGGATTTTGGCTAAGATTTTCAAGAGCAAAAGTTGCCCTATTCTCTGGTTTTAAAACAAATTTTCAAAAGTGTTTAAGTGTCAAAAAGATCTATCTTTATATTGTTTTAGGTTTTTGGAAAAATCAAAGGAAATAGAATTTTGGAGATTTGTGTTTGTTCTTCGTTTCCATTATCTTCAAGAGTTTTCTCAAGATTATTTCTTTGAGTTTTTGTTTTCCAAGCATCTAGTTTTTCCACACTTGAGCTATATCATTCTATCCTATTCTATTAGGATCTTTTGTTTTGTGGAAGAGGAATTGTTTATGGTTGAAAGAAACCACCAGTTGTAAACCCTCCTTATTTTGTTGTATCCCTCTTTGGTAGAGGTTGATCGGAGTGGTGTTTTGAATCCCTCTTCGGTAGAGGCGAATTGTGGTTTTTTGGCTACGGGCCTACCCCTCGGTTGTGAGGTGGTGTTTGAGAGAGGAGTTCGGTACTCCCGGTTGTACAAATCCTCCTCGGTGGAGGTTCCCTCGGTGGGAGTCCTCGGTGGACAGTTAGTGGATTGGAAATCCTTCTCGGTGAAGGCGGGGACGTAGAGCTAGGGGCTCGAACCTCGAAACATATCCTTGTGTTTGCGTTTGATCCATTGCTCTACCTCTCTCTCCTTTATTTGTTTGTGCATTGCATCATTCATATTGTCATATCTTATTTGCTTGCATTTGTGCCTTGCATATATTCATATTGCCTATTCAATTATATACTTGGTTTGTTTGTGTGTGCCTCACTTATACTTAACCACGAGAGCTTCATATAGCACCTCAACCCTTATCTAGGGGAATCAAGAGGAGTTAGTCCAGAGCCCATCACGGGGAATTCGGCTACACTCGTTGGTTGTATTAAGTGTTTGTGCAAATTTGTTTTAGCTTCCGCATTTAGTTTCTAGATTAGCATTATCACCTATTCACCCCCTCTAGGTGATTTACAATTGATATCAGAGCCTACGCTCCTGATACTTAGGTTTAACAACTTAGAGTGAGATCTTGTTTGCTAATCTATCATTTGCATTTGCACATATATTTGATTGCACACATATAGTTTACACCATGGACTTCATGACCCCACCCATGTTTGATGTTTCCCCTTGACATATGGAAACTTAAGATGTCCACCTATTTGAAGACCCTAGGCTTGCATGTTTTCCTTGCCGCTATCAAGAAATGCTATCTTGGTAATAGCAATCATATAGGGGCAATGCACAAGCCCTTGAGGCTATTAGAAGCACGCTTTCTAAAGAATATCTTATGCTTGTTTCTAATCTTGATTCCGCTTTTGCAGTGTGGAACAAGTTGACCACAACCACCACCTCCGAGTTTCAAATGCCAATCCAACAAGAGGAGGAATCTCGTAGGGAATCCGAGTCACAATGCTTCATGATCCAAGGGAATGACTCCCTTGAGGTACATTCGGATACTCAACTAGATAATGCTAGTTCTTCAAGTAATGAATATGTTGATGCCAATGCTTTAAATGAAGAACTATCATTAGTTTGTGAAAAATTATAGAAAATATAACATTTTGAAAAGAAAAGTCTAGGCCTTAACATTGAAAATAAAAATTTGATTTCTAGACTTGACATTGTTTTGCAAGAGAAAGTGGAGATTTCTAATGAGAGGGATTCATTGAAATCTCAACTAGACCTTGCTCTAAAGAAAATGAATTTTTAAAATCTAAATGATTGCAATGTTGTTTTGAAGAAAAATGAAAAATTGTCTTCAAAAGTTGACTTTATTTTAAAGAAAAATGATTCTTTGAAAAACAAAATAATTTCTATTTCAAATGATTTAGAAATTTGTTTAAAGAAAAATGAATTTTTGCAAAATAATATTGATGCACATGTTTGCCATGCTAGGGTAGTTTCACCTAGATCACCCCTGCATGCTCCACTTCTTCTACAATTCAAAATGATATAAATTTGTTAAAGAAGAATATGGATTGTTTAGGCTCCACTTTGAGCCATTGTGACAAGAGTCATACACGTTTGGAATCCTTGTTTCGAAAGAAACAAGTTCCTATTATGCATGCACACCCTCCACGGCATACACATGCTCCTCACACGGACACACCCATCACATGTATGCTCATGTGTACACTTGTACACATTGTGGACGTAAGGGCCACCGTGCTAAATTTTGCTATGATAGAATACATGATTTAAATTTAGCAAATAAATTTGTTTGGGTTAGGAAAGGTGCTAACCCCCATGGACCCAATAGAGTATGGGTACAAAGACCACCCCTATGTATTGATGTAGGTGTGGGCTCTCGTATGACGTGAGAGTATCGGTACCTTAGAGTGGATGCGTTCCGAGCTTCATGAGGATTATTTGGATGCATCACTTTCAAGGGATGTTTGGTGGGAGGACCACCTTGGTTTGGAGACTAGAGAGGTACCCTCATCAGTTTTGGTATCGATCTCTAACTCCCGTTTATTGTTTACATGCTTTCATTTCATTGTTTATAGCATGTTTTGTTGTTTATCGATTATTATGAAAATGACATGATTTAGATCCTTGACATGCATGTATAGCCTTTGAGACACCCATGTTTAATATGGACCATTATTTTAGTGTTCTCACCATTGTTTAGCTATCATGTTTATCATAGTTCTAATAACATGTGGATTTACATAATGATCACTTTATGATTATCATGTTAATTTATTTCTTGTTTTATGCTGTAAAGGTTGAATATATGTTTAAATGTTAGTTTTCATTAAGACTAGGATTTATACTTGTACATATAGTGGGCCACAAATAAATTCTTATATGTTTGTGCTTGAACGCTTATTTGTACCCATTAGATGTGCTAGTATAGTCTAGTTTTGATGATTCATGCATTTGACTTGTATTCATATTTTTCATGTTCATGTGTTTGTATTTGACTTCATGCATATGTCCATCTTGTCTAAACTATTAAATTTACATATACATCCTTGAGCCACGTGCCTTCATGCATATACATTTGTGGACTCATTATGTTTTGGATATGTATGTATACTTTAGTCTATACTTGACATACATATGCCTTGAAAAATCGAGTTTTATATGGTTTTCATGTTTAAAGAAATTTTGAGCTTGAATGTCTATTTTCATGATGATATGTTTCACATAACACTTATTCACTCACCTTATTTATGGTTTCTCATGATTTTGTTTTCATGAGTAAAATATGAGCTTCATAGACTTTTGAGTGTTTAGTGCCATGTGATTTACATGTACTTCATGAAATATAATTTTTTGTTTTTCCTTACTTGAAGGATTTCGTACTATTAACAAGTTTTTTCCATTTAACTAGTTCTTATTCTTCGTTATGGTAGATGTTTTTAAACATACTATATTTTTAAATCTATTTTTGAAAAACCCCTACCTTCCAAGGGCGGTTGGATAGGAGATCATGCTCATATATGCTTATAGTGAAAATCATTTTAAACTTGAACATGGTTGGGATGATAGGATATGAGGTATACACTTGATATTATTGTTGTTTCAATGGTATCATTGGATTCTTTCAATTGGTATTAATATTGACATCTTTGTATACTCATATATATTATTTTATTTGGTATCATATGTTCTAATGACAAATACTTACAATTGGTATCAAGATGTTTATTTGAATTTTTTCAATTGGTGTCAAGATTTTTATGTGTTTTTCTCAAAAATTGGTATCAATGTTTTTATATGTTCACTTTTAATTGGTATCAAGATGCTACTTTGACATATTTTTTAAATTGGTATCTTAATTGATTGTCACCCCTTATTTACATCATTTTTGTTTTAGACAAAAAGGGGAGAACATTGTTTTATTTGTTTTTTAACCCCTTTGTTGATTCTTTGTTTCGAACAAAAAGGGGGAGAAAAATTTATTGATTTGTTTTTTACTTTGATCCCTTGTTGATGATTGACAAAAAGGGGGAGAATTATTTTGTTTATGCAGGTTTTTGTATGCATGTGTTGTTTATTTAAAAAAAACACATGCATACAAAAAAAAGTTGATAATATTGTTTGTGTTTATGTTTATTGGTATCAAGAGCATGTTTTGAAGATTTGTTTTGTTTATGCATGTACTTGCATTCATATTTATGTGCTTTATTGTCATATCTATTCATTGTTTATTGCTATGCATGAGTTAAGGGGAGCTTCTTTGAAGCTTAACTTTAATCCATGCATATATAACTCCATGAGTTTTATCATCATCAAAAAGGGGGAGATTGTTGGCTCAGAGGCCTTCCACTCTAGTTTTGATGATGATTAACTCATGTAGTTATGTTTACTAATAATCTTGTGATTTTAGTTTCAGATCATTAAGTAAGATATTAGTTGGTGATTGCTTCAAAAGAGATGTTTTGGAAGCTTCACTTGGTGATTCCAGAGCCCGAGCATCAAGATCATACATTGCACTCGTTGGAGTCTAACTCGTGGATCACGTTTTGGATCGAGTCGACTTGAAGATGAAGATTATCAAAAGACTTAGGTATCCATAGTTTAGTTTAGTTTGTTTTAGATCCATGTGTAAAGATTAGATAGTTGATATGCTCAAGTGCACAACACACACATTTTATGGATATTGGTTTTTCGGTTTTAGTTTTCATGAATAGATAGTATCAATACAAGTTTAAATAGTTTTTATGTATATTAGATGTGTTCGATATACATACATGCTTCATATCTTAGACAAACTTATTTTGATATGTCTATTCATGAGTTTTAGGAAAAATCAGATTTTCTTATTGAAAATCTAAGTTTGATAAAATACAGTTTTTGGTTTTTGATAAAATTTGTAAGACACAAAAATAATTCAAATTGCTTGATATTTGAGTTGAAATTTTTATCACATGTTTAATATCAATGCAAAATGTTAAAACTATTTTTGGGGATTTTTTAGAAGATTTATAAGAATTTTTAGAATATTTTCTATCTCAGTTTCTGACCCAGAACTACCTGACAGGCTCTGGCGGTCGACCGGGTCGGTCGACCGACGTGCACAGACTTGTGCACGTTTGGCCAGACACTTGGGCGGTCGACCGTTACGATCGACCGGCCAGAGAGCTTTGCTCTCTGGAAATTTTCGGTCGACCGGCCGGTCGACCGCTGGCACCCAACGGTCATATTTATGACCGTTAGCGGTCGACCGCTAGCCGCTTTTGGCTGAGAATTCAGCCAACGGCTAGTTTTAGGGTTTAGCCTATATAAACCCCATTTCTTTGGGATTTTGGCTAAGATTTTCAAGAGCAAAAATTTTCCTATTCTCTGGTTTTAAAACAAGTTTTCAAAATGTTTAAGTGCCAAAAAGATCTATCTTTATATTTTTTTAGGTTTTTGGAAAAATAAAAGGAAATAGAATTTTGGGAGATTTGTGTTTGTTCTTCATTTCCATTATCTTCAAGAGTTTTCCCAAGATTATTTCTTTGAGTTTTTTTTCCAAGCACCTAGTTTTTCCACACTTGAGCTATATCATTCTATTCTATTCTATTAGGATCTTTTGTTTTGTGGAAGAGGAATTGTTTGTGGTTGAAAGAAACCACCAAGTTGTAAACCCTCCTTGTTTTGTTGTATCCCTCTTTGGTAAAGGTTGATCGGAGTGGTGTTTTGAATCCCTCTTCGGTAGAGGTGAATTGTGGTTGTTTGGCTACGAGCCTACCCCTCGGTTGTGAGGTGGTGTTTGAGAGAGGAGTTCGGTACTCCCGGTTGTACAAATCCTCCTCGGTGGAGGTTCCCTCGGTGGGAGTCCTCGGTGGACTAGTTAGTGGATTGGAAATCCTTCTCGGTGAAGGCGGGGACGTAGAGCTAGGGGCTCGAACCTCGAAACATATCCTTGTGTTTGCGTTTGATCCATTGCCTCTAACCTCTCTCTCCTTTATTTGTGTTTGTGCATTGCATCATTCATATTGTCATATCTTATTTGCTTGCATTTGTGCCTTGCATATATTCATATTGCATATTCATATTATATGCTTGGTTTGTTTGTGTGTGCCTCACTTATACTTAACCACGAGAGCTTCATATAGCACCTCAACCCTTATCTAGGGGAATCAAGAGGAGTTAGTTCAGAGCCCTTCACGGGAAATTCGGCTACACTCGTTGGTTTGTATTAAGTGTTTGTGCAAATTTATTTTAGCTTCCGCATTTAGTTTCTAGATTAGCATTATCACCTATTCACCCCCCCTCTAGTGATTTACACAACCCAGCCCCACCTCAACTTCCGCATTCCAACTCAAACGCGAAAGCTCAACCAAGCCCGTGTCTCAACTTAAGCGCGAGCTTGCGAAACCCGGCATTCCAACTCAACGTGAAGCTCAATCACCCCGCGTTTAAAAACAGAACAAGAACCCGCGAGGGTTGCATTTCTGTTGTAACACCCCATTACTGGGTCAATTAACACTTACGTAAAGTGGAGAGTTAATCCCCATTATGGAGGGATTCTAGGGGACAATTCTACCCCTGAATACTCTATAAATAGCCATGGGAGCTATTAAAAGGGGGCGGCCGTTTTTTGGTTGAAGGGAGAGATATTTTGGTATTCGGAGAAGAAAGAGGAAAAGTTTTCTTCTTCAAAAGAGAACTCCAAAACTTTTTTGTCCAAGTGGAGTGACCTTATATCTCTAAAATGATCTAAAAGAAGCTTGTCATTCAGCCGGTCAACAGAGAACAAGATTCACTCTCTATCTCCACATGAAGAACTCAGCTTTAAAAAAAGGGGAGATTCAAATATCATCCCTTATTTGTAATCGAATTTTGATCCGTTGTAATTTTCTTTGAAATTAATAAGAATTTACTTCGCATTTTTCTGACCAAACAACACCATCATCCAATATTGTTGTCATCTCTCCGAATGGCATGTGAAAGTATTGATTTCAGGCTGTCATCTCTCCACAAAAGCTGAAACTAATATACAGTTGATATTTCGATGTGAAATATCAACCACCCTCGCAATCTTGAATGATCAATGTAATTATTGAAGCGGCGGTTGGGTTCTTTAATGACTAATCATTCAATTCTGATGTGTGACAGAGAGGTTTCAGAGGATCTCTCTCCTGGAAGAAAATAAATGAGCATGATGAAAATCATGAGAAATTCTCTAAATATTTCATAAAAGATTTATTATCCAAAAAAATATCACCTTTTGATTTCAAATATCTGTTGTTATATGTGTTTTGAAGCTTCGTGGATAGAAATATCATGAGGACCATCAGGAAATGGTCCCGCTAACTCTTCAGACACTTCTTCCTCGATATCAATATTTTCTTCAAACTCCTCTATTTCTGAAATATCAGAGGGAAATGCATGTCTATTTGAAGCAGTAGGTCGAACTTTAGATGGTCTTGTACCACTCATGTCTGCAATAGATAGTCATAGAGCATATTAGTCATAAATCCCCCATAAATATAACACATCTGTTCGGCCTACAGTAGCCCAACTTAAGAGTAATGTTCGTCTAAACATAACTGAACAATGCTCTATTGCTCGGCCAACAGAGGCCGAACAAAGCTCTATTGTACAACTTCTGTAGGCCGAACAGTGTACTCATTTTCAGCCTCTGAAGGCTGAAACTCTGTAGGCCTAACAGAGTACTAATGTTCGGCCTAGTGCAGCCGAATATTAGAATTTGTTCGGCCAATGACGGTCGAACGTTGCAGAACTGTTCGATCGTCGTGGACTGAACATTTCTTAAACTATTCGGCCTGCCAGGACCGAACAGATTCCGAACCCAACTCTTAAATTTCCCAAAAATTCACAAAATTTGATCAAAATTGTTGGAATTTTGCTATATTTTTACAGAATAAAACCTACATTATCCTTAGCAACAATCAAACACAATTCAAACACAAATGAATTTCAAAAAAAAAATCAAAGAAAAATCAAGATTTGAAATTATTTGAAAATTTAGGGAATAGTGAGTTATCTAAATTGTAGAATTAAGAATTTGTCTTTATTTTGAAGAGATTGACCTCACCCACGAAGAAATTGTCAATGAGAATCCCAAAATTTAAAGAAATTTCAGTTGAGAGAGAGAGAGGAGAGAGAGAGAGAGAGAGGGAGGCGGCTGGAGAGAACTAGAGGAGAAGGGAGTTTAGGAGTTGAGTAGGCCAGGAATTAGAAAGGGGTAGTTCAGGAACTTTGATTTATTTTTTAAGTTTCAGAAATTAAGGATATTTATGAAAAAAATTTTTTTTTTTTTTTTTGGGGGGGGGGGGGGGGGGGGGGGGGGGGGGGTTGTTAATCAAATTTGTGGGTGTAAAAATCTAAAGGGTGTGTTAATCAACTTTGTGTCGTGCCTATAAATAACTCGTGTTTTTTTGCTAGGCAGTTAGTAAGTAAGATAAGTCTCACTAACACTGTAGCCCTTTATTTAGAAAGATTCATTTCACAAATATCATAGAGTATTTATTTGTGGTTGATTTTCATACTTGGTAAGTACTCAAACTTAATATTTCAAGAAATTTTAGATACCGATAGCATCATATGTTTTTGTTTCGTGAGAATGTTTTTTTTACCGCAATGAGTCATAAGTAAACTGAGAATTTATAGCGAATTTTATTCTTGAAAGTACTATGTTTTTTTTTTTTTCTCATCTTTTGTCGTGTATTTTTCTCTCACGCGAACCAAAGAATCTTATGCAACTACTATTTTTTTCTTCTAATTTTATTGTCATACTTTTATTGGAATATTAGATCGTATCCGAACTTGAACTTCGGACCCCCCATAATCCAATCCCACCATTTTACCAATAGGCCAAGTCTAACCGGCTATTTTCGTACTTGTCTTTCGTCACGATGGACATTGTTGCCAACGGCTAAAAAATGTAAACGGATCGGATTTATTAAAACTAAATTCAAACTCATGTCATGTTGAATAAGAATATAAATATTAGAAGGGTTTTCTAGATATTGGTATATATGTCAAATTTGAAAAGAATCTCTCTAACTCTAATGATTTGTGCATAAGTTCATAATCAATTAAATTACTTAAATCAGTCATTTTTTTCCAATTTTTGTTTGGGAATTAGTTCAAGTCTAGTTAATTCTTAACTGGACCTGAGTCATCCCACGCTGCTTCCCCCCCCCCCCCCACTCCCGGACAACCCCCCCCCCCACCCCCCACCCCCCACGACCCACAAAAAAAAAGTCTTTCTGACTTTATCTCACTTCAAATAACTTTGGATTCATTTTTTAAATGATTTCAACTTAGAAGAAAATCATTAAAAAAAGTGAAGACAGAGGAATGAGAATATTTCGTTAGTTTTAACAGAACATTAACTTTTATTAAGGCCAACTAAGAAGGACCGATTTCAAATAATTTTGTGATTTGAGAGACTTGTGAGCAAATCAGATGATTTGGGGACTTTTTTAAATTTTGACATAATTTAGGTTGACTAATACCAAAAAAGCCCATGCTGGGAATGCTCTTATCTATTAAAACCATGGTATAGATTCAGATATTAATATTGATTTTTCTGTGTACGAATTCAGATACGGATATCCGTTTTATCTTAATTCAATTATATTTATCCATTCTCCCGCATAACCCATATATCTATATAAATATGCCACTTAATTAGCTCAAAGTCAAACAAGATGACATAATTAGGTCCGCTCTACTTTCTCAAAATACCAACCTTTCCTCTTCCCAAAGGACTTGATGCCTTTATAAAATAATAGGGGCAGAAATATTAATGCTTGAGTACTAAATGTTTTCTTTCACGAAAATAGAAACACAATTTTTTTTTTTAGTATCAATTTGTATATCCGATTTATATCTGTATTTGTTTATACCGGATATGACTACTAGAAAATTTTCTTTTTCTTTTTTTTTCTTTTTTTGAAAAGCATTCGTTTCTAAATATCTATACGATAAATGGCTCTAAATAGTACATACAAATATTGTAAAACCCGTAAAATTAAGTAATCAGAAGTAATCAGCCAAAGGTCTCTCTACTTCAAGTCAATTAAATACGATATCACAATCCAGTCTATTTGCACGCTTATAATGACAAGACAATGATTCATATGAACCCAACTCAACAGGAATAGGTTCAATCTGGACTAAACACATGCAATATGACAAACCAGCCTATAGACTTACTGGCAAATAAAATCAATTAAACAAGAGCACGAAGAACTTCACTGATGACTCCAAAGATGAATCTGGAGGAAAGCTTAATCACTCCAATGGAGTTTCCCCAACCAACAAAACCCAACTGATCTAAATAATTTCTACATCAAAGAACCTTTTCACATAAACAGACGAATATAAGCAAATATGAACATAAACTGATTTACTAAGAACTTGAAATAAAGTAAACAAATCCCATGATGTCGCAGGCTGTTAACTTTACAACATAATTTACCTTCAAATTGGGTTAAAAACCGTTTTTCCTTTCGAATGAACTTGACCCAGAACAAACATATTTGAACTTGTAGAAAGGATTGCATTATAAGTTGCAAGAGAGCCCTAACATTAATTACAAACTAATAGCTATTTTTGGTTGAGCATTTCCATGACCTCATGACTTCCCGTTACATGTAATTCCATGTCTTTACGGGCTCTCCTCAAGTTCCTCTGTCTGGGTTGACACATTTCTACCTGCCGATGCCAGCTAGCCCAAGCTCGTTATACGACCAATATGATGGAAAGTTCCCTTCCCTATTACAGGAGAAACTTTACGCGAACACTCCATACTGTTGGTCGAGCTAACACAGTTGAATCATGGAACCAATTGTGTGAGTTATCTGAGTGCCATTCTACCTTACATCGTACCCAAAGAGATTTTCTGGCATCTAATTAGCCCAGCAGATCCACCATAACACAACCATCTCTGGCTGCCCTTGTTCATGTTCCATCGTACTTTGTGCATAGCCACGTCTTTCGGTGGTAACTCTTCAATCTTTTGCGCCGGTCCTTCTTCTGCTTCTGTCATAAAGCAGGCTCCTGTTGTCAACACATGGCATGATGGTGCACCGGGATCAGATTTCTTATTGCTAGATTTCTTATTGCTGCATCCGGGTTTTGATCTGGATTTCACGATTGGAGGAGTTTGATGGCTTCCTAGAAGATAAATGATGACAAAAAAAGAATGAATTCCACTATGAAGAATATTTGACAGCCAAGAAATTTAAGTTTTAAGTAATCACCTGCAGCCACAATACTTCCTCTCGCTTGATTACCATCAGTGAGAAAACTATAAAGGGGTGCATCTCCCATCTCACGTGGGGGCTTCGTCCATGGTATGTTCGGCAGTGGATCATTATACAGTGGAGTTTTGATCACAAGAACTTGGTCTTCACTGGTAAGCGAACCACAAAGGAAATGGGGCTCACGGTACCGACTTGGATCTTTTTCCACAGCTTTGGCAGTTAGCTAATCACAGAAAACAGTGAAGTCTTATCAGAAAAAGTATACTTTAAAAATACTCATGCAGACTTTCTTCCCCCGCCCTTCCCTCTCTCTTTCCATTTTATCCTGAACTCGCTGTCTGGGTATCTTGGTTACCTGAAAGCAACGGGCAAAGCCATCTGCAGTACAATAAGCAGCAAGACCTGAACCAAAACAAGGAAGAGACGGACAAATGAAATAAACTGAATGATTCTCCAATTAATGGCAGAAACAGGATTTCTTTTATCAGTGGAGGCGTAATAGATAATAGTATATATATTTTTCTTCTTTTACAGTTTGTATAAAAGAAGCGTCAAATTCGAACTTCACAAGTTGTATTATGAATGGTTATAATGAAAGAAACACAGTACAAATATGCTTACATAGCAGAAGAACAGTGCTCTGTGTTAGTCTCATTAAAAATAGAACAGGTACTTCTTTCTTCTGTATAGAAATATACCTATAAATGAACAAAATTTTCAAGTGATGTTTAGTAATTTCACTCTACTACTAATTATTGGAGAGTATCAAAGGTTGGAATCAAAGCCTTAGGGATCAAATACTTCTTGATCTGAAGCATCAAAACTGAAAAAGGAGCACAACTAATTGGTTAAATGGAAATGGTGGTCGGTGGAGCTCCAATAGCATTTGCTACAACTAGACATCCATTTGCAATTTTGATTAGCAAAAATGGTAATTGAAACTACAAAGTGTAGAAAGAAAGCAAAAAAAGCTGCAGCCGAATTAGCTACAACAGATGCTGCGGCTGTCTGCAAAAGAAAAGAGGTTTCCATATCAGAAAATTAAATTAGTTTCATTAATTTCCTAAACTACCCTAAAATAACTATTTTGCCAATAAATGCTCTGCCTTGTCAGCCTAACTACTTTTTAAATTTCTAATACAACCAATGCAGCAAACATTGCATGTATACCTAAAGAAGGGATTGGGAGCTTGATGGGGGGTGAACTCTAGGAAATCTCAACCTAGGGTTTCTCTCCCAAGATAGAGTTTGGGAATCTCTCCCTAGGGTTTCTCACCCGAAGCACACAGGCTACTCAAAATGCTCAAACAGCAATTTTCATTATCATTAACTGCAGAAAACAATAGTAATCTCAGCCTTATATAGGCCTACAAAAAAAATAACTCCCACCACAACCGATGTGGGATAAATTCAACCAACAATTAACCAATTAAAACAAACTACAATAAGATAAGATAAGCTAACAACTAAATCAAATAAATCCTACTAGATGTCCCCATCATTCCCCCGAGGTTGGGAAAACTCGACCCTGTCGAATGCAGATCTCAACTCTCAATCGGGCCATGGTGGTGGCCGTGGACCCAACATATATGCATCAAGGCTGGAACCAAGGCGGTGTGGGTGGGACTGGCTTCTATGACATATCTGTTATACAGGATGACAACTCAAGCAATGCACAGGTAACAGAAAGAGACGCATCCTCCAGGATGAGAACTGAATCAACTGTACTTCGCACCATGAATAGTCTGACCTCCTATGACTCTGTCTCCTATAGGAAGATCTGCAAAGGATCGTACAAGTCAAGTGATCTTTGGGACACTGACACCCTCATAGTTGGTGTGGATGTCATTAGCTCCATGACAAGCTCCGCTGATAGATCTACTGAGTTCTTTACAAGAGGAAGAGGCTCTTCTATCTTTGGCTCTGGTTCGGATTCATCAACTACTGGATCTGGCCCTATCTTAGCTGCATTATCTTGTTCTGGCTCGTGCTCCAACTCAGTAACAACTTCTGACCCTGGCTCCTCGAGAACGTCAGGCTCGACAAGGGCTGAAGGCTCTGGATCTGTGTGTTAGCCCAAAAGGTTACACTCTCTATTTGTTTAAATTTTGATGATAACAAAACACATAGAAGCAATTGGTACTAATAAGTTATTTTAGAATGAGTTTCAGGTTTGTACAAGTCTTGATGGCTTTTAAACATATTGCAAGGATAATGGCGCTAAAAGCATGTTGATAGGTTTATGACGCAAGAGGACGTTTTCATAGGAGAGGAGGCTCTAAGAGGCTTCTTTTATATTTTAGTTTGTTAAAGGATAGTGTACGGTGTTGAAGCTCAATTTTTCCCACACAAGATTTTGCACATGTTTTTCAAAAGATATTTCTTCTTTATATAAAATATTTCTATAAACCTATTTTAATATTTGCAAACTCTATTTTATGTAGTGTACCTAGTCTTGACCAAAAATTATTTTTGAAAATTATTAGATCTTCAAAAATATTCTGAAATATAAACTGTTTTGACCTGTTGCGGTCGACCGGCTCTGTTTCAGGTCAGAACGGTCGACCAGGCGGTCGACCGCGCTTCTGACCGTTTGGGTGTGTGCATGTGTGCACGTTAGAGCTTGGCGTAAGAGACTTCTTTTATACTTTAGTTTGTTAAATGATAGTGTATGGTGTTGAAGCTCAATTTTTCCCACACACAAGATTTTGCACATGTTTTTCAAAAGATATTTCTTCTTTATATAAAATATTTCTATAAACCTATTTTAATATTTGCAAACTCTATTTTATGTAGTGTACCTAGTCTTGACCAAAAATTATTTTGAAAATTATTAGATCTTCAAAAATATTCTGAAATATAAACTGTTTTGACCTGTTGCGGTCGACCGGCTCTGTTTCAGGTCAGAACGGTTGACCAGGCGGTCGACCGCGCTTCTGACCGTTTGGGTGTGTGCATGTGTGCACGTTAACCGGTCGACCAGGCGGTCGACCAGGCGGTCGACCGGACCCCATGTCGGTCGACCGAGCTTCGGCCGACTGAAAGCACCATTAGTCTCTGTTTGGGACGGTCGACCGGGCGGTCGACCGTGGGCTGGCAACTAATATATTTTTGAAAACCGGTCGACCGGCCGGTCGATCGTGAGCTAATTTTCAGCCCAAACGGCTAGTTTTTTAAACACGTTTTAAAACGTATTTTTCTTCTCCAAACGAATTTTAGGGCTGGATTTGGGTCTAATCTTTCCTGATTATTCATAATAACAGTTTACCTTTTAGTCCCACATTTATCCTATAAATAGGGATGATTAGGGTTGAGAAGAAACAACAATTTTTGCAAAAGAAATCAAAGTTTGAGTCTATTCAAAAGAAGTTTTTGCTCTCAGTTTTGTGCTCAAAATTTTCTCTTTTCTCTGAAGTTTTTGATTCAAAACTCTCTTAAATTTCATTTTATTTTTCACTTACAAAACTTGAGCTTCAATCTTATACATTATTCTCTAGGGTTTTTGTAAGGGAAAAGTTTTTCAAAAGAGAGTTTGTGTTCTTTTGATCACCAAGATATTATTGTATTTGTGGCTCCACACCTCTGGACTAGAGGAGTGTGATTGAGGAGTTGGGTACTCCCTTATGGTTGTAATCCTTTGTGGAAGTTATAGTGGTTCGAAAATCCTTCTGGGTGAAGGCGGAGACGTAGAGCTGGGTGCTCGAACCTCGAAACAAATCTCTGTGTTTGCGATTGGCTTATTTGCGTTATTTACTTGCTTTTCATTCATTATTATATTGTCGATCAATACTCTCACAACAAGATTACATTGTGCACCTCAAACTCTTATTTAGAGGAATCACGAGGAAGGAGTTCAGAGCCCTTCACGGGGTATTCGGCTTCTAATCTTGTTTCGAGTGATCGTTGCATCATATCATTTTAAATTTGTGCATTGATTAGCATTATCACTTATTCACCCCCTCTAGGTGATTTCACTGTGTCCCTCTTTGCAGCCTGACTTGCTGCAAGTTTTTCTAGGGCCACCCGAATCTTAGTGCAGAGATCTGTGATTGACCGGCTCTCGGGCTCTTGCTCAACATTGGGCTCTTTATAGTCTGACTTAGATGAAGAAATGGGTGGAGCATAACGAGCGTGAAAAAAGTCATGCAAGAGAAACCAATATCGACATAACTTATGATTGTTCTCTACCTAATAATATGGCTCTCCCACCAACTTCATTCGGGCATAGAGGCACTTTTGCTCAGATGTCAGAGAAAAATAATTGAAGAAAGTTTCAAGATTGCTCTCCCAGTCTTCATAACCGTAACGGTCATAAAAATCACGAAAAGTCGGGACAGCCGCATACATTTTCCATTCAACTTCCTTTGGATCACCATTAGTATGAATATATTGACCACAAAAATAAAATCCAATAAGGAAAATTTCAGTGCATAAGCTCAAAAATTACCCAAGAATCTCAAAGGCTCGAACTGGACCCAAATCGGACTGTTGCAGGACTTATAGCAGCACCAAATAGGGATTGTGGAGGTCGTCTCTACTGCTTGAACGCTGCGAAAATCTATCTAGTAGCTCCGGGGCTCTGTCACGAACCCAATGCTTCAAATAGAGCTCAAAACGGACTCCGAACAGGCGAGCTTTGGATTTTTTTGTTGTGGGGGGGAGATTTACAGGAACTAGGGGTTTACTGTTCACGTGAACAGTAATCGGGTGATTACTGTTCACGGAACAGTAATCCCAAAAAATCTCTCTTTTTCCAGGTCTAGTTTTTTTTTCTTCTTTTTTTGATTTTCAAGAACTAGGGTTTTGGGAATTTGTGGAAGTTTTGGTGGAGAAAAAAAAGTTTTTTTGGAAGCTAAGATCTTGTGGAAGAAATGAAAAAGACCAGAATTTAGCTCTGATACCAAAATGATGAGGGACGAACTCTAGGAAATCTCAACCTAGGGTTTCTCTTCCAAGATAGGGTTTGAAAATCTCTCCCTAGGGTTTCTCACCCGAAGCACACAGGCTACTCAAAATGCTCAAACAGCAATTTTCATTATCAATCATTAACTGCAGAAAACAATGGTAATCTCAGCCTTATATAGGCCTACAAAAAAATAACTTTCACCACAACCGATGTGGGATAAATTCAACCAACAATTAACCAATTAAAACAAACTACAATAAGATAAGATAAGCTAACAACTAAATCAAATACATCCTACTAGATGTCCCCATCAGAGCTCATTTTCCTGCAACCGCAACAATGCTGAATCTTGCGTAGCATGGATACTTTATCATGAAAGTGTCATATTAGACGCGCGCATGTACTTTTTAGAACTTTCTGTGTCTCAGTGCCTTGTGTCCACGCGGTGGAGTGTCCGTGTCAGTGCAGCATAGGTTGCATAAAAGAGTTGTGCATTTTCATTGCAACAACCAAATAGCCTTAGCGAGGGGCAGAGAGATAATGATGCAAAACAAGCTGAGCGGATACACAAGTCAAGAGAGAACTTATGAGTTGTGAAGAATTATTTTCCCAGTCAATGTTTTCAACTCTAGAAGATAAAATTTTGAAAAGTAATGCGGGGTGTATCATGTAAAAAGAGAGAAGGGTGGTGGTGTTTTTTTTTTTCGGGGTGGGGGGGGGAGGGTGGGGGTTTGTTGGAGGGAGGGAGATGCTAACAAGATTGAGAAACCATTCACACAAAGTGTATTTTTTAGGATCGTTCTAAATCTTTACTAAACAACAACAACTACTACTACTGCTACTAAGCCATTTGTCCCAAGTATTTGGGGTAGGCTACATGAAACAAAAGAGAATTACGCCAGATCGGGCACATGGATCAGCTTTCTCCTCTCATTCCTATCAAGGAATATGCCTTCACTAAAACCTTTAGCCTCTATATCTTCTCGTATTACCTCCATCCCTATTTTCTTCGGTCTCCCCTGCGCTCATTTAACTTGCCCCAATTTGATACGCTCTACTCGCCGGACAGGCGCATCTGTAGGTCTACGTCGCACATGACCAAACCATTGTAGGCAGTTTTCTCTCATCTTCTCTTTTATAGAGGCTACGCCTATCTTAGATAACAATAATATAAAATTATGTAATACACATAATGCTCAATACAGCATGATGGGTAGAGATTTGCTTCCTACAAAATATGATTTGCTTCCTACAAAAGATTCCTTTGATATTTTTATGTGTTTTGTCTCTTTAATGTGTGTCTCCCTCAGAAATATAAAGGGTATGTCAGAGCCAACTCCCAACAAATGGTTGGGGTCATTTCTGCATCAAGGCTGAAAATTTCAAGCGAGGCATGGCCAGTTGACTTCAAAGGTTGCCAAGTTCAGCCATGTTCAATCAAGCTTTGTTAGGTTTTGGCCAATTGTCATAGCACAAGTAAATAGTTATTAAACTAGTTTCTTTAGATATACTACTATGCACAATTCACCACGTTAACATTTGATGTTCATGTGACATCAGTTATATGGAAACTTTTGCAGTGGAACGGTCACGATAAAGATCTCCATATAATTCAATTGAGCAGCACCACCTTAATTATGCATTAAAATAATAATAATGATTGTACCAGTAGCTCGTGATACTTGGACACTCCAAATCGCAAAATTTGAGCATGAATAACTATGCAGTCCAGTCTGTTTCGTTGTAGCAGAGGGTTCTCCAGTAACCAGGACATCATTTGCCACGTTCCACAAGCTAAGCATCCTAAGCTCTCCATCATCATATGACATAATAAGACATCTGTAAAATTATCCCATATTAAGATTCTTAATAGGAAACCATGAAATTAGTATGCCACAAAACTGAGGGCCCCCGGATAAGGTAATGTATCAATTGAAAAGGCAGCAGAAACTTTGGGTTTGTAAATGAACATGCGATGTCCCAGTTCCAGGTTATGTACAACATTATTTGTATCTCACAGTCCAAGCACATGAGCCTATGATTTGCATTATACAAGGTCTCTTCCATCAGAGGATCAGACATTGATGTTACAATCTATCTTTGGATCTCATGATTGGATCTTGCAATCTAAGAGATCTTATGATTCAGTTTATTTCGTGAAATTTGACTATACTGACGCCAGCAGCCCCTTGAGGATTTGAAAGTTCTAAGAAAATGAATAACCAGATTGCGTTCAAATATGAAAACTGAAATAGGATGATATTTAAGTCATTTCCACTTGATTAAAAATCTTTTTATTCTTCTACCATAAATATTGTTGAAAACTTTGCTTGGACATTTGTAGCAACACTTCATGGTTTAATGAGGGTAGTTACTTTTTGCTAGCAACTTATAAAGCGTCTTCTCCCTGCTTCCATCTCATTCATGAAATTGACTAGTGCCATATCCATTGCTTTTCAGCTCCTATTTGTTGTAGTATTAAGATAAATCAAGAAAGCCCTTGTGATGTACAATTAAATTCATGATGTGATCCCAAGACAATGTATAATGCAATCCCAACACTGACAACATTGGTTGCACACCTTAATCGTTTGCTGGTATCATGTGTACACAAATGCTCTACTCATTAATGGATAAAGACTTCCAAACCTTCAACATAATATGGATAATCCCGGAGATCTACAAAATCGGCTTGGGTAGCATATCTTTAGATATTGTCGGATGATTGGTAGTTATAGCATGAAATGTCTTAGATTTGTCTAGTTTGGGAGGTTGCTCAGAGTTTAAGTTACTAAAGCTAATAAATAAGCCCCTTATATAAAATTATTTAGTTCATGAGATCCTTTTGTTTGGGGGGGGGGGGGGGGGGGGGTGGCGAATTGACTTGACTGTCTCTTTCTCTTATTTCTCCTACAGAATTCGTGTATTCCCGGACCCAAATCCTAATCTTCCAACTTTGAGACCCCGATCACCCACAGCTAAAATTTATTAGCCTCCTCTATCAGTCATATCAAGGGAACTGAGAGAAATATAGTGAGGTAAAAGCATATGCTGCCACCCCTGTACCAGTCCAATATACTTCAAAATACAAGGCTTGAACCCTCCTAACTGTATAGAAAAAAATGACATCATCCAATTATACGGCTTAGATATTCTAAGATATAAGATAACAACCAAAAGTCTATGTTTTAACACTTAAAACAAAACTATTGTGCAAATATCATTCGAAGAGGATCAATCAAGAATCCTAAACGTGGACAGCTTAAGAATTAGAACAACAAGAGAACAGGCAATATATGAAAAAGGAAAAAAAAGATGACATCTCATATGTTCCATGTGTGAGAAATATATGTTACCTAGGGTCCTTCAACCATTCCAGACTGAGTATAATTCGTTGCACAGGATGATATTCCCACAAAGGACGATATGGATCCCTGACAAATAAAAAGCAAAATAGATGCATCTCATGATTTTATATAATAAAAATCTGAATGAGTGCATAAACACTAAAAGAATGGGTCTAACTTGCAGCTCTGGTAAAGATTAAAAAAATTGAAAATCAACATTTTGCAAGCTCCATTGGACATTGCACTGAAAGGTGACAGGACAAGAAAATGCTTCATTGGAGTATTTAATTTACTACACAAGATTTGTAAAAGGAAAAAAGGCAAAAAAAAAAATGATACTTTAAATTTGATTTTACAAGAAGAGGATGAAATGTGAGAAAAATTAGATGGTTAAGCAAACTAAAAAAGATAGTCCCTACTAATATTATACTGTTGCAATCAGAAAAAACAAACCTAATCCACCCTACAGAGGACAGAGAAATCCTCATGTTGAAATATATAGGTTGAAAATATAGTAAATTTCACCTGAGGGTATTTTTGTAATTTGTTTTATTTCAGTTTGAGAGAGAGAGAGAGAGAGAGAGAGAGAGAGAGAGAGAGAGAGAGATGATTTTGCCTCAATTAGTTCAATTAACCCAAACGACATGCTATCAGGGTGCCCAATCCCACGATCTCGCCTCATCGTTCACCCTCCTTGTCGATCCCCTACTCGCTCACCGTTCGCCAACTTCAACTACCTGTCAACCTCGACTTCGATCTTGATTGCTTCTGATCTTCATCTTAACCTCAATCTCATTGCGTCCTTTCAACCCCCCCCCAAAAAAAAAAATAATAATAATATTATTATTAAAAAAAAAAAAATCTTATAGTGTTCTCCCCAAGTTTCTCATCATTGCAATCAAATAAGAACCGAATCATTCCTTCACCCCATAAACCAAATTCTAGTATCAACTTTGCCTTTTGCAATCCCTTCAATTATTCTCCCATCATGTCCTTGGAGAATTGATAAAGACATATTTGTACACATTTTATACCTACGTTGCATATTTGTTAGTATATTATTTTTGTTTAATTATAATTGCTTGGTGTGTTTTTGTTGTTTAGGGAATTGAGGAGCCATACAAGTCATTTGGTATTGAGCAAGTAATTTTGGGTGCAACAATAGATCAAAATAAAATGAATCAAAGTGTTGAACCACATTGAATGGGCCAAAGACTAAAGTACAAACCAAAACTCCAAGGATTTTCTCCATCCAAATCATATGTTGGAATCAAAGGAGTGATTGAAGCTCCAAGAATTTTCTCCATCAAAATTACATGTTGAAATCAAAGGAGTGATTAAAGGAAACATATTGAAGCAATTTAATGAAACATATTAGAGCAATTTAAAGAAACATATTGTAAACATGTTGGTATAATTGAAAGAAACATGTACTTTTATTCTACTTATAAAAAAACTAAGAGAGGGAGGTTATAGGGGGAGGATATTGTAAGAGTTATATCTCTTTCTTCTGTAAAAGAGTTGAGTAAGCTTTGTTTCTTTTTTTTTAGAGTTGTAACAAGAAAATTATTTAATCAATTATTTTTTCTTTCATTGCCATGCTCCTTCTCTTGCTTTTTCTTATTTTTATTTTCAATTAATTAGACTCTCTTTCACGAGTAGCTGAGAACCTTTCCTTGGGGCTCCATGAATGTGTAGAGTTGCTCCTTCATGTTTTTGTTTACTTTTATTATATTATTAATGCCTAATTTTCAGTTTAGTTTAAGCTTTATAGATTTGATGGATTGTATTTCACTTCAGTGTGGATTCATTTCATACTTCATCTTAAGTTTAAATTAATTAAAAATATATTTAAATAAAAACTCCTAATTCTATTAGAGCAAGTCGAATTTAGAAGGATTCCTTCACAATAAGGATGTCGGAGTTGTTTGTGGCTTAATCTGAGATAGAAATCAAAGATTACATTGAGTTTATTGCTAAATCATCCAGTTTTTAGAATAAAGACAATTTCTAAATATTAAAGTAAATGCAAAATAGTAATGAAAGCATAAGAGAAGAATCTTTATGCACATGGTAGTGGTTTTCAATCTTCAAGTTTGTTCATGTTGATAAAGTTCAACACAGTGTTTAAAAAATCTGTTATATAATCCGTTATAACTCGTTATATAACATAACGCCGACCAATCGTTATGTAACAGGTCTAAAAAATGCAATGTTTGATAACTATGATTATTTTGCCCATAACTTAAGTTATGTTATTAAAGTAACGCACAGTAACCTATGTTATGGTGCAAGTCGACTTTTTATAACCCCTATATTCTCTCGGTCTATAGCAAAAAAAAACCCCGAATTTGCTCGCTTGTCATCTTTTCTGCAATCTCGTCGTTGTCCCCTCATTCGGCGCCGAGGAGAATGAAAACATACCTCTCTGATTACAACAAAAAAAGAACCATCTTCTTCATCGTGGTAGTTCTTGCCGGCGTCGTCACCAAGCGGTGGTTCTCCATCTCCAAGCACATGTAAGCTCTCTCTTCTCTCTCTCTCTCTTTCTTCAGTCTCTCCTTGGATCTCTCCCCCCCCTCCCGATCTCTATTTGGTCTATCTCCCTCTCTTGATTTCTCTCTGCTCTCTCCCGAGGAGAGAGCGGGAGAGAAAGCCGAGAGAGAGATCGGGAGGGGGGAGAGAGAGATCTCGAAGGGAGAGAGCAGAGAGGGGGAGAGAGCATAGAGAGATCGGGGGTAAAATATAAAAGAGAGTGAAGGACACGGGGGTATAATTGAATAGCATATTGTAATAAATTATAATGAATAGCATGACTAAAAAATATGAATTATGATTGAATTATAATTATTGTAGATTGAATTATAAATCTTTGTGTAGATTGAATAGAATGGCTAAAACACATGAATTATAATGAAATATATGGATCATATTGTTGTTTGTATAGATGAAATTATGAATTATAACTTGTGAATGTGAAAAATTATTGTGCTACTTGCTAAAAATTATTGTGAGACTTGCTAAATGTGTTATATATTGTTTTGATATTTTTGAGATTTTTTAAAATTATTTTCTTATTTATAAAATTTTTTAAATATAGTATATATATTTATTTTTATTAACTAAATATTAAATTGTGTAATCTACGTTATGCGTTACGTTATAACCTATGTTAACATAATAAAAGAAAAATGTTAGAATTACATTATCGTTATTTTAAACATTAGTTCAACATTTTAATTTCCTTAACTTAGATTCAAAAATCCAGATCATTTGTTTTAAAACTAGATTAAAAATTAATTAAAATTTTAAAATTGTGATTTTCAACAAGTCTCTATGGATTCAATCATTTTCTTGCCACTTTACTATTTTTCATGTATTTCAAAGCAAGATAGGTAACTTTGTTATTTGTTTGGGGTTCCAACGACAGTAAATTCTTTAAGATCCGAGCCGCAACAAATTTCTGGCGTCGTTGCCAGGGAATTTGTGTGAGAAACCTTTTTGAAATCTATATTTATTTTTTTCTTTTTCTCTCTCTTTTGACATCGGCAAGCAAATATTTTGAGATGTGTTGCAGAAGTCAGAAAGGAATTGCAAAAGGGAGAAAAAGACATTTTTCTTAATTTCTTTTCATCATTTTTTTGCTTTCCGTTAAAAAAATTTTTGCTAACTTCATTTTTTTCCAAGAGAGAAGGAAAGAAGGCTAAAAAGGTAATTGCGAAAGTGGGTGGAGGAATCAGGTTTTTCTTTGGAAACTAGTCATATTTTGTTCAATTTTCCCAATGTCTCAAATCGAAACTTTTTAGGGCAGAAATTAAAAAAATCAAAACTTAGAGATTAGTCATGCTTAGATCCACTACACTACACCACTATAATTAATTATGTTTTTAATCAGTTTTTGTGACATCTGGATCAAAAATACGTTTAGAATTTTCACACTTTCCTACAACATAACCATTAAATCTTTTTAGGATTGTGTAATATTTTTGGGTGATCACGTCTTTGTTTTGTTTTGTGCATTAGAGCAACTTTCCATAATATACTTAAGAGCCATCCCCCCTCATATAAGGTCAAAATTTCATCACCCGCTTCTTGGCTCAAAAATCATAATCTTATATAGGTTTTTTTTTAAGCTTAATATAATTTAAAACTTAATTAATATAGCACATGTAGTTAGCCGTTAAGATGAAACAGATATGAAGGCTCAAAATATCACGAACACATTGCAAAGAGGTGAACTAGCTGGCCGATTATATTTTGTGCTGTATGATACAGGATAAGCACTGATTTTTTATTAAAAAAATTAATTTGTTATTTAATTTACTTTCTCATATAAGAATTTATCTTCTAGTGACCATTGGACGATGTCCGTGATTGATCCCAGCTCTTTTATTATATATTGGTTGGACTCGTTGGGAGGCGAAGTGTGAAAATCGATTAAGAAAATATTTAGTTTTGTGAGTGTTTAATCTTGTACATATTTATTAATGCATCAAATCCTTCTGAAATTTTTCATCACATATATCATAAAATATTTATTAAAATCTTGTTTAATTTCTAAAATTTATGTAAAGGGCGCTCACCATGTTCAGTCCAAGCCAACGGGGTAAACCTGCCTCATGAAAGATGATTCAGGTAATTCTTTCAAAAATCGACAATAAAATTTTAAGTTTAATTTTTGCTTAATATATATTTTAATTCTTGTAGTGTCCACGTCAATCCGATTCTGTTGTGTGTGGATACTATATTATATAGTTTATGCATCAAATTATTACATTACAAATTACTCTTATTCCAAAAAAATATAATTCTCTGAACTAAATCAAATTTATGTTTTTTGTTAGTATTATTAACACAAATAAGAACTGAATATGTTTGCAGTTCGATGAAAATAAAACTGCATATACAGGTCGAGAATTGAAGGAAGTTCAGGAAGAGCGGGTGAGATATGTGATGAATGAATTTTCGAGCTCATTTAAATGGACCTATTATGAAAGCATTCCCTAAACATCTTCAAGCTTTCGAAGAGAACTCCTTATCTAGAAAGGGTGACTTAGTCATTACGGCAGACTCTCAGCCTGTAGGAAGGACTAAATCTCTTGTTTGACGGGTTTAACCGGTAAGTCTACAATCCATCCAATCCAGTTAGGAGCTATCTAATTAGGAGAGAACTTGTTCTCTACAAAATTAGATATAAACTTGACTACCTTTGAACTAAACACAAGATAAAGAAACTGATTTGTCTGGTTGAGTCAATTGTGTGCATCATTTTTGGACTAGAATAGATTCAAACCTTAAAGTTCTTAAGGATTGCTTGGGTTTGTGACAACACACGTCTACTTGTTAGAATTGAGTCTTTCTCTGAATCAGTGCTTAGTAACTTTTACATTTGAAATGGCTGAAGATCAGAATCACATTGAAAATGATACCATGACTCTAAAAGACACAACCCTCTAAGTGCATTGTATTGTCTAACACAACGCAGCCCATTTTGAACTCAAACCAGTTATTCTTCAGTTGCTTCCTACGTTCTATGGCAAGGAAAATGAGAACATGTACACTCATGTTGATGAGTCCTTAGACATCTGCTTCACATTCAAATTTCAAAACTTTTCTAATAAGTCGATCCCCTTACTCGTTCACCGTTCGCCAACTTCAACTACCTGTCAACCTCGACTTCGATCTTGATTGCTTCCAATCTTCATCTTAACCTCAATTTCATTGCGTCCTTTCAACCCCAAAAAAATAAAATAATAAAAAAAATCCTATAATGTTCTGCCCCAAGTTTCTCATCATTGCAATCAAATAAGAACCGAATCATCCCTTCACCGCATAAACCAAATTCTAGTATCAACTTTGCCGCTTGCAATCCCTTCAATTATTCTCCCATCATGTCCTTGAGAACTGATAAAGGCATATTTGGACACATTTTATACCTAAGTTGCATATTTGTTAGTATATTATTTTTAATTAAAATTACTTGGTTTTTTTTGTTATTTAGGGAATTGAGGAACTATACAAGTCATTTGGTGTTGAGCAAATTTGGGTGTAACAAGAGATCAGAAATAAAATGAATCAAGTGTTGAACCAAGTTGAATGGGCCAAAGACTCAAGTGCAAACTAAAGCTCCAAGGATTTTCTCCATCCAAATCATAAGTTGAAATTAAAGGAGTGACTGAAGGAAACATATTTGAGCAATTTTAAGAAAATATGTTGGAGCAATTTAAAAGAAACATATTGTAAAAATGTTGGAATGATTGAAAGAAATATGTGCTTCTATTCTCCCTAAAAAAGGACTAAGAGAGGGAGATTATAGGAGGAGAATTTTGTAAGAGATTTAGTTTTCTTCTGTAAAAGAGATTGAGTTTTTCTTTTTTAGAGTTGTAATAAGAAAATTACTTAATCAATTGTTTTCTTTCATTGCCATGCTTTTCTCAAGCTTTTACTTATTATTACTTTCAATTAATTAGACTCTCTGCCATGAGTGGCTGAAAACCTTCCCTTGGGGTGAGGTTCAGCTCCATGAATGCGTAGAGTTGCTCCTTCATATTTTTGTTCTATTTTGTTATATAATTAATGCCTAATTTTTAGCTTAATTTAAGTTTTATCGGTTTTGATATATTGTGTTTCACTTCAGTGTGGGTTTATTTCATACTTCATCTTAAGTCTAAATTAATTAAAAATATAATTTAATGAAAACTCTTAATTCTATTAGATCAAATCGACTTTGGAGGAATTTCTTCACAATAAGGATGTCGGAGTTATTTGTGGCTTAATCTGAGATAGAAATAAAAGAGTACATTGGGTTTATTGCTAAATCATACTTTTTTAGAATAAAGACAATTTCTAAAAATTGAAGTAAAGCAAAAGAGTAATGAAAGTATAAGGAAAGAATCTCTATGTACATGGTAGTGGTTCCCAATCCCCAAGTTTGCTCATATTGATAAAGTTCAAAATTTTAATTTCCTTAACTTAAATTCTAAAATCAAAATCATTTGTTTTAAAACAAAATTAAAAATTAATTAAGATTTTAAAATTGTGGTTTTCAACAAGTCTCTGTGGATTCGATCATTTTCTTGCAACTTTACTATTTTTCATGCATTTCAAAGTAAGAATAGGCAACCTTGTTATTTGTTTGGGGTTCAAACAACAGTAAATTCTCTAAGATCCAAGCCGCAACAAGATCCAAAACTCTAATACCTCAACTCTAACACTATCATCCTAAATTACATCTTTTATACATTCTGCATGGCTGCAGTTACAATTCTGCCTTGACACCACACTCACGTTTGTAATGCCAATTCCATTTGCATCTCATCGACTCCTCCCTATGCCGCCGACACCTTGGTTACATGAAGTCATTGCTTTTGTCTCATCCTATCACTGCCACCAACAACTTATTCTCGTGAACCTGTAAACTAAATAAATAACCCCTAATTAACCTTAAAACAAGTCATTCAAAAAAGGAAGGAAGATGTAGTATGATGTAGCTTGGTGGTTATAGTAGGATGTAATTATGGTTTTGGTGTTTGGATTTCAAGAGAGGATCAGACTCTTTATGTTGGTGTGGATGGATTCCAATGAAGAATCCGAAGAAGTTGAGAGTGGAGTTATTTGCATGGTTTCAAATACCAGCCATTACGATATATATCAGTAATATCGTATCAAATTTTAAGATACCCGATATGATATTAACCTTATAATATCGGCCAATATCATGACTGATATCGCCTATATTGTCGATATTGACACTAAATCACTAGCCGATACCGACCAATAATGAGATTCTAAAGCATGGATATTTGTTGAGTTTGTGGAGGATCTGTTAAGTTTGTAAGAGTGATAATTAGGAGGAGACAAAAACATGTCCGAGTTCTAGATTTTATTTCTATTAAGATTACTAACAAGAATCTTAATGGGGTTTTTCCAGTGAAAGTGAATAGTGGAGATCATTGATATACTTGACTCAGAATCCTTTTGGATCGATGACTGATGAATGGAAGAGGGATGATGCCTAGATCTGTGCACAATTATAAGTCCGTGCCAAGGAACTTAAGGTTATGAAGATCCATTTGTAGATTGTGAAGGAAGTGCATGAGTATTTGGGTGTTTTATATGTACCGTAAAATAACTAATCTCGGAAATAAAAATTGACACATGATATGTAATGGAATTAGAAGGAAAATAGATGTCATAGTATTTTGCCAATTTCAAGAAGGTATATGAAGAGCTTCTTTTAATGTTCAGCACATTATAGTTTTTCTGAGCGGCTTTGTGGCTCACGCGCAGACGTTAGGGGGAGCCAGATTTGCTCTCTCTCTCTCTCTCTCTCTCTCACACACACACACACACACACACAATGTGTTTGCATTATATACTCTACCTAATAATGAATTAACTATGCATTAATGCACAAATGCCTAAAGGCAGACACGCATATAATTTCTCTTAGGGTAGCTGATGGGGACATCTAGTAGTATTTGTTTGATTTAGTTGTTAGCTTATCTTATCTTATTGTAGTTTGATTTAGTTGTTGGCTTATCTTATCTTATTGTAGCTTGTTTTAGTTGGTTATTATTGTTGGTTGGTTTTATCCCATATCGGTTGTGATGGATCTTTCCGTTGATGTAGGCCTATTTAAGGCCAAGACTAGTATTGTTATTTTCAGCCAATGATTGATAATGAAAATTATTGTTTGAGTATTTTGAGTAGCCTGTGTGCTTCGGGTGAGAAACCCTAGGGAGATATTCCCAAACCCTATCTTGGGAGAGAAACCCTAGGTTGAGATTTCCTAGAGTTCGTACCCCATCATCTTGGTATCAGAGCTAAATCCTGCTCTTTTCTACTTCTTCACAAAATCCTAACTTCCCAAAAACCTTTTTTTTCTCCACCAAAACTTCCACAAATTCCCAAAAGCCTAGTTCTTGAAAAAAAAAAAAAAGAAAAGAAAAAACCTAGATCTGGAGAGAAAAAAAAAAAAAAGAAAAAAGAGAGATTTTTTGGATTACTGTTCACGTGAACAGTAACCCGCCGATTACTGTTCACGTGAACAGTAAACCCCCGATTACTGTTCACGTGAACAGTAAACCCCGTTCCGGTAAATCTTTCCCCCACAAAAAAACCCACAGCTCGCCCGTTCGGAGTCCATTTTGAGCTCTGTTTGAAGCATTGGGTCGTGACAGAGCCCCGGAGTTACTAGATAGATTTTTGCAGCATTCAAGCAGCAGAGACGACCTCCACTATCCCTATTTGGTGCTGCTATAAGTCCGATTTGGGTCCAGTTCGAGCCTTTGAGATTCTTTGGTAATTTTTGAGCTTATGCATTGAAATTTTCCTTATGGGATTTTATTTTTGTGGTCAATATATTCATACTAATGGTGATCCAAAGGAAGTTGAATGGAAATGTATGCGGCTGTCCCGACTTTTCGTGGTTTTTATGACCGTTACGGTATGAAGACTGGGAGAGCAATCTTGAAACTTTCTTCAATTATTTTTCTCTGACATCTGAGCAAAAGTGCCTCTATGCCCGAATGAAGTTGGTGGGAGAGCCATATTATTGGGTAGAGAACAATCATAAATTATGTCGATATGGTTTCTCTTGCAAGACTTCTTCGCGCTCGTTATGCTCCACCCATTTCTTCATCTGAGTCATACTATAAAGAGCCCAATGTTGAGCAAGAGCCTGAGAGCCGGTCAATCACAGATCTCTGCACTAAGATTCAGGTGGCCCTAGAAAAACTTGCAGCAAGTCAGGCTGCAAAGAGGGACACAAATCCAGAGCCTTCAGCCCTTGTCGAGCCTGACGTTCTCGAGGAGCCAGGGTCAGAAGTTATTGCTGAGTTGGAGCACGAGCCAGAACAAGATAATGCAGTTAAGCTAGAGCCAGAGCCAGTAGTTGTTGATGAGCCTGAACCAGAGCCAAGATAGAAGAGCCTCTTGTAAAGAACTCAGTAGATCTAACAGCGAAACTTGCCATGGAGCTAGTGACATCCACACCAGCTATGAGGGTTCCAGTGTCCCAAAGATCGCCGGACTTGTACGATCCTTTGCAGATCTTCCTACAGGAGACAGAGTTACAGGAGGTCAGACTATTCATGGTGCGAAGTATAGTTGATTCAGTTCTCATTCTGGAGGATGTGCCTCTTTCTGTTACCTGCGCATTGCTTGAGTTGTCATCCTTTATAACAAATCAGTCACAGAAGCCAGTCCCACCTACACCGCCTTGGTTCAACCTTGATGCACATCTGTTGGGTCCACGGCCACCACCATGGCCCGATTGAGAGTTGAGATCTGCACTCGACGGGGTCGAGTTTTCCCCAACCCCGAGGAAATGATGGGGACATCTAGTAGTATTTGTTTGATTTAGTTGTTAGCTTATCTTATCTTATTGTAGTTTGATTTAGTTGTTGGCTTATCTTATCTTATTGTAGCTTGTTTTAGTTGGTTATTATTGTTGGTTGGTTTTATCCCATATCGGTTGTGATGGGATCTTTCCGTTGATGTAGGCCTATTTAAGGCCAAGACTAGTATTGTTATTTTCAGCCAATGATTGATAATGAAAATTATTGTTTGAGTATTTTGAGTAGCCTGTGTGCTTCGGGTGAGAAACCCTAGGGAGAGATTCCCAAACCCTATCTTGGGAGAGAAACCCTAGGTTGAGATTTCCTAGAGTTCGTACCCCATCAGTAGCATCTTGAATATAATAGATCTCTCCCTATTTACTATTATTAGATTTGAGGCATGAATTGCCATGCCATAGTGGACCCACATGTCTCCTATAGCAATATATAATGATAATTTACAAACAAATAAATATATTCTATTAAAAAAAATCAATGGTGCAAAAGAAGGATTTCATGATGATTAAATATCATACAAGGCAATGACAAAAACATGATATTAGTATAACTGTTGGCTAATAAGGTAGACTTGATAAATCCACTAAAAGACTATTCTAGCAAAATAAAAATTTAAACAGAAATTTTTAAAATAATTTGGTTATTATTTAACAGCAATATCAAAGATGAAAAAGTGTTTCCAATATACATTGTATAATTACTATAACTAATGCTACATCCTCATTTTCCCATGAATTTCATAAAATTTGCTACTAAGGGGCTGTTTCTTTCGTATAAAAGGCTGTAAAAGGCCATAATTCGTAAATGATTTACAGCCCAATTACAACTATAGTGTTTGTTTGGACAGTAATTCGTAAGAGACTTACGCAACCCAATTATCCCTCACTTGCAACCCAATTACCACTCACTTAAGAGCCACTTACAGTTAATTTTGTGGTCATGCAAATTTGTATTATTTTTATATTAATTTTAATTTTTTAATAGTTAGTATTTTTAGTATTTATCTGCAATATTTAAAATTTTTAAATCACAAAATAGTTAATTTTGTGATCAATTTTTTCACTTACGACTTCCACATTACGACAACCAAACACCGTAAAATACAATACACTTTCCCACTTATAACTTTACATTACTAGCCAAACACCGTAAAACTTACATGTATGAAACTCATTTACAACCGTAAAAGAGTTTACCAATTACGATTTATGAATTACGATCAATTACGACAACCAAACAGACCCTAAGTTTATTATTTTCATCTTTCAAAGGACAACACATACAACCACCTTGGTTAGGAAAGTTTCCAAATTCTCTCTCAAGAACCAGATTTAAATTTCAGTCCAAAAATCTTAGCTTTTTTTTATCCGGCCTCCTTAGATATTCAACTAGCATGCTTGTTCTGATAAATCAGTTCTTCACGACCCAGACCATGACCACTCCTAATTTTGCATGTTCTAGCATATCCACCTCAAGATTATCATCCCTTGCTGCAGTCATTAGTGCTTGCAGTCTTGGACCTTCATCATGGACATTCAGACAGTTTGCATTACAAATACATGAAAAATGCAGCTGAAAGTTCCTTCTAATTAGCATGATTTGTTGTTTATGTACTCTTCTATATCATTTTAACAAATTAAAGAAAATAATCACAGAGGAGATCACAAGGCAATCTACTATTACTAGACTATCGTTTTCATTTCCATATTCATTGAATCTACAAACTGTATGTTTTGTTCTAACTGCCACTAAAGTTTAGACCTTCATCCTAAACTTTCCCTGGCTGTCTAGCATTCAGCTTCGTTTTCTTCTCAAACATTATATCACCATAGAAATTACTAGCAAGCATCAATATTAGATCTCGCTTCTGATCCACCCTAATTTTCCAGAAAACTTGCTCCCCAGTATTAACGAACCAATTGGTAGTAAAGTAAATACAGATGTTATATTTTGACATCCTGTATGGACATATTATATTCTCATGCTCATCTAAAACATAATATATCCAAGTCAGTTTCCAAATGTATCATGCTTAGTAAGTTAGGAAGTTTTCCTTCAAACTTTAGAATAATTATATCCCCACAAGTTTTAGGACCTTTTAGTCAAATAAAAAAAATCTTTAAACAAAATTTGACAACTCTAAGGTTGGATGCCACCTATCCATCAACCATGATTCAATATATGCCTTTGATGTTCAATAGAAAGAAAAAGCCCAAAAATTATGCTTTGTTAATTAAATTTAATACACTCTAGTGGAAACAAATTAGTTTTCAAGAATTATTTCCTCAGTTTACACATCAAAAACCACTGTGCATGAATGATTAAAAAAAACACAATTTTCTTCAGCAGTAGTTGCAATATGCATCAAATAAGAAACCATAAAAAGTATAATGGAGTTTGAGGTTCAAGGAGCCTTTTTTGGATCCAAAACAGAAACTCAATATAATACCTTATATCCCAAAATTTTATGCCTTCATGTCCAGCAGTTACAATCAAATTTGCACTCTCTGCATCACTGCATAGAACGTCAAAGTGATGTTAAGTTGGATAAATAATTAAATATACATATCAGCAGAAACACCTATGGCAAAAAAATAATAACAATAATAAAGTAGCATATTCCCTTTGCATGAATAGTATTGTAAATCTACTTTCAAACTAATACGACATTTTGTTACACTTCATCAAAAAATAAGTCTCTATAGGGCTTAGAGTCAATGATTTCAACCATTGCTTCAATAATATATAAAGTTGGGGCCTAAAGCTTGTCTAAAGTGAAATTTGAAAAGGCTTTTAATAGTGTGAATAGAAAATTTGTGCTCTTCATTATGCAGTGTATGGGATTTCCACTGACTTGGCTCACTGGATCAGAGAATGCATTACCTCACCCACATTTTCCATCCTTATTAATGGCAGCCCTTCAGGTAATTTCTCAAGTAAGAGAGGTATCAGACAAGGGGAGCGCTAGATATTTGTAATTGTCATGGAATATTTCTCAATTCAAATGGAGTTGGCATTGGCAGCTGGTAGATTAAAACCAACGAGGAGGGGATGAGTTGTGTATTACACATTTGCTATTTGCAGATGACCTACTTATTTTCTCCAAAGGAGACTTGTCCTCATTAAAGAAGATTGACAGAATTCTAGAGCTACTTGTTGAGAATACCGGATTGTCTATAAACAGGGAAAAAAGAAAAATCTTCTTCGGTAAAGGTTGTTTAAAAAAGGAGAAATTGAAGAATGCAGTGGGAATGGCAGAAGGCAGACTTCCCATGAAGTATCTAGGGATTCCCTTGTCTATTAACTACCTGAAGGCTAGGCATTATGCAGGATTATTTGGCAAATGCATGAGCATGGTTCGAAAAATCGGCCGATTTCGATACGAATCAGCCAATTCGTATCGATCGGCCGACACTGAGACAAAATCAATGGTTCAGAATTGGAATCGGCCCGAATCAATCGGAATAGGAATAGAATCAATCAGAATCGGCCGATATCGACCGATTTCATTCCAATTCCGAACGATTCCAACACAATTATTGTCAAACTGCAGCAACTTTAGCAATACCATCTCGATTCTGCAACGTAAAAATTTGATTAATTGACAGCAACTCTACACTATTGTTGAATTCCATCGATCTCTTAATCTAACACCACAAGATAGTGGTGTCAAATCTTATTTCATTTTGGTGCCTCGTGAGTACAATGACTATTCCCAAGCCCGAGTCTCCAATGCTTACTCTTACTAAAGATTTTAAATACTCCTCTCCTTCACCAACAATCTCCAAAATAGAGAAATTTGCGGGAAAAACGAAATTGATAACTAACAAGAGGAATAATTTGTTAGATTAATTATTTTCTAAAACTTGATTTATTAGGGGAAAAATTGTTAAAAATGGTTAGAAGATGTGCAATAATTTATTACGTGACTCTGATATAAGTAATTAATTTATTTAAGAAATGTTAGAAAATGGTTATTACGTATATAATTAAGTAGAATATAATTAGTTTGTTAGATTAACAATTAATTATGTATTAGTTTGTTAGATTAATAGTTTAGATTTACTTTCTTAGAAAATCATCACAAAACTGCCGTGAATATAATTAACTAATTAATTTTAGAAAATATTAGAAAATGGTTGTTATTAATAAAATTAAATTAAATATAATCAGTTTGTTAGGTTAATTGTATTGTAATGTCTTTGTAAATATCTTATTATTTTTTTATGCCTCAACTGCTTTGCATTGTAATGTTTTATCTGAATGTCATTAAAATTCCATCAGTTATTCAAAAAATATATATATCAAAATGTTACTAATTATTTGAATAATTTTTTCAACATTTTTTATTTTTTATTTTTTTGGCTGATACTGATATCATCGAGACAAAATGGTTGATATGACCGATTCATATACCTAAAACTGTCGGCCGCTTCTATTTCTAATTCCAAGATTTCGAGCAATGTGCAGGAGCAAGATTGAGAGCTAAATGGCACACATTCTTTTGTTGGAAGAATAAAACTAATAAAATCAGTGATATATGAAACAATTCAGTATTGGATACAATGTTTCAATTTTCTTGTATCTATTGTTAAAGAGCAATAAAGGATTTGCAAATTTTCTTTTAGAGGAAATGGCTTCTTGGTCATGGGAAAATACTCGGGTTGGATCCTCCGAGCTCATGAATTTGAGAGCTCTGGGGCCTTCGCTAGTTGCTGAGACTCCCAAAGAGGTTGCGGATACACGCCTCAGTCAGATGAAGAGGGGACGGAGCGACCTAAGGAGCGGCCCACTACTGCTAAGTTGCTCTCCAAAGAGGAAGCTGAGGCGATGACGCCCCCCACTCTGGTTGAAGCTAAGCTCGAGCCCTTGAGACAGCGGGGGGCTACTGATGCTCCTGTGTCAGGAGACAAGGGTCTTCGGCACTGCCGAATGTCGATCCTTTAGGGACTGTTAACTCAGTCCTCGGTGTCGTCCTCAGGGAGACCCACTAAAAGCCCTCAATTTGGGTTGTATCTCCGGAGGGGAAATGACGAGGCAACTCTCGGTACGGGGATTTCCTAGGAGGGCTTGAGGAACTCAAAGCCCTGCCTTTGAAGGAACGGAGGCAGCGCCTGAAGAATGAGGTCTTCAGGATATGTATCACGACGCCTCTGTCTTGAGTTAGTTCTTTATACGCCACCTGACTTTTTCATTTCAGAATGTTGTGATGACCTCTGAGCTGCTAGACGACCATTGGGTGCCCAGAAGGAGGGCACGATCGCTGAGCTGCGCCGAAAGGTGGAAGACCTCAATACCGCAGGGGAGGCGGCGACTGAGAAGATCAACCGACTCCAGGCAGATTTGGACCATGAGGTAGCAATACAGTCAAGTCGGGAAAAGGAGCTGGAGCAACTTAAGGGAGAATCTAGGGAGAGGAAGACCCTGCAGGCTCAGCTGTCAGATGCTCGGGGGAGCTAGAGAAAAACTCGGAGTTGCAGAAGAGAGACTCCGAGCTGCAACTGAAGGAGAGCGTTGCAGGCGGTTCAGTAGGAAATGGAGATGTGCCGGCGGGCTGAAGGGGCGGAGGCTACCCTCAAGTCGGAGAGGGCTGCCTTCGAGAAGGCGAAAGAGGATGACTTGAGTCGGACCAGGACGCAGCGAAGGCGCGTGAGCAAGCAGTGATAGACCAATGCCAGCGAGAGATGAAGATCTTCAAAATCAAGAAGTACAAAGATGGATATGAGACGGAAAGCGAGGTGCGGCCCCAAAATATCCACTTGAAGTTGAAACCTTCTTGGCAAGCCATGGCATGGAGGTGCTCTAGCACACGGGTCCCACTCCGCGGAGACGGGGGCTTTTCCGCGTGCACTATCTAGTGGTGTTAATTTTCCGGTGACTGGTCTCCCCACAAATGATTCTCCGACCGTCAGGACTTCAGATCGCGGTGCCATTGACGGGGGATCTTCCAACTTCCTCCTTCGAGGCCTCAAAGAAGGGCAAAGTGAGTGTTTGAGAGTTTTTTCTATTTTATTTTTGTATAATTCCAATATAACTCTCTTTTTGAATAAATAAACGAAAAGATTCTCCACTATCTGAATTTTGTCTCATTTTTTGTTATGCCACAAGGCCCCCATAGGTGTTGACCTAGTGGACCCGTTAGATCCTGCCTCTAGTTTGGCAGGTTTGGGCGAAACGGGAGCATTCCTTCGGAATGGAACCGCTCAGGAGCTACAAGTGCCCCGTATCTGCCCGGGTTCTGCAGGGCCGTTCATGGGGTGCGAGGTGCCTTGAGGAACCGGGATGAGGCCTGAGTGTTCCGACCCTGAGGACGACAACTACGAGATGGAACTGGATCTCGACGATGAGCCCGCAGCTTTGTTAGATTTTCTGAATGCTTGTCGGAGGAGAGTTGCAAAGAGCCTGTTCTGAATGCTGCCCGGGCTTCCCCGCCGCATAGAGCTCTATGTGCTTTATTTTCTCACCCTCTAGCTAGACCGCGAGCTGATTTCAAACATTGTGACGCTGAGCGACCGCGAAGAGAGGATGGTGTGCGAGGTGTTTTTAAAATCGGCCGATATGCTGGAGAAGATGAAGTTGTTGAATGAGAAACTGGATTTGGAGTGAGACTCCTGAGGCGTCTTGAGGAGCAGAAGAAGGCGCTCGACGATGTCTCAGAGTTACAAGGGAAAATTGCCTCAAATCAGTTGGAGATCGCCACATTTCGGGAGGTGATCGATTGGGTACACACAGTAGTTGGAGCTAGAGCGCCAAGTCAGGTTGCTGAAAAGGGATTTGGAGAGCCGAGAGGCCGATGTTACAGAACTGAGGGCTAATTCGGAGCATCAGATTGATTACTATAATGAACTCTGGACGGCCCACGACAATCTGCTTATGAAGACGCAGGCGCTGCGCTCTCAAGTCACAATCTTAAGCTCTGGTGGTTGAGTAGATGGCGCAAGTGGCTGGTTCAGGGGCCAAGTAGTCGGGCCGAAGAAGCAAGCGGTCGGGCTAGAGATGCAAGCAGTCAATTCGAGGGTCCAACTGAACAGGCTAGAGGCAGGAATCATTGAACTTTAGGGTCGAGCGATCGGACGGGGAGTACCGGAGGCTGGCCCGGGAGGTCTCGGGGATGGTCCAAGAATCAAAGTAGCGGACATAGGCGGAGTTAACCGAGTCCATTTGTATATTTTTTTTGTAGATGTTGCAGTAAGAAAATTGTACCTTTTTCTGTCATCAATAATGGTGACTATTTCTCTTTTTTAACTATGTCATCTCTCCTTCTTGATGTGCTCGTACAGATGTTATGGCATGTGTCCTGCCCGTTTACAGTTTGCTTGGTAGCTTGTGGAGGCATAGTGTGTGTCGTCGTGTTTGCAAGACATTTTAGGTAACCGTTCAGGTGGAGACCTCTGGGTTAATCATAGTTCCCTCAATAGTTGGAAGAACAAGATACAAATTGCCTTAAGGTTGTCTTCGGGGCGTAACTTGTCATAGCTTTTTGGCTTGCTCGGGTAATCATCAGGACAAGATCTGATATAGGTCGAGCTCCAAGCAATCTTTGTGGGCGAGCCTCCGTCTTTTAGGAGACTCCTTGAGGTGTAGCCGTGTCGGTAGCAACCGTATAGGTTATTATCTCGCTTGGGTAGCCGTCAGGGCAAGGCTCGTGTAGGATGAGCTCCAAGCAGTCGTGGGCAAGTCTCTGTATTTCAAGAGACTCCCTGAGGGGTAGCCATGAGGGTCGTATATGCTGTTAACTCGCCCGGGTAGCCTCAGGAAAAGGCCCGTGTAGACTGAGTTCCAAGTCGTCGTGAGCAAGTCTTCGTCTTTCAGGAGACTCCCTGAGGGGTAGCCGTCAGAATAAGACTCGTATAGGCTGTTGACTCGCCCGGGTAGCCGCCAGGGCAAGGCCTGTGAAGGCTAAGCTCCGAGCAGTCGTGGGCAAGTCTCTGTCTTTCATGAGACTCCCGTCAGGGTAGCACCTGTATAGACTATTGACTCATTCGAGTAGCCGTCAGCGAAAAGCTCGTGTAGGCTGAGCTCTGAGCTGTCGTAGGCAAGTCTCCGTCTTTCAGGAGACTCCCGAGGGGTAGCCGTCAGAGTAGGACCCGTATAGGCTGCTAACTTGCTCAGGTAGCCATCAGAGCAGGGCAAGGCCCATATAGGCTGTTGACTCGCTCACCGCACTCGGAGAAGGCATTGAGATTTTACAAGACATCTTGATGGAGAATTGGGATAATAGTCTTTTCCTTGAATATTACATGCTTTTACAAGGCATTGTTTCAAATAAAAAATCCATTGCTTCTTGTGGGGCCTCTCATCCCAAATGGTGCTGATGAATAAGCGCTTTAGTCGATAGCCTCATTCGGCGTGTCTCCGACCTCTGGGTCTTCCTCCAGGTCGAGGACAAACTCATCGAGGTACCCGCATTTAACTAGATCCTTGATGTGCCTTTTAAAGACCCAATAAATTCGGTGACATGCCACAAATGCCATGAAAAGAGCGGTGTCCTGCTTTTAGGGGATCTGGGTCGCGCTTGCTTGGCTTGGGGAGTCTTACACAGGGATGATACTTGATGACGTAAATGATATGATCAATCAGACACTTCAAGTGAAGGTTGAGTCGTCCTTGGTCTCTGTTGTTGTCAGGCAGCATTTCACATCCTACTGGATGTTGGGGTGTGATGCCCCCTTGTCCTTTTTTGTGGGGGACCGACGTTGTGGCTCTTCGGATCCCCATGGGTTGAGATTGTTTGAGAGCGCCTTTGGTTTAATAAAAACACATAAGTCGGTCAGAGCTGGGGAAGGTTGACGAGCTTGGGAGGGCGCATCCATTTGGGCTTCCCTTGCGCCCAACTCTATGACCCGTTCTTGAGCTTTTCGAAGGGCCTTTATTTGTGTGAGGAGCTAGCGGTTAATTTGTGTGATCGCTTCTCGCTCGCGTTCGACAGTGTCACGATGGATGGCGGCCAACTCTTATTCGCGGGCAACCAGGGCCCGCTTTTCACTCAACTGTTATTGTAGGTCGGCTACTTACTGAATGAGCTGTCCTCGGGAGAGTGTTGACGGCTCGTGATCGCCGGAGGTGTTGACATAGAGGTGATTAGTGCTCTTGGGCGTCATGGTTGTATGAAACCTTTTTGAGGACGTGAAAGGGTATCGGATGGAGAGAACTTGAGTTCAACTCTCAACGAAATCACTAAATGTAGTGGATAATTCCCATGCACTAAAATGTGAGAGATTAATAAAGAAACTAGAGAGATCAAACCATAGCAAATACCAAGACTTACATGGAAACTCAAAAAAATAAAAACCAAGAAGAGGGAGAGAGAGTCCCACTATGTTGAGCACGATTTTGTCACATTTTCATGCCCTTATTTATCTATTATTTGTATATAAATAATGCTACTCGGGTATATTTGATTGAATTTTGCAGGAAACAGGTAAAGAAAAGAGAGAGGATCTGGTTACTTTCAGCAATAAAATCACGCAATTTGTAAAAGATTGAGGGCTGCTTTTCAAACATGTTGCAGTGTTTTGATCATAACTTTCGCTACAGGACTCCGAAAGAAGTCATTCAAGATGTCTACAGAAAAAGAATCCAAAGATCTACAACTTTGGTGTTGAGAGTTTTGCTAATTCGACTGTTTAGTTGCCCGTATTGGCCATTTACAGAATTAGCCCAAGTCAAAACTGATTTATTATGTAATAAGTATTTTCTGAGGGGCTTTTCTATAAAACTTTCTTATTATATAAGGTAAGGAGTGGCTGCCGTTTATGGGGGGCTAGGTTTTAATCTAGGTTTGAATTTTTTTTATTATTTTTTAGCCACCATTAATTGTAGCTAGGTTTTAGGTTTATTTTTATTTTTTGTAATTTACTTTGTTTTATGAAAGGGGCGGCCTTTTTGGTTTTGGCCGAATCTTGGCCTTTTATTTAGTCGAATTTGGCTTTGTTTTTGGCAATTCTTTGGCAGCCTCGTTTTTGGGGACAATTTCATTTACATCCTCTCTAATTTGTGATTGTGTTCTTGGATTTCGCAACGAGGGTCCTGTGCACACGAAAGGCAGAGGTGTGTCTCTTTGTTGTATTCTGCAAGGAGCTGCAGACCGTGTGGGGCCCGCGACAGGGCCTCATCATCGCCTTGTTCCGTGCGCACGAAGAGGCGGCAGGTGCATCAGTGTGCGGGGCCCACGCCAAAGACAGTGCAGAGATGAGGGCTCTGACTTCGTGGGTCTGTGCATGTGGTTGCCGGGGGACATCTACTGTGCAAAGACAGCAGGCCCAAAGGTAATTCAATTTTGATGAGCATTAGTTTTATTCATAGTTAATTAATTAGAGTAAGTTAATTAATTTATTGCAATTGAATGTTTAGGAATTTAATCATGCTTTATTGGATCATATATTTATTGGTTGCATCATGATTAGCTAGACTCTCTCTAGTATCTAGGGAAGATGAACCAAGATTAGAATTTAGTGTGATCAATGGTAGACCTCCTATTTAATTTTGTTATACACACCGATTGACCAACCACTTTTAGGAGATTATTTTTAGTACATCTAGGTATTTGACAGGCTATGTATCGGGGTTAATGGTCCATGCTTAGGGTTTTGTTGCATTTATGCTATTTATTTAATTTAATTAATTTACCTTTGATGAATCATGTAATTGGATAATACCCTGTGCTTAGTTCTAGTGTTTAGACTTACTTTGCCTAATAGAAGTAGAGATTTTAGTGAGTAACAACAGATTAGTATGGAGAAACGAGATTGACCACTTGATTCTAATTTATGAGATTCGACCCTACGTGCTTAATTTCTTAGATTGATATTTAGTTTAGAAACTCATAAACTCACAAACTCTTCAACCAATTCGCCTATAAGTGTCTAAACCGTAAGAATCACATGTCCCTATAGATCGACCCTTCCTGTGGATCGACTCTCAAGTGCTACATCGAACGACCGTACACTTGCAGTTATTTAAAACGGGAGAGCGAAATCTCCCCATCACACTATAATTCAGAGGAAGTTACAATAGTGATCGCTTCAATCTCACACGCTAGGATTTCTAGGATTAGTTGATCATCCCTTTTACGTTGAAAGAGGTCAACTATTTATACAGGTATGGTCTGTTGGATAAGGCTACAGAGTTGGGTCTGTTTAAACATCTATCCGAACTTAACCGCTTATCTTGAAGGCGGTTAGAGCCAAACACCCAGATTTGAATTAATTGAACGTGTGTTCGTCTTTATACTGGGGGTCCATCCTGTTGTAGATATGGTTGATCTGCTCCCGGGCCGTAACAATCATATTTAAATGGAGACTTGACTTAAAGATAGGGATTCTCATAAGTGATTATATCTCTTTCTTCTAACCACCTGAACTACTCGGAGTTTAATTTGAGATATGGACGCTTCTTCAGAGTACTGGAGAGGGATACGTGTCACGCATCCACTGAGAGATTAGATTGGCACGTGTTGTAATCTCACAGGGTCGAAAACTGACCACTACACTACTATATTAAAATTATTAATTAATCAATTATGAATTAATTTAATTAAAAATGGATCCCAATATAAAATCCCAATCAGTCTTTGTGAGATCCAAAATGCAACTTAAATTATTATCTAATTGTAGACACTACAGTTACAATTGTATTTAGTGGGATTCTCTCGTATCAAATAGTTGGTCATATGAGAACCAACTAATGCCCTATAAAAGAAAGAAAGAAGAAGAATAATATGTACAATAAAAAATTTGAAAAATAATTTGAGTGTGGTATATTTAAGGAACTTCTAATTTTACCCTTGTATTGGGAATGATGTTTTTTGTTATAAAGAGAAAGGAGCATTTTTATTATAAATAGAAAAAGTAAGGGTATTACTTCATTCTCTATATTGGGAATGGTAAAAGTACTATTGAGAATGATAAAAGTAGTATTGGGAGTCAAAATGGACTACTAATTTGGGACATTTTTTTTCCAAAAAAGACACTACTATTTACAGTTCTTGTCAACTCCTTTATTGCACCTTGTTGGCAACAGTTTCTCAAATGGAGGCTTCTTCCCTTGTAGGGACTGTTGAAGATACATTTTATAGCGTCATCTACTTTCATTCCGAAGACCGTCTTCACTAGAATAATCCTGAAACTTTCTTGATATTTTAATTATTTAATTAATGTACTCGAGTACATGCATATTTTCTTTCACTAAGCGCCTATGATAGCTGCTCCCTATCCCCGAAAAAGAGAGCTCATTTGTGCCTGCAGAAGCTTCACCAGGCTCTCCTGCAGCTACCGGAGGCCATCGGAGGCCTCACCATCGCCTCCGGTACTTGTTGCAACGCTCCACGCCACATCATCGCCTGGAGTGAGGAGAGATACCTAACCCATTCCCTCCCTCTCCTAACTCCAGGCGGCAACAAGACGTGGTATGGTTATGGGAGGTGATAGCAAGGCCTCTAGCGGCGGCAAGATAGGCGGGTTAAGCCCTTACAGAACAAGTGAGTTACAAGTTCCTTTTTTCCCCCTCAAAGCATATGGCTACCGGGGATTCGCTTGGGCAGTGAGGCACTAGACACAATGACCCAGCTGCCTTTCACTTTCTGTAACACTAACATCGCCGATGCAAGACAGTTCTTGTTAAGTTGAAATTTATGTCTATTGCTAGAACCTGTACAATCCAAAACAGTAATTTGGTATGATACTCCAAACAATGCATAAGATTAAAACTTAGCAAATATCATGTTACATATATGTCCAATACTTATTTTCTTCTAAATGTCTATTTATGCTACACAAAAGAAGTGAGATCTAAACATATCCTTTCCCCCCTCTCTAATCTTGTTCTTTTACCTCTCTAGTCGTATTCTTTTTGTTACGTGTGCTTCTATAGTCCTATGACTTGAAGCCATAACTTGCAAGGATATTCCTTTTGAGATGCTTTTGTTTCCATCTAAAATCCTATCTAAGTCAAATTCATACTTATACCATTCTACCTGTCTAATTGTACATGTTTCTCATGTAAAACCTATAAAATGAAGTTTATGTATGTCATTCTCCAAGTATAAATTTAACAACACATGCATTAGATCAAAGTGCCAGAGGAATAGAATGCAATGTTAGATAACAATATACTAATTTCTAAAACTAGAAATGCCGTAACTTGGCTCCTATCTTTCAAATAATATTTACCATATATCATGGAAACTGCCCCTTTTTCTATTTACAGAATTTATTTTGCATTGTTTCCACCAAAAATGTGTTTGGGGAAATGTCTTCAGCAACGAGGATAGTTACGAGATTCAGATATCTAATCAATATTACATATGATAACTCTTGTTTAGAACATCATTCTATTATCTACACATTCTTATGATACTATGCATAAACCATAACAAACTAGCCATCAAGAATGGACTCAGCTGAATTGAATCATCCAAACCTTTGCCCATTGTATGGGCTCATCTGTGAAGCACAAGTCCAAATCAAGAAACTCCACCAGAAAAACTGATAATTAATACAGTGAAGAACAATGACAATATTAAAGTACCAGAATACCTTTCATCTGGAGCCCAAGCAAGAGATCTAATAGGAACAGAATCCGCAGAGAAGCAAAGCAAAGGCTTTACATCTGTAACACAGATCGATAAGAAGTTAAATTAGTCCGATGAAACAGAATCAACGGAGAAGCAAAGCAAAGGCTAATCTGAAGAAAATGCCTAGAATTTTGCAATTTAACAACTAGCTTTAGTCGAATTATCTCTTATAGATATTTCATTCCTAAATGCTACATAAATGCATTCTGTTTGACTCTTTTGCCTCTGAGTTGAATGCACTTCCCTATAGCATTTTTTTTTCATATTTTTCCACTTCTTCTAATATTTTTCAAGTCTAGGAGAATTTGCACTAACTGGCCTTCAACGATTATGGCAACCCTCTCTAATTTTGAGAGGACACCATCCAGGATGACAGTCGTGAAACGTTGTCAAATCTTCTCTGGAGCCTTGCTCCATAGCCAACCCCACCTCGATGGGAAAAAGGCTTAGATGATGGTGATATTCTATTCCAAAGTACTGTGGTGGAAGGCATGGTGATTTGAACAAATAACTTCTTTAAGAACAGTCTTTCAATTCCGCCACAGTATCTGGAAGAGCATATCGTAATAAAGTAGTTGAATGAAACTTTGACTTCATTACCTTGAGAATACTCTTGCTTACAGAATTTCCATATGGCAACCTGAATATGAGAAAGTCAATCAGATCAACCAACTAAGCATTTTCTTAAAGAAGAATTCTGCATTGCCGGGCTCCTAAATTGAATAATCAATTGGATATGGGAAAATCTAGGAAGATCAAATAATATATATTGCGTCATTGCCAATGCTTCATCAGTAAAACACTTGTCATATAACGGATAGGCTTCCTCCAGGAAGAGTTTCAGAATAATAAGTAGACCTTTCTGCTAATTGCAAAAAGTAGCAAAGATAGGCAGAAAAATCCACAATTAGCATTTACCGTTCCATCATGGCATCCGGCTAAAATTAAATCATGAGGCACTGAAGGTGACCACTCCAATGTCAGAGGAATGCTGCATGAGCAGAAAATAAAAATGAGAGTGAAATACGAAAGAAGTAAGCCAATTTAAATGTTCTTCAATTTCAGCTGGAACGCTCCACCCAGACGGAGTGCATAATTTTTGTGAAGAAATTCATGAAAGTGTCCATGTGTAAGTTAAAAGGGGCATAGGAAGTAATGACCTTTTAAACAGTCTGTGACACAACCTCCTGTACATAATACAGGGGAAGGAAGCGATGATTCACAGACACCATATATCGTACAATACCTATGTATCATACTAATAATAGAGAGAGTAGTAGTGATTCAAAACTAATAAATATATATGTTTCTGTAATCAACACAATAAAAAAGGAACATTTAGGAAGTTAATTTACTCAGAAATAACAACCAGATTCTTTTACCAGAAAATGACAGAGAAAAGAAGTGACAATTGTAAACAAGACTGTTATGGAGATTGATAAAGATAAAATTGAGAATTCCCAGTATGTCTCTTAGTAGGGATATTGAGAAGAACAAGACATCTTAATTACAAAATAAGTTCATGGGTGTATCTCTACTGCTAATTTTATTCCATATGGAAGTATCTCCACTGCTAATTTTATTCCTTCATTTCGTGCAAAAACTAAATGTGGATGATTATGTCATCTGGTTGGTTGTAGGAAATTCTTTTAAATTTGATAGTAGTTGATTGGTCTGGTATTGTATTAATGGTCACATGTATAGTATTTTCCTGTGCTCATTGAAGCGGTGTCTCTATCTGCCCAGTTAGACTGCCCAGACAATTATTCATTTGAACTTATGGTCACCTATTATAGTGTTCGTTGGTCCAACAGGGGAGAGAGGAAGTTCAACCAGAGTGATAACTGATAAGTAGCCGGACTGGACTTGAGTAATCTTTCAACACTTATGATTATTCATACTTCTTTTTGAAAGCCTCTAACTATCCAACAGTCATATCTTACTTAGAAACAATTATAAGTAGGAGTTGAGTTTAGACACTTTCCTAAACAATAATTAGATGTCTTAGAACTTGCAAATCATGATATCAACTTTCATATCTTAAATACTCTTTAAGCTTCAATTTCCCAAATCTATATATCATTGTTCCTTAGATCCAAACAGCCAAAAATCTCTTACTCTTTATCTCTCAACTATTAGAGCCTCAAATTATAATCTTTGCCTCTCAGAGAAATCTTGTATTTACGAGGTACATCTGTCCTCACCTGTGGAAGAACAAATTTCTTTTGTATCAGGTAGTGGAGTAGGCAGTTGGCCGAACCACTTTATAGTGTCCATTCGACACCTCTCTATTTCTATCTCTATTTTTCTCTTATACCCTTTATTGCTACTTGCTTTAGTTGTACTTATTATAGATTGTCTATCTCTGATTACTATTATATTTGTATCATACTGTGTGTCCAACTAGAAATTGAGCACTTATATTTGAGAATTCAGTATAAACCCAATTCACGCCCTTCTAAGGTTGTGATATAGAGTTATAGACTCTCAAGTTTAAAATATTATAATATTAATACGCACACATGAACAGCACAAGCACGACCTTAAACAATGCGACATAAGATAATAATTGCTATGAGTCACATAATCTTCTTTTACAAAAAGATTCACATCACCAACCCCAAAAGTCGAGATAAAGGCTTAGTTTGTTCTTTTGCTGTTGTAATCATATGATCCTTCTTTTAGATGTAAATAACCCAACTTGCTCGATAAAATTTCCAAAACTTGCATATCCTACAAGAATAAAACATGTTCCAAATAGCTAGACATGATTTACTTATATCTAATTGCAACCTCAGTCAATAATTTACCAAGTCAAACATAAATTAAACAATAATTAATAATGTTGGCCCTAAGATTTTGATGACAATCAAGCCATTAGTTATTGTAGCTGTTTGGATTGGCTAGTGTCCTGCTTTAAAGTAGGCCAGGGAGGATGGATAAACTTGGTTTACATAATCAAAACAAAGTGGGGGTGGATGAGGTTTAAGCTCCAATTTTCTAATTTTCTTGTCTTTTATTTATTTATTTACCTTTTTGCGTCAATCTAAGGATCTCTGTTTTATATAATTATCAAGTTGTTTTATGAGGTATATTTCCATAAGGTGTTTGAACACTTTCAGAAAGGCCTAGAAATGTTACCCATAGCCAAAAACCTTAAAATTGTCATTTAAGTCTTGGACCATTTAGTAGCCTGAAAAAATGGATTTTCAGTTGATATGATCCCAGAGTAGTTCATGGTTAAATGCCTATTACAAGCATCTTTGATTTGACTGTAGGATAGATTCTCCAATTGGTTTGCAGGATGGTCTTTGAAAACATTAGAAGTTCTTGCACCAGAAGTCTCCCACACTGACCTGCGGTATTCCTATAATTTCTTGGCGCTGGACTTCTTTAGTTCTTCAAAATAATGGCAGAAACATCAGCCTACTTGTTGAGGCAAATTTGAAATTCTTCAATCAGTTTCCATCATCTTTAACCAAGATCAGTTTGTGTGACTGAGTTTTCACTGTTTCATTATTCCACTGACCAAAGTTTGATCAGAATGATTTCTCTGAGCACAAGATCCCTAAATAGCCATTGTCCTTTTTCCATTATTGTCTAACAAGCCAGATTCCTTTTCATCCTGACTGTTAAATTTTGGCATAATACACAAGTAGGTGTATTGGAGTCAGTTTCAGAGTCTATTCATCGCGATATCCGCCCAAAAACTTGTGCTCGACTTTATCTAAGCACAAAGTGTTACAGTTCTTCCAGAGTCAAATGACTATTAGAGCTTCAACTTGCATTAAAGTATTTCAACCTGATTCACTCCGTTCTTATCCTTGTAAAGAAAGGACATTTATATCTTGTACCTGAGGGACTTGAAAACCTATCCTTTCATGGTCAAGAGAGTATGTATCTTAAGGGTTTAGCTTCAAGTTCAACCCGTAAAGGAAGCTAACAAGATTTAAAATCAAAACTGAGCATTTAGGTAATGGAATAAAGGGTTTGTCTGTGCCGCCATATATTGCCACATTTGGAATAATATTGTCTCTCTTTATCATTTTCTCCATCTCCCTACTTATTTCACTTTAACTGCTCCATATTTGCTTATATTGCATTTCAAGTTTTTATTAGTTTGCATAATTTGAATACTTATTGTATGTCTCTCGTATGTTACTTCATTCATATGAAATCAGGGTATCTACAATGTGAGCTTAGTTCAACCAGTATGACACTTTCTTCTTTTGTAGGAGGTTGTGGGTTCGCATCTCCCCATCTGCATTAGGTGAGGAGTTTTTCAAATAAAAAAACTGCCTAGCCAATTATTGAGGCTTTTTTGCAACAATTAGAGTTCACGGCACAAGGAGACTAATTGCGGTTTGTGAAGCTCATTGTGATCTATCTACTATGCAGGACCAATTTTAAATTGTCAAGGCAGTAATTTTCCTCTTTAGGGAAGTTTTTCTCACTTTATTAGAGCTTTCTTTTCTAATGTGGGGATTCTCCATTCTTGGGGTGTCTCCATCACTCATAAGAAAATATTATATTTTTTAAAAAACGTATTAGAGTGAGTAGCAAGTAAGGATATTATAGCGATCTTATTTTTATGTCATCTATATAAAGGAGAGGTTAATCTCTATCTAGGACTAAGAATCTTCTTTGGACTCATCTATTGTTATTGTTGCTACCTGTCGTACCACCTACTACTTTTTGATGAGTCTTTTGTGTGAGTTCCTTAGTGTTTACTCTACTGAGTTTGAAGATCTCTCAAAATCTCATTTTTTTTTTTAAGTACTGAGTTTGAGCATCTCTCAAAACCTTATCTCCTACTAAGTATTGAGTTTGGGTAAGTCAAAACTTCTAATTGTATCCAAGAAGATTTTTCATGTAGCCTTCGGACATAACTGATTGGGAACTACAGCAATGACACCAATGATTTAGTAGTGTGGCATTAGATTATAAATTTAGTATTTATTTTGAACAACTTCAATATTTATTTGTTTCTCAGTTTTTGATTTTCGTTTAGAAAAGCTTTGTTTAAGAAGGTTTTTTTTTCTACTCTTTGTCACAGGTCGGGCATGATTGGAATCAATGTTCCAGCTTGAGAGAGAGTATTCAAGTGAGTAACAAGTAAGGATATTGTAGTAATTCAATTTTTAAGAAAGGCTAATCCCCATCTAGGGTTAAGTCATCTATTCTCTAAAACCTAACAAAATGATTAAAAATGAATTGGGTATCATATTCATTAATAGTTGAAGAAACCCTATGCACCTAATCCCATACGCAGCCCCATTCTACCTCCTTGGTTATGATTAGTCATGAGCATGGGTCAGGCCAAGGCATGATGGGCTGGCCCAAAACTTTTTGGTACATGGATAATGAAATGGTATTCTGGGTTGTGCAAGGGCCTGAAACTTACAACCTAGTTTATTTTCGTGTCATGGGCTCGGAGGCCGACACGACCTAGAGAACGACCCATTCATAGCACGAGTAGAGCTCCTAATGGGCCTCCAATTGGAGGCATGATTACATGTACTATTTAATGAACTATTAGTTTATTAGTTATCTAAATTATATCTCAACCCCTCATTTGAATTTAAGATGGGGATGGCCATTCTCATTTCCTTTATCTTTCCATGTGTTTGTACGAGAGAGAGAGAGAGAGAGAGAGAGAGAGAGAGTAGACACAATTATGCACAAAGTAGGCACAAAATAGGAGGCCCAAATCGGGCACGAATGGACCTGGACGATTCACGTGTGAACAAATGGACGGATGGGCCGGCCCAGTACAGAACGTGGGCCAGCTCATTATCTAGTGGGACTAGTACATGGCCATATAGTTTTAGGCCCATATAGTACTCTAGGCCATTCTGCCTAGCAGTTCTTACTTGGGCCATGCCTGGCCTTGGCTAGGCACGACACAGCCCACTACCAACCCTATCCTTGGCTGCATAATAGACTTTCAAATAACTCTTTTAGGGAACAGAAGGAACAAATGAGCAATTGTGAAACTAAACTGCACATACAACTGAAATTACCTTTGCCTATCTCCGCACTGTACCTTCGAGCATCTGAATATGGGTTTCAGTTTCAGAAAACGAGGATCAGTACCATCAGAGTAGCACGAAGTATGTAAAATTTTGACCATGCTAAGAAGGGGAACTTCCCACCTGTACATGAAACAAGATCAACAGTCATTACATTACTTTCAGAACAAAAACAGAATTCGATAAGCATTAGCCAAAAGAGTCAATAAGGCACCAAAGACGAATGAAATTGCCAGCATAATACAATAGTCAATAAGGCACCAAGATGGATGAAATTGCCAATAAAATACAATTGAGAAGTACACAGACATCAGGGATATGCTATATCTTGCAGAACTGTACTCACTTACAAGTGGCACCATAATGCTATCCTGAGCAAATAACTATCTAGATTAGTGTAATCAATCAAGCATGCACCTTTGCACAAGCAAATAAAGAAGCATAAAGAATGAGACACCATATGGACGGTGCTGGACAAAGTACACGTAGAAATATATAAACACTATTACATTCAAGAAAGTTAATATTGCCCAAACATTTCCATCAGGAGTGACCAAGGTACAATGCAATAATACAAAAAGTTGTATTGCACAGCTCAAGAACATTGAAGAATCTAACAAACTTTTGACCCGTCACGAAGAATGAAGAAAAATTTAGAGTGAAAGATAATGTATCTTGCAGCAACAAAGCTCTCAATAGTTTCTAAAATAATCAACAAGGTCTGGGAAATATCTATAAAATTACCAATGATAAAGACACAGAAACAAAATGCTTAGAGACCAATGTGAAATAAAGTAGATCTAGAATTACCTTTACCAACTTAGTTTGACATGCAATAGCAAAACAAGATTACTTTTAATTGCAATATTACAACTTTATACAATTAATAACAGTGACTACCCTGTACGCATGACTAAAGACCTTACAAGTCAATAAGATAGGTTCTCAGACAAGCAAGATAGAGATTTCCACTCTTGAAATATAACTAGTATCTGGTGTTTGAATTAGTTACAATAATGAATTTCAGGTTGAGCATGGTAAGACCCTAAACAAAAGCAATGAATTCCAGGTTAATTCAAGAAGCACCACACAAGCTCAAATATGGAGGCTGACTAACCATTTTATTGTCAGCTGTTTGATATCATGGAATATCCTTTTTTACAGCTAAAAGATGGGGTTAAAATCTACAAAAATGATATCCAAGAAAATCAGCAGCTGCTGTTCGAAAGCATGAACGGTAACGTTGAAGATGTCTCCGCCTCATACATCCTAGTTTTCTAGTGCTTCCACAGTTCTAATCACATATTTGAGATTATAAACAAATAAAACATTTCTTAAATCATTATCAGTATAAGAATCAAGAGACTAAAAAACATAAAACAGCAAAAATAAATACGAATCCAACATAGCGATGTTGAGTGAGTGCATAGAAAATTCAAAAGAAAAATAATTGCACAAATGAAGGAGGCGTACACTTCCAGAGAACCATTTCCCAACAAAACGGCAAGATAACCGAGACATTGTTTGTCTTCTGAGTCATTGACGCTGGCAGGTCTCCATTTTACATCCCATGCAACTTTTCCCATGTGAGCAAGACATAACACAACTTTAGGCAAAGCAGTATCTTTTGGAATACGAGGCTTCTTCTCCTTCATTTCTTTGCTTGGGGCCATCTCACCCTGGAAATAGTCTTCATTTGTTGGCATCATTACTATTGCCAACTTGTTGCGTTCAGCAACAGATCGCAAATGTGGATTCCCCCGCTTCAGACAGAAATCCCTCATCGTGTTTTTTATTCTTCTCTTTCTGCATGTACTTGCACATGTTGATGGCCCAGCACCCTTAAAATTTTCCGTAGAGGCCCCTTCATCAGCTCCATTTGTCACTGGGACAGCACCTTCACAGTTTTCGGATGCAAGTGTGTCTATCAACATATTTCCATTGAGAATTGGCAAAGTTTGCTCAGCGGTACTATCAAAAAGTACAAATCTTTCAGAAGTCACATTCATTTCTTCTTCTTGTATGCAGATAGCTGAGCCATTTTCCATTTCATTCATGCCTTCACATGATTCTACTTCATCCCTTTGACATCTCTCTATCATTTTATTTTCAACAGAAGCTCCAAGTTCTCTTGAAGTGCGCAATACAGAAGAATTTTCCGCTAATTCAGCAGCAGATGCTCTAGGGCACTTAGTTGTATTTGAAATCTGTTGCTTTCTAGGATGCTTTCTCAACCTCTTTAAAAATGAATCATCCTTACATTCAGCAGGAGATGACTCTAGTTTTCCATCTAAATTACCTGTGGTAGGCGAAGTCTCAATGCTTCTGCTCAAAGACTTAGGACCTCTTGAAGTGGGCAGAACAGTTACATCTTCATCATGGTCAACACCAAATGCTTGGGCACACTTGTCTCCACTTGATGTTGGTTTTTTTCTAGGTCTCCCTCTACCCCTTGATACAGATAATTCAAAAGTACTGTTCAAATCAGGTAAAATAGGCGATGTCACAATATTCTCACTCACCGGAACACATTCGCTCAGACTTGTAGGTGGTTTCTTACTAGGTCTCCCCCTTCGCTTCGGAACTAACATTTTCGCATTGGCATTTAAAGCACCGGATACAGGCACTTCCACTGCAGTTCCTCCTAAATTGACACTCAATGGAACCAAATCACTCGTGCTTAGAGCAAGGTTGTTACCAGGTAGTGCTGACTCCATGTTACCATTTAAATTGTTCATATGGGAACATGGTATATTCTTACCAGTCCCTTTAGGTCTCCCTCTGGGTCTTTGAACAATCAAATCATCTTTTTCTTCTAAACTGTGTACTTGGCTGTTCTTGAAGGTCCCTTTAGGTCTCCCTCTGGGTCTTTGAACAGTCGAAACATATCTTTCTTCTAAACTGTGTGCTTGTCTGTTCTTGAAGGTCCCCTTAGGTCTCCCTCTAGGTCTTCGAACAGGCAACTCATCTTCCCCAGTTAAACTGGGTTCTTGTCCGCCTTTAGGTCCCCCTCTAGGCCTTGTTTGCTTTTGTCGAGAAATTTGCACATTTTCCTCCAAACTTAAGAGGCACCAAATTTGAATGATACCTCTTCCAGTCAAGGGGACACCAATCTTGTGATAAGTAGAACCAGGAGGGTGAGCAGCAACAGCAAGATACTGCAAAGAAAGAGTGCAAAATAGGATATATATAAATATTTGCAGTATTTAACTATTATCAAATAAAAAAATGCACATGCATGAGAACATAAAATCCATCTGGAAAAATAAATACCTAAACCAAAAATCATCAATATGAGAAATGGGATGCCACTATAGGACCAACACCAAAACAAATTGAAAACTACATCTACTTCTCCTATTCAAACCATTTTTTGACGTAAAGTCCTTGATTATCAAAATAAATGTATCAAAACTATAAAAAAAAAAGGTAAAGAAAATCTTAGATTAATTGGAACTACCATCTCAGGTGTATCTGAACTGATTAAGCACCTCAATCATAAAAAATAAGAATCAAATGCTCGCATGCAGCATGATTAATAAAAATAGCAAACCACATAATATCACGCATAAGGATCACAAAGCAATATGTACACAACAAATACTTGTACACGTTTACCACAAGTTGAAAGAGAGTCTAATCAGGTGAAGTTATGCAAAAAATTTCCAGGCCATGTAATTCCAGAATACTGAAGGGGTGGAAACATTAACATTAGTGGAAAAGATTTCAGATTAGGTCACATGGTGATAGAACTGTTAGATACAATAGTAATTAGTAAATTGATAGAGTTATTCAGTTATACAGTTCTAATAGTATTTGAAGTCCTAAAATCATGGTAATATTATAAGTCATAATTTAAGTAGGATTTAGTCTTGTATGGGTCTATATAAAGAGAGAATTGTTAGTGACTTTAGATAATTGTTAACTTTAGTAATTTCGTACCAATAAAGATTGTACTTTCGAAGTTTACATGGTATCAGAGCCTTCAGGTTCTTGATCCATCGCAAACTTCATCGCCATCATCTCCAACCGCCATTATGGGCATCATCATCGACTTCTTCTTCTTGTTCTTCTTTTTCTTTCTCTTCTTTTTCTTTGGATCTATTAGCATTAAATATATTACCCTCAACCCACACCACAACATTGGAGTTTTGGTGCAATGACAACAACTTTAGTATGATATCAGATTTATCCATGTTCAATTACCACCGGCCACACATTTGAAAACAAAAATATTGTTACGCAAAAGCCAAGGTTTCAGCCTATAGGAAGATGCTCGACTTGCAGGGGCATGTTAGAATATAATATATTACCTTCAACCCTCACCGTGACTTCAGAGTTTTGGTGCGGTGGTAGAGACTTTAATAAGATTTAATCAGATAATTCAGAAGTGTAAAAGAAAAACATTACCATTCACATGAACAGTACTACATGCAATAATGTTCATGAGGAAAAGTAATTGTTGTTTTCTTCACTAGTTTTAGCATGTTGTTTTCTTTTAGTTTTTTGTTGAATAAACTCTCCATGTCATACACTCGTTAGTTTGAGGAGGGAACGTTAGATATAACAGTAATTAGTTAATAGATAAAGTTATTCAGTTATATAGTCTTGATATATTTGGAGCCTTAGAGTCCTAGGAATATTATGAGTCATAATTTGAGTAGAATTTGACCTGTACAGATCTATAAAAAGAGGGGATTGTTCATGACTTTAGATAATTGTATTTATAACTCTTCCCAATAAAGATGTAGTCTTTCTTAATTTAACAAGAACAAATAATGTCACCTCATATATGGATGAATGATGCATGGTCCATTTTTGTTCCGATAAAAACTATGACCGTCTTTCTTTCTCCCTTTGGTTCAAAGTCAACCAAGCCAGAAAAAAAAAAACAATTGGCTAATAAGTTCATATTAGGTGCATGGAGTCATGAAGATAGAAAAATCACATTGCCTGTGTATGTTCAGGGAAAAAACTATGATCTTCTTTCTTTGCATGGCTCATAGTCATTGATCAAGGGGGAAAAATCAATTTTCTAACAAGAAAAAATCCAAACCAGCTTAATGAAAAGTAATCTACTAGAAAATAGAAGGAAAAAAAAAAAAGCAAACCCAATTCACTGATCATTGTATTATGTGTATGCTTTTCTATTTTGAAGATGAGATACCCATAGCCACAAACCCTATCTATGCTTTGGAGATTGATTGAGAAGAAGAGTGTAATATAAAATTAGTAATTTATTATAGGGTTCTAGGAGTATTTGGAGTCTTATGGAGAACTAGTGGTATTTAGAGTCATCGTATAAAATATAATCAGTAATTTATTATAGAGTTCTAGTAGTATTATGGTCTTATAGAATCGTTGTAATAATTTGAGTAGGATTTGATTTTTAAGGAGAGGATTGCTCATTATTCTATACAATTATATTTTGTAGTCCTTCTAAGAATCAATAAAGGTGTAGTTATATTAGTTTTCCTTCGTAGTTTATAAAGGTATCAAAGCTGTTCTTTAGTGATCTTTGTTCTTCAGTAACCTTTATCCTATAAAAATCTTCGTTTTTAACAATCTTTGTTCTTCGACAATTTTGTTTGGATTTTGTCTGCATCTGCACCAGGCAGCAAGAAACGAAAGTTCCGCCAGTGAATTTGTTTCTCGGCAACTGTCTTCGACTTTGACAATACATCTTCGCAATTTGGCAATTTGGACATTCAATTTCAATTGCAATTTAAGAAAATATTTTTTGTTTGACTCTAAGCTTTATGTGCGCCTCAAAGTTGAATGTACTTGTAGAAAATTTACAACATTTTTCCTCTTTTTCTAGATAGTTTTCCAAGTCTAAGAGAATTTGGAGGACGCCAAATGGCCTTTCAGGATTATGGCAAACCCACTTGTCCATATTTTAGAATCCGTTCAGAATATATTCATGAGTTTCAGCCATTGCATTCTGACAGTCAAATGTGCACCTACATCCAGATTTTTAGCAACCCCATCCAAACCCCAGACAAGAATTCCCTCATATCCAATTAACACCTCCGCCTCGTCTTGATCATGATCGTGACTCAAGTTCCTCATCCAAAACTACTCGCAACTCAACTCCCTCATCCAAAGAAAGACGATTGCAACTTTTTTTCAAAACAAAAATGGACTGTGTCATCCATCCATAGAGAAGGCGATGTGATTTGCTATATCAGCATGATATCTAATCCTAACCCACAGGAAAGATAGCAGGCAAAATGACCAAGCAACATGCGAACTTACCTGTAATGTCTAAAACATCATTCTTTTTCCATTTTGGGCAATTTGGTTGCATTCCGATATAAATATTTGCTAGAAGATAATACCAACCTATAACCTATGATGCACGGGCACGACACGGGCACGACACGGACACGGGACGGCAAAATCCAAAAAATTAAGATACGAGGACACAACAAGCAAATTTTATTATTATTATATATAGCTAAATTTATAAAATATCAATCAATAAACTAAAATATCAATACATGTTCCATCGATCCGCAAACAACACGAAGTCATACCTCAAGGATCAAGATGATGTTGAAGCAAGTCCAATGGCTTCTTCATTATCTCCTTCTCCATCATCCGCAAATAATACGGCCTCCGTCGTAGGTTCATCAAGAGAAAGAGCAGCAAAATCTAGAATACCGGTACCTTGAAATGAGTTAAAGCCATATCCGCCAATATCCCACATCATTGTTTCCTTTTTATTATATTCGTTTGAACTTCGAGAAAGCAAACGGAGGTTGTTATGCACATACATTAGATCTTCCGCTCGTGTCGGGGTCAATTTGTTCCTCTTTAAGGAGTGGATAAAAGAGTATGTACTCCAATTTCTTTCACAACAAGAGGAAGAACATGGTTGGCCTAAAAGTTTTAAAGCCAATGCTTAAAGGAGTTAAGGAACCATAAAGAACCCACCAACACTTCGGATCCACTAATCCTATGCCACGAAGAGAATCTAGATCGGCAAAAGCACCCAAAGCGCCCGAAAATCTAGCATATTCTATATGCTCACCACACATCGTTCATCGGGGTTGTGATAGTATCTCTTCAAAACTTGCCTCTTTCAGAAGAGATCTACTTTTCTTGATGGGCAGCTTGCCGAGTTATATTCTCATTAAGCCAAACATCATGATAATACCTATTAACATAAAGAATAATCGTATTAAAGAATAACCGCATTAAAGAATATAAATTATGATATAAACTTAGATATTACCTTGGATTCAAAGAGTGTGCCAAACATTAAAGTGCCGTGTTCCATTGATCTTCCAAGATTTGATACACATCATAAAAAGGTAATTCCTCATTTTTCCTTTGTGTCGATAAATAGCACTTTAAACCTTTTCGATCATTGTGTCCCACATGTCATACACCAAATGAAGAGATGGTGTATCAGTGTTAGTGACCCTTATCATGTCACAAATTAGATCGGTGAAGGTAATAAAATAGTTTATTTTGCCCCACCACAAATCATCTGGCACTTTCTCTTTAACAAATTGTACTTGTCTCACATCATCATACCTATACATGTTCCACCGATCACTAAGAATCAAATCTTGGAGGTTTCTTTTGATGACTTTAAATCTCTTCAACATGATAATCCAAGAAGCAATCTAGTTTATACAACTGCAAGAAGCTTCATTTTGGAATAGTTATTGAACATGGCAAGCCTCATGGAATGGTTTATGATAAAATTCTTTATGATCAAGGCATCATTCGAGACCTCGGTGATCCAACTACATTGTCATAAGATACAAATTTGTCTCCGTGTTTTTGGCCGCACAAAATTCTTAAGTACAAGATTAAGAGTGCACTACACAAGGAGTCCAAAAGATGTGAGGATACTTGTTCTCCACAATAGCACCCGTAGCCTTGCATGCATAAGTGTTATCGGTTATGATTTGAATAATATTTTGAGCCCTAACCTTTTTGATACAATCTTCAAGGCTTCAAGCTTCTCCGCAATATAATGCTAGTTTTTTACTTCTCCCTCGGCATTTACGAAGTTCAAGAACATCGAGCCACTTTCGGTGACCGTCATGAAATTAGTGATAAGTCTCTTTTGCGCATTCGCTCATCCATTATTACAAATGGAGACCCTCTTTTACTTCCATGTGCCTCTGATAGGCTCCATTAACCTCTCCACGTGAGATTTCTCACGTTGCAAGAGAGTGGACCTCAAAAAGTTATAACCGGGAGGTTTGTAGCCGACGATTGGATTGTTCGCGGCAAATTTAAATGCCTTGACATACGATAGATTTCTTGTCAAATTAAATGACAATCACCATTATAGAACATCCTCGCAATAATGCAATCTAATTCATCCATTGTCTATTTATTTGCTTAATCAACGATGTTGACCCCCTCCTCTTCTCCGATTCATTTGGACCACTTGTACTTCCACTTGTCACACTTAATATTGAAGATAAAGGCAAACGTTTCTAGACATAGAAACCTTCAATCTCATTTCATTTGCTCCATCTCTTTTGTTGTGTCCCTTATGTTGTGGGCTTTAACTGCTGCACACATTTTTATTTCTTATCTGCTCACATTGACTCTCGAGTATAACTCATTGAATATTTCAAGGTAATAACTACACTTTCATTGCTAATTTTCTCTTCCCCTTTCAATTTTTTCTACTTTAGTTATATACTTTCAAAGAAGTGCATGATCATCCACAATTCCACTTGAGGAACCTTTCAATGAAGCTATATTGCTCAAATTTCTAAACAGCACAAAACAATATTATTTGAAGAAAAGCAACATTTTATACACAATCCTATCATCAATTATACAACAATTTATTGAGATAACTGCACACATCAATTAATTTTACAATCTTACAACAATTAATTTCATAATTCGCTTATTCCATAATCCTACAGAATTAATTTCACACATCAATTAATTTCATAATCCTACAACAATTAATTTCAAAATGCTACATAATTAATTGCATACATCAATTAATTTCACAATCCTGCAATAATTAATCCTACTGATCTCTTTTTTCACCATTCTCCTCTCTCTGTGTTCCTCTCTCTTGATCTCTCTTTGCTCTTTCTGTGAGATCGAGAGAGTATAGAGAGACCCAAAGCAAAGAGAGAAGCATAGAGGGCAAATCGAGAGGGGGAGAAAGCTTACCTCAGAGATTGAGAGATCAACCAACGACAATGAGATCACTCGCAAGCCACCGCCACGAGATCAGAGCTTAACCACCATGACGACGAGATCAGACCACGACGAGGACAAGACCAATAGATCAGAGATCAGCGCGCCACGACGAGATCAGACCACCACCACCAGCAAAATCTAAGAGACCACCACCACCAGTTTTTTCTTCTCACTGGATCTAAGAGAGATCGGGTTTGATTTAGGGATTTGGGGGAGATTTAAGGTAATATATGGATACCAGGTCGGGTCTACCCAACCCAGTAGACTTTACATACTTTTCACACTAATTATAAATAGAATTGCCACGAAAAGTCTGATTTTACAGATTTAGAACAGCCGTGAAAAGTCTGACACGGCGGTTCTAAATAGAACCTAGAGCTGTCATGAAAATTCTGACTTTACAAACTTTTCATGGCGATTCTGTCTGTCGTGAAAAGTCTGACTTTACATAAAACAACCGCGAAAAGTCTGACTTTACACGTGAAAGGTAAAAAAAATTCAAACGAAGTGCGTGTCGGGGCCGTGTACATGACTCATTTGACCGTGTCCAACACGTACCCGACACGGCCTAGTTTTGATGTGTTCGTGCGTCATAGCCTATAAGGCTAAAATAAAATCTAAGAACATGGTTTAGAATTGGCCCAGAATATGGGGCCATAGCAGTTGGTATGCAAATTTCTAATTCATTTTAGCTCTTGTTATCTCTACAATTATAACCCAAAAAAATTGGGAGGCCTCATGTGGGCACACTTTCAAGTGTAGCCAGCCCGCTAAATCAAAAAAAGGAAAAAGAAAAAATAGAAACTTTTTGCACCACCTCGCACACAAACGGTAACTACATATTGGGGATCCACACCATTGCTCAGTCTAATAACCAAAAAAGGTTTCTCTGGGCTGTAGGCAGCCCACCTCCGTGCGTGTTGCCCAGCCTTTTTTCTCTTTTTCCCCCTCCGATTCTCTCCCCCTTTGTCAAAGGGTTCTAGATAGTGGTTCATGAATCATGGGCCCATGAATGTTGTAGCTACTCATTCGATTGGCAATTGCTAAGAGGGGGGAGTTTAACATATAAATATATATATATATATATATATTACAATAATTATATTTGACAAAAAAACCTCTAAAATACCTTTTAATGATACTATTTTTCATATATATCACCCATACATAATAACCTGTCTATAAAATTAAAGAACAGTAAAATATTAAGCTTAAATGCAATGATATTAGAAATTTATCTATATACACTAATTTAGTATAGCAGCAATCACCAATTTAAAATTTTATTATTTGCAAATATCACTTTTCCAAATTTGAATCTATGTTTTGTGTTTCTGTCTCCAAAAGTATTAATATTGCATATGCACCATATAAATGTAAAAGTTGATTTCTTTTAAAATAAGTTTGCAAAAAGTACATTTATCCTCTATATGACATACAATTTAAGTTCAATATTGCGCGTGCATAGCACGTACTCGAGAAAAATTCGAGCTGGCACTGGGCATCCAGTCTGACGTGGGTTCGTCAACCCTTAACTTTTGTTTGATACATTGGAATTGACCCACTAACTACGACTTTGAATTTGAACTGCGATGAGGAAATATTTAAAAAGAAATGAAATAGAAAAAATGTACACCTTTACACATGGACCTCATAATCATTTAAAGGTATGAAACCTACCTACAATGTGCCCAGAAAAGTAATATTCGTTCTATGAAAGCCTCACATAAATATATATTTTTTACAAATCAAATGAATAGCCTGTGTCTGATGTTAATTAGTGGTTTATTGTTTTATATGGAATCTACATCTAGCACTTATACCTGAGAACATCTCCTTTCCGGCCTCATGCACGCAGCTGCATGCCAAGGAACCTCCATGTCCAGACTAATTGGTATAGACAACATTTGCTAAGTGTTTGAGCTGGATTCACCCGAACCAACGCCTGGTTTTAACATCAAAATGATCAAATTCAAACAAACCCTGTTAAACCTCTACCCAACATAGCATGTATTGACTAAGATCTGTTCATTTAAAATTAAATTTGTTCCCAAATCTCATCTAAATCACACCAGGCATAACCTTTAACAACCTATCTTGATCAAACCCTATAACTAAACAAATGGTAGGGGAAGAAGTAGCCAATCAGCATGAGGACAAAGGTAGGAGATCCAAAAGCAAATACAAAATGGTCGATCAGCTTTGAATACTCCCCACCTTCTCGCTCTATCTCCATGCACCCGCAGCAGTGAATTGACAAAAATCCGTCACTCTGACTCCCTTCGAACTATGTCAAGTGGTGAATACAGAAAAACAGGCCCTAGGTTGGAGCCAATTTAAGGCCATTAAGAACCCTTCCCTATTGCACCCGTAATTGACCTAAAACCTGAGTCTCTCAGTCAGAGGCGGACCAAGGGGTGGCGGGCAAGGGCAGTTGCCCCCCTGGAACCGTGACAATAAACTTGTATTTCTATACTTCCGCCCTTTCTAAAATTTAATTAGCTCCTCTAATTAATGTATAGGATTAGTTAACGCTCTATTTTATGATTAAGATTAATTTGGCCCAGATTACAACTAGAAAAATGATGTGCAAGTTTCTGTCAAAATAAGTGTAAAGTGTTGTGTGGTCCCCCATAACAGTTATAAAAGCCTACTAGATTTATAAGTCCTCTTGGATCCTATGGTTGTGATTAATCTAAGATTTTTGATCTTTTTAGGTGTGTAGCTACATTTAGTAATCAAAAATCACCAAACTCTTTTGAATGGCTAGATTTAATAATAAAAAATTACCTAACTCTTTTGAAACTAGTACAGTTATCCACATACTTCCAATTAGAGAAAAAGGAATTAAGAGGGTTGAACTCGATCGGAGAGAATAAAAATATAGAAAAGGTCATTCCAAATTCTATTGGCGTCTCCGGAAAAAAATTAAAAGATATTTAACGTCAAAGATGTTTTGTGTTTCTTCACAGCTTAGAGATTGATTTTCTTAAAGGTGATTTTGTTATATTTTCCTTTTATGGTCTAATAACTAGCAAGTTGAATATAGAGAATTGTTGCATAACTATTGCTCTATTTGATCACGAACTTTGGATTTTTCATCTGATCTAAGGAACTTGGAGAAAAAAAAAGTTGAAAGAGATTGCAACTTGGAATTGATTTTCTTGGAAGGAAAGGTAAATTTATTCAATTTTCTTCTTTCATGATCCAAAATTCAATAGATTTAGTTTAGATAATCTTTTGTGTTTGTAGAGGGGTTAGGTTCCATTTTACACCCCCCCCCCCCCCACAATAAAAAAAATCCTATTAAATAAAATCTTTAGTTCTGGCCCGGAACCTAGCAAAGTTTGGGGCAAAGGCAAGCAATTTTATTTTTGTTTGCATCATTTTCATATTTTTATAATTTTTTTGTATAATATGTTAATTGTGCCCCTCTCCCAAAAATCCTGGTTCCGCCCCTGCTCTCAATCTGTCTCTCTGAAAACTTTTTTCAAGTGGAAAACTTTTTTCAAGTGGAAACGAACTGACAACTGAATAACTTTTTCCTAGGCTTGCCAGTTCCAGAACATTAGGAACAGTAAGACCAATTATCTCCAGCCAAAACCTCAAAATGTGACAATAATTGCATGTTGCAGATGCAGATCCAAAGCCAATATTCAAGACATGAAGTAGTTGCTCAGACCTTCAAATGATCAGCATCAAAATATAAGGGTGGTTTATGTCACTTACAATGTCGCAAGTCATCTTATCACTGCAATCATGGTGCTACATCTCATGATATACCAATTCCCAGTCAAATGATGCTGAGAAGACAGTCCTTTAAGAGTAGCTACATGTATGATACACAAACATTCAGATTTCTATGGATTTTTTGTCATTATTGAAGTCCCTCATTTTTCATAGCTGTGGAGGGTTAATTATTAAAATGCTAAGTGGTTGTGTGAAAAAATCCAAGAAATTACATGTCTAGAACAACTTCCTAGTAGCAACCAAAAACATGACAAATGGTTTAAGAGAAGTTACAAAAGCTTTCCTTTATCCAATCAAAAACTACGCAAGGCTACTTTTACACATAAGATATATATGCAAAACACATCAAATGATAAAATGCCAGGTGAAAAAGTATAAAATTACAAATAAAAACAGAAAGCAAAACTGAAGTTTGAGGATGGAAGTATAAGTTACCTCACATCTAAAACTATTCTCAGGCTTTTCTAGATTCCTGGGACACCAATCCATTGCCCAAGTAAGTCCCCCCGCATTCAACACAAAATTACTGCAGCGATAATATCTTACCAGTGTTATTATATTGTGCCTAAGATAATCCTTTTATGTATAAGTTTCAGTAAAGGAAAAGTTTGCCAGTTATGCAAATACGCATTTGTAGAATTGAAACTGAAGCAAAAAAATCATAATACTTTTCAAAGATGGGAAAGATGTCAAATAAATTGGAATACATAATGATATCAAATCATAAAAAGCATTGTCACTGTAAATAAAAATTGTAGAATAGAAGGTAAAGTCGCCAGATAGCAAAACAACAAGCTCTTATCCAATTCATGAACACTGTTAGCATAATGTGATACAAATAACAGAAGATATTTCTGTCAAATTGTGAATAAGCAAGGAACATAATTAGAATGAAAAAAAAGGAGATAAGGACATGAAGAAAGCTGGTCCTGAATGCATGGCACTTAAATTTTAAATAATTCAGTTCCAATTGAAGGATATATGAGAAGTGTGTACATGAAAGATACATGCATGGATCCACATAAATATGTTACGTTTTAGACAAAAAAATAGTTTGATTATGTTCATATTTAAGAAAGCTGGAGAGAGTACTTTGACAGATTGTTCAATGGTAATTCTACTCAAGATTTGAGTGACCTTACCATTTAGTGAATATGAACCGTAACGCGAAGAATTAGCGAATCTGAAGTTAAAAAGGCCTTGAAAATGATGAAGTCAAGGAAAGATGTTGGCCCGAATGAAATTCCTATTAAGGTATGGAGATGCCTAGGAGAGATGGATGTGAGATGGCTGACAAACCTCTTTAACAAGATTTAGCTAACTAAAAAGATGCCAAATGAGTGGAGGAAGAGTACCCTAGTACCTCTCTACAGGAACAAGGGTGATATCCAGAGTTGTTCAAACTATTGTGGAATAAAACTCATGTATCACACCATGAAGCTTTGGGAAAAGGTGACTGAGCACAGGTTAAGACAGAATGTTAAAATATCAGAGAACCAGTTTGGGTTCATGTCGGGGCGATCGACGACAAAGGTTATCCATTTGCTTCATCAACTTATAGAGAGATTTCGAGAAAAGAGGAGAAATTTGCATATGGTCTTTATTAATTTAGAAAAAGCTTATGATAAGGTGCCAGGAGAGGTATTGTGGTGGACATTGATATAAAAGGGAGTTCCCACCAAATATATTGACATAATCAAGGACATGTACGATAGAGTAGTGACAAATGTCAGAACTTGTGGAGGCCTAACAAGTGATTTTTTTTATCATAATTGGATTGCATCAAGGATCTGCATTGAGTCCATTCTTGTTTGTCATAGTGATGCATGAGCTTACTAGAGCTATTCAAGATGAGATATCATGGTGTATGTTATTTGTTGATGATATTGTCCCACTCGATGAGACAAGAGCTGCAGTAACTGCCAAATTGGAGCTATGAAGGTAAACTCTAGAATCTCGAGGTTTTAGATTAAGTAGGTCCAAAACAGAGTATATAGAGTGCAAATTCAGTAAATAGAGGATCCAACATTATAGTATTGTGATACTAGACGGGAAAGAGATACCAATGAGTAGTCAGTTTAGGCACTTGGGTTCGATTATTTAAAAAGATGAGGAGATCAATAGTGATGTCAACTATAAGATCTAAGTCGGCAGGTTGAAATGAAGGAGCGCAACAGGAGTTTTATGCAACCGTAATATCTCGTTATGCATGAAGAAAAAGTTTTATCGAACTGTTGTTAGGCCAGCTTTGTTATATTGCATAGAATGTTGGGCTATAAAGAGATATATGCCCAGAAGATGAATATAATAGAGACGCGCATGCTTCGTTGGATGTGTGGTAACACGAGGAGAGATGAGGTGAAAAATGAGGATGTTCTTACTAAGATTGGCGTAACCCGCGTAGAAGAGAAGATGAGAGAAAATCACCTATGATGATTTGATCATGTGCGACGTAAACTTTCAGATGCACCAGTCCGGCGAGTAGAACTTATCAACTTAGGGCAAGTTAAAAGAGCAAGGAGGAGATCGAAGAAAACATGGATGGAGGTGATACGACAAAATATAGAGGATAAAGGTCTTAATGAAAGCATATTGTTTGATAGGAGTGAGCGGAGAAAGCTAATCTATGTGCCCGGTCCAGCGTAATTCTCTTTTGGTTCATGTAGCCTACCCCAAATACTTGGGACAAGTGGCTTAGTTGTTGTTGTATACCATCATTACGGACATTGTAAACATATCTTCTATGACGTGGCGTATTAAAAAAATGTAACACATAAAGTTATTTCTACTGAAATAAGCCATAGGTTGAAAACGTAAAAAGGAGAAAAGAAAGAACGACAAGTATTTTTCTATGTATGGCTTTGCTTGCTATCGGATACAATAGCATCATAGTTTGGGCGCGAAAGAGATGAGAACTAGGCCTCATACTCTAGTTTATATATAATAACCAATGTGGATATATCATTAGTTAGTCTCACAGGCAATGTGGGACTAAACTAATACAAAGTCTCTCTCAATACTCCCCCTCAATATGAAGCATATATATCATACATGCCCAGTTTGTCACAAATAAAATCTACTCGTGTTTTACCAAGTGGTTTGGTAAGAAGTTCTGCAAACTGGTATTTTCATGATACATGTTTTGTCACAACGATCTTTTCCTGGAGCTTCTTGTGAACTATATGACAATCAACCTCAATGTGTGATTCTCTCGTGGGACACAACATTTTCAGCAATGTTTATAGCTGCCTTGTTGTCACCATATAGTCTCATAGACACTCTGGGCAATCTCTTTCAATAAATCTCTGATCCAGACTAGCTTTAATGTCACATTTGTTATCGCCATGTACTCCAAATCTATACTGGACTGAGAGACAACACTTCGCTTTTCTTGCTTTTTTATGACACAAGGTTTTTTCAAGAAAGACACAATATCATGTGGTCGATCTCCTACCAAAAGTGCACCATGTCTAGTCTGCATCTGAGAAGTTTGCTACTCTGATGTGTCCATGATCTGAAAAAACAAGCCCTTTCCCTGAAGCTTTCTTCATGTACCTCAAATCCTCATTATCGCCTTCAAGTAGGTAGTTCTCGGTGATGACAGAAACTAACTCACTACACTGACTGCAAATGTGATATCCGGTCTGGTCACCATCAGGTAGTTCAAATCCCCACCAATCTTATGTACCTCACAACATCCTCGAGAAGCTCCCCCTAATTTAGGAGCAGCTTCGTGTTCACGTCCATCAGAGAATTAATATTCATGCATCTAGCATCCCAGCCTCCGAAAACAAGCCGTGTCTATACTTCTTCTGTGACAGAAAAATAACCTTCTTCGACCTAGCCACCTCAATGCCTAAAACGTACTTTAGGGATCCAAGATCCTTGGTCTAAAAGTATCTTTACAAATACTTTTTCAAGCTATCAATCTCCGTTGTCATTTCTTGTGATCACAATATCATCCACATATACAACCAGCAGGATCCTCTTCCCATCCTATATCTGCCAAAACACAGATCACTTTATGTGAGCGACATAGACCAAACTCCTGAATCACTAATGAGAAGCGCCCAAACCTGACTCTCAGAGACTGTTTCAAACTGTAAAGTGACTTCTTCAACCTGTAAAACCTTCACTGAGCAACAAAGTCTGGTGGTTGCTCCATGTAAACCTCTTCATCAAGAATATCATGAGAAAGACAATCTTGATGTTCAACTGATGAAGTGGCCAGTGGTGTGTTGATGTTAATGACACAATGACCTGCACATATGTCATCTTCGCGATCGGGGAGAAGGTATAACATAATCCAGTCCACACTTATGAATATCATTTGGCAACCAAACTTGCCTTTAAGTGAGTCAAAGACTCATCTGGGTTTAACTTAATAGTGTAAACTCACTTGCATCCAACGATCTGTGACCAACTCTCAAGTTTTATTCTACTTTAAGACTGTCATCTCCTCTTCAACCTGGAAGAGACAGTGGTTCTAACACATTCTAGGGAACCCAGCATAATTCCAAAGAAGAAATAAATGAACAAAAAGAGGATGATCAATGAGAATAAGAAACAAATTAAAATAAGAATGTTACGTGCAATTATATTTGCCTTTTTGAAGTGCAATGGGAAGATCACTAGTAGTAGAAGTACTAGGTAATTGTGCAATGATAACCTCACTTGATTCTTACAGAGGACTTAGTACTGAGTCGACGCTGGCACAGAAGCGGAGTCATTTATCGTGTATAGATCTGAATCGAATTATGAAATCAAAGTGGATCTTTACTAGTCACATTTTTAAGATGTTGACCCATCACTATTGAGTAATGTCATCCAATAGAACAGGTAATCATATTCATCATCTGACACAAAAGAAGATGCCAAAATCTCATGTTTAGACGCAAAAAAAGTTACATCTGCAGATAAGATATATGAGCCTATAGACGGACAAAAATATTTATAACATTTCTTAGTTTTAGAATAACCAAGAAAAATCCTTTTAAGAGACCTAGAATCAAGTTGTCTTGAGAACAATGATTATGGACAAAATTGAGAGAATCAAAAATCTTTGGAGACAGAGAGAACAAATAAATATCGGGATACAGGTTAGAATAAGAAATTTTATTTTGCAATATAGATGATGACATTCGATTTATCAAGTAACTAGCAGTCAAAATGGCCTCAACCCAAAATTCTTCTGGTATATATCTATGAAATAACAAAGTCCTAACAATGTCAAGGTGTTTATTCTTATGTTCAGCTACCCTATTTTGCTAAGGAGTGTAAACACAAGAGTATTGATGCAAGATTTCATTTTGTCCCAGAAACTGACTAAAGTTGTTGTCCAGATATTCTTTAGTATTATCAAATCTCAAAATTTTAATGCTAGAATTAAATTGATTCCTCATTTCATTATAAAAAACTATAAATGTGAAAAAACACCTTAGAACAAGATTTTAACAGATTCATCTATGTGACTCGAGAATAATCATCCACAAAGCTGACAAAATACCTAAAACCCAGTTTTGAAGTTACTAGACATGAACCCATACATCTAAATGAACTAAATCAAATGGCTTATCAGTCCTCTTATTAATCCGACTAGATAAGACACAAGATGGTGCTTCCCTACCTGACAAGACTCACATTCTAAGAATGAAACCTGACTTAAAGAGGGACAAGAAGTTTTAGTACAGGTAGAAAAGAGTGACTTAACGGATAGTAGTGGTCAAATGTTGAAGTTTTGATACAGGCCACCTAATCGGATGCCAAGTTTAGCTCATAGAGTCTATTCCGCTCACATTTTGTGCCAATCATCTTTCTCGTCCCAAGCTCCTGAAATATACAATGCATCGGAAAAAATTTCGTTGTACAATTTAAAACTTTAAGAATCTTATTTACTGATAATAGGTTGAAAGGAAAACAAGATAGAAAACAGACGATAAAAGAATGGTAGTAGTAGCAGAAGTGTCAATATCCTGAATAGGTGTGCGGGGTCATATGCTAATACTACTGAGTTAGAGACAGGAGTGAAAGAAGACATAATATCTCAATTGTCAATCATGTGATCAATCGCCCCCTCCGAATCTATAATCCAAGTGTGTGACATAAACGGTGTAAAACAAGATATAAAAGTACAATTAAGCTAGAATGCAGAGAAAGAGGAAGACTGAGCTTGTGTGTTCTATTGTTGCTGGAACATCTGGAATTATTCAAACTGATGTCGTTATTGCTCGTCATCTTGAGAGGCCATATATGCACCTCTCGCTGGTTTCCCCTTCGGAAGGAGGTACTGATACTTCACATGGTTTGACTCTTTACAGTAGTAATAATAGTTTACAAAGTCAACACCTCGTCCTCCCTAAGGACTTCCTCGTCCGCCAGGCCACCATGGCCACCAAAACGTTCACACGTGTAGCCTCTTTATTCCTCCATGTCTCTGTAGCCACCAGTGTGGTCCTCTCATCCCGCGAACTGCCTCCCCTGAGTTGCTAGGGAGATCGATCTGAAGCTGAAGTAGTAATGTCGCAAGATGACATTCTTCAGAAAGTGATGTCTCCGATAGAAAGCTGACAACAGAGCTTCCCATAATCTGAGCACTAGTCGAGGAATAAACAGGGTTGATGGTATCCAAGTAGGTCAGTACCATCAACCGGTTCCACTGGTTCTACATCTGCTTCACATCAAATGTGATCAAAAATATCTGATGAAGCTCCTCTGCTGGGTGATTGGACTCATCGTAAAGATCATCCATGGGCTGACCATTCTGCTTCTCTTGAAATAGCTCATGGATAACATCATAAGCCATATTGATGTTGTTGCTTCCTCCGTAGAGTTAGCACAAAAAACAACATAACTCATTCACAGTCACGCAATGAAGGACCAAGTCCTGAATCTTAAGCTCCATAATAATCAGTACCTGATGTAGTAGATTGTTGTCCTCTAGTGTCCAAGCATCCGTCACCGGAGGAGGGCCCGCCAACAAATGATTTGTTTTCTCTCGATTAGCCACATAAATTTCAAATACCCACTTCCACTGCAGGTAATTATTCCCATCAAGTTTTTGAACTGTAATCTTGGTGAAAACTATCTCAGAAATTCTCGTCTAAGTCGTCGTCCCACTGGACTCGCCCGCCTTTGTCTTAGTAGATTCGGCCATCATGAAACAGATGAACTCGAAAAATGAACTCTCCTCAAAAAATGCACAGAAACTCCCCACAACACCTCAAAGAATGTTCAACACCTTCACCAAAACAGCCACCAACAAGTGCTAACCAAATCTCATAACCCTGAGCCGAATATCAAATCATCTCATGATGTCATGTTCAAGACCCGATTCGCCAATTGAATAAGTACAGGTCGCTTGCACAAAAAGGAATTGTTTGGAGAGGGAACCGACGCATGGAAGGTGCAGATTGGCTCGCGCAGGTTGCGAGCATGAGGCACCTGGGCTCGCGCAAACACACAGGAGGCTGGGCTCACGCACGATGCGGGCATGCCTGGCTTATGCGCGAGCGTGCCTGGAGGCAAGCGCAGACGATGGAGAGGGGATGGAGGTGGCAAGATGAAGAGGGGATCGAGGACTGGGACAGAGGTGTCGGGCTTGGTAGCAGGATTAGGATTAGGATTTTGGGACTAGGGTTAGGGTTTTAGGATTAGGGTTAGATTTTTGAGTGGCTCTGATACCAAGATATAATAGCATCGTAGATTGGGAAAGAAAGATATGAGATCTAAACTAATACAGAATCTCTCTCAACACTATCTATTGCTTTAGAAATTGGACTTAAAAGAAAAAAGTTAAAAAAGAAATAGCTACACTTCGAAAAACCAAAAAATTTAACTTCTCCTCGAGAAAAGCCAACAACTTACCCATGTGATCTTCTATTTTCTATTATTATTTTTCTCTTATGTGATTGCGCACGTAACTCGACCTTGGTGATTGAACTTTCACTGTATTATAGTTATGATAATTATCAAAGCCTTTCCTCTTACACATTAATTCTTATGCTAAATCTAAACTCTTTCCAACAAATATATATTAAATATTTAGTATTTCTTGATAAGTACTTAAGAATCTGAAAAAAAAATAAACACTTCCATTACTTTTTTTAGTGAAAAGTAGAGAAAATACCCCTCCTCCTGTTACTCAATTGATAAAAGGGTTCATATAGAAATCCATGCCATGTGCCAATTAGGCTTCGTTTGGAAATAAGATTTAGTTTCCTACTCTGGGAGAGGTCTGGGTTAGGGTCTTGTTTGGCAACCAAAATGGAGTTACTTAAACTGGGTATGAGAATGGGGTTTGGAAACCTCCAACTTGAGTGATTTTTTTTCAAATTGAGAGCATTCCGATATAGTTGCCAAACACTCACTAACGTAAGCAAATAGTTTCAAAAGGCTTCAGAAACTAAGGTTTGTATGATTACAAGTCTCGATTTCATTTTAATTTAAGAGTCTGTTTAGTTGTCGTAATTGACCGTAATTCGTAAGTCATAATTGGTAAACTCTTTTTCAGCTGTAAGTGAGTTACATGCATGCAAGTTTTACGGTGTTTGGTTGGTAATATAAAGCTGTAAGTGAGAAAGTATATTATGTTTTACAGTATTTGGTTAGCGTAGTGTGTAAGTCGTAAGTGGAAAGCACGAAATTAACAATTTGGTGATTTAAAATAAATCTAAATATTGCAAATAAATACTAAAAATACAAAATATTAAAAAATTTAATGTTATGATAAAAAATAATACAAATTTGTAGGACCACAAAATTAATTGTAAATGGGTTGCAAGTAAGTGGTAGTTGGGTTGTGTAAGTATTTTACGAATTGCGGTCCAAACAAGCACCGTAGTTGTAATTGGGTTGCAAGTCATTTACGAATTACAGCCTTTTACACGAACGAAACAAATAACCCCTAAAAGAAACCCAGATTTAGAAATTGTATTGCCAAAACTAGACCTTATGGGGTGTTATTGGTATGGAATTTCCCAAGCCGTACTCGGACTGGGACTCAAATTCGGATTGGACTAGAACTCGGACTAGGACTTAGACTTTTTAGTGGGGTTTACTAGGAGTCGGATTACGCCTTGGACGTTTAGTGGGATTTACTAGGACTTAACTAGCACTTGGACTTTTTAGTTGGATTTTACTAGGGCCCGAACTAAGAGTTGGACTTTTAGTTGAACAATTTAGACTAATAACTAAGATAATTCCATAAAAGTTTTTATAATATTATATTATTCATTATTTGACCGTATTAAATGTTAATCTAATATTGATAAACAATAGTTAAAATAAAATAAATATTCAACACAAAACCAAAATTTAATGGACACAATCATTAATGTTAACATGACACTATTTATTATTTTATCTTATAAATATTCTAAGTAGGTTAAAATTGAGTTAATATTGTCGCTAACTTTTCACTAATTAATTAAATTTATCACAAGATTACTATAAACATTTCATAATGAATAATAAAATAATCAGTCAATATTACTAGTTATTAATTTAAAATTAATTTGTATTTAGTTAATATTTGTTAGTAATAAATATTAAATTAATAATATTTATTGTTTTTTATTAATTGAATTTAGTTAATATTTGTTAGTAATAAACTATGTAGCACAGACACTCTTATCATGGAGCTGTAACGTGTCCGAAATGCATGTCGAACACACATGTCATGTGTATTTTAAGAATCTGTCATGTATCCGAGTGCCGTGTCCATTTTAATATTGTCGTGTCCGTGATATGAAGAATCCCTATAGGTAATAAATAATAATAATATTTATTAATCAGTACAAATTGTTTGACTCCACTAAACTCCATCAATTCCAAGATATGAAGAATCCCTAGAGAGCTCCTCATGAGTAAACTAGCCCAAGATGTGGTTACCACCCTAAACTATGTGGAATAATAATTCATTCAAAAAACCCAATAATCTGCTAATAAAAGAGTTGGTTTCTGACTTATAATCCAATAGTTGATTTTTCTCAAGAAGGTTACTAAGTTGAGAAGTTTTCTCTCAAAAGATACGTGCCAGATAGAAGTTTTCTCCACTTTGATCTTAAATGGAATCTTAAATTATATACAATAGTGTTATTTGAATGTGTCGATCCATCATCACCCAAATTCCAAGACTTCTCACATCAAACTGGGTCCAGCTATAGAATTCAGTCTAAAACCAAAAGGTCTTGGCACAACGATAGCCCAAATTTACAACCAAAATGTCTTAAGATGAGACACTGCCAACTTATTGGCCAAAGAACTACAAGGCAAACAAAACGACAAGAGGACAGGTACCAAAACCCACAAATGAAATTTTCCTAGACAAGAGGACAGTAAAGAAAGAACGAGAAGACAACAAGATGCTGGGCTGGTATTGTCCACAGTTGCAAGTATGTGGCTAGAGACATGCAAACATGGTAGAGACCATGCAACAAGGATCACTCAGCTTGAAGGTAGTAAGATGGTAGCATAAACCAAAAGAAAATCAGAAAGCACCGTCGTAGATTATAAAAGGTGCTATAAATGCCTGTGTGAATAAGGATATCAGTCCACAGTTCAAAAGTCCAGTCTTCCAAGTACTATAACCAGTTGCACACACCTTTATGAAATTTACGGTTCCAACAGGGCAGGGGGTTTGGAATTACCAGTTTCTTAATATCCACAAACTAAATGTGAAAGGGACTGGCATCAAAATCCTGACAGCTGTTATAAAAAGATTAAAATGTATGTGATAATAAAAAAGATCGGTACAGAGGAATAGACCAAAAATAAGTCCCGCGTCTCAATCACTATACTATCATTTCCAACTGTACAGAATTTAGGCCAGTATTTTACTCATTGCAATAGATAGCTTGATGGACACTAAGGTTGCTTCGCTGGCATCTCACCCATCTAAAGCAAACCAACTCATAAAAACAAAACAATCGCATCCTGAAACAGAATTTAACATGATAAATGCTCTCTATGATGATATGTAAACCATCAAGGACAACCAATGAATAAAATTCTATACATAAGATACAAATAGATTTATACTTGAATATTTCAGGTCTTCCAAAATGACTATCAGCATGTGGATTGAAAGAACAAAAGTCACCGACAACATACCTGTCCAAGCATCCTGCTTCATCAGGTGAATTTTCCACCTAGAATAGCATTGGAATTAATAAGCAAGATCAGTAGACAATTTAATCAATTAGTCTAAACAAGTGCAGAAAGATTGATAAATTCTGATTCTGCTTTGTTCCACATAAATATATTTAAATTCAGGTTGACCTGCCTTGGGAACGGTTGCAGACGAAAACTGAGGTAAGCTTATCCCGTCAAAATCACCCTTCACTTGTCCATCTCCTTCCCAAGCAAACTTGATGTTTTTCGTCTCATAAACAAAATACTTCCATTCTCTGTCAATCATCAATTATGACATCAATGTCAGCAGTATGAGTTAATCTATCTCTCTCTCAAAAATATTTAGCTTTTGAAATGCGAGCAAAAAATACTTGACAGTCAGTGCCTAGAGCTGAGATAGCCCTACGAAGCAAATAAGCTGAAATACACACTTCAAGGAAAGATTTGGTACATTGACTATTGCTGTCTATTAAAGTAGTAGATCAACTATTTTAATCGATAATCAGAGGCAATCTATTGAAAAGCATGAATTTTAGTTCCAGTATATTGAAATTACACTTGAAGGGAGAATTTTTACTGAGTGAGCATCTGGAACTGTCCAAAAGTAGACATGAACGATAACCAATTAATTTACAGTCTCTTCCCGCCATAAAGTAAATGCTACTGATTTTCAAAATACCATACAAATTGAAGCGAAGATAGTTTTAATATTGCAATAACTCTATTTAAAATTCGAAAGGGGAAAAAACAATTTGAAGAGATCATACTTAATTTGAAGTAGAAAGTAGAAAACCTCACTTCAAGAACGTGATCATAGAGGAAAATCGCTCGAGCTCGCCGGCATCGAAGCTCTCCTCGCCAGAAAATCCACAGAGCTCTCTAATTGAATCCATGGATGCCAAGAAATTGTCGACGGAGTAATCGAAGTTCGAGACCAAGATGTCGTTCTGATCATCTCCGTTACTCTCTTCCTCCATCTCGAAACCCTAGAAACTGTCGCGGGAGAAGTGGAGAGATGGGAAGAATTTTGAAGATCAAAGGGGGCAGGATTCGTCGGCCTTTAATTCGCTATAGTTTTTAAACTAGTATCCCGCGAAGCGGTGGGAACCAACCGAGATTGGCGGCGGCAAAGGAGCAATTGCCGGAAGAAGGTCAATCGCGATATCAAAACCTGTGACGCAACCAATTATAAGACCGTTAATTATCAATACTTAGATTTATATATTATACTATGAATATGTTAAACATGCACAAAAAATATTACCTGTTTTCTTCACAATGCAAATGAATCAAAATTCTCAAAGAACTGAAATTTTATTTTTACAGATAGCTTCCTTCAAACCTATAAGAAAATATTAATAATTAGTAGACAAAATATTTAAAACGAACATAATAGACTAAAATTGTAACGATAGATATCCACGTACGTTATTCACAAGTATATACAAAAACAAATAAGGATAAGGATTTTCCAAACTCAACAAAGCATGAATTGCATGAGATTTAGACGTTCGTCCTCCAGTAATCGCCATTACATTTTCCAAATTTCTGCAGCCTTTCAAAACTGAACATTAAATTAAATGCTAGTCACTCAACTTCCTAGTCCTAGATAATGCAACAAAAGTCAATCCAAGGATCTTCTTGTCACCAATATCTACCACAGCTCGATCAAGAGTAAGACCTTGGAACAGGAAAATAGTGAAAGGTTACGTTATCCAGTATCAAGTCTAATGGTTATTTTTGCTCATGGACCGTGCTAAAACTTACAGGGTATGTATCAATTTATGCCAATTGCCATGCCCCCCCCCCCCCAACAAACCCAAACAAAAAAAATAGTTCAAACAATTTCTTGGTGAGATTTCAAGTTGATCTAATGCAAACAGAGAAATGTTAAAGTTCAATTTTTCAGGTTATGCTTGTAACATGTGCTAAGGAAGAAAGGTCTAAATCAAAATGTTGCAAACTCCTGATTACTGTCCAAGACTTCTCCCATTGGACTGGATTGGCCAGAAGCATAGAAAGCATAACTCTGAAATCAAGAAAACTTGAAGAATTATGAGCCGCACATGACCATGACTTGTTCCAAAATTTTTGGCTGAGGTAATTCTTTATCTATACTTTTTTCTTATCCCAAGATCCCAATATCATGATTTTTTTTTCCAGCATGACATGCTTATAATTATTAATTTTGCATTTAAATTTAGTTTTATGTGCCAGCCCTTATTTGACAGTTGGCTGACAAAGTAAAATGACATAGCATTGCTGGAGCACTCCTACATCATTTACATAGAATAGATTTGAAATAATAAATAATCAACTCAAAGAGAAGAAACAATTGCACAAGCTTTTTTTTCATTATTCATACTTAACATTTTACACAGATGCATCTAATGCTTCCAAATGTTAAAGAAAATATCACAAATTATACATATGATACCCACTCTCCTGTTATTATAAGGATTGGGATTGAAAAGGATGTATGAAAGATGTGTATCAAAGAGAAAATTATTGTTAAAATAAAATAAGAAAGCTTACCAGTGGAAACGTACATGTGTGAACAATAATAGCTATCAGTATGGAAGAACACAGAAGGTAATTGTAAGCCATGCCTAATAAAAAAGAGAGGATGGGGGACTTAGATCCTGCTATATGTCTCCAGTACTTGGTTATCACACCAAGAGGACAAGAGAGAGAGATGAAAACTTACCGAGAATGCTGAGACAGGATATGGAGCATAAACAAAGATGTTTAGGGGGCGAACGGACTAAGAAATAATAGAAGAATTAAGGGGGAAAAGAAAGGGCAACAGAGGAGAGAGTGTACATAAAGTGATCTATTACAAATTAGATGAATACTTTGCATAGAATGTAAAAGTGCTCTGTCACATGTTTGCTAAGAGAGAAATGAATCATAGTAACTTTATGATTTTGTTAACTGACCAAACTAGGAAAGTAGCTAGTACCGTTTCATATAGGACAATGGTTGGCCAAAACACTTGCTAACCTAAAATAAAAACCATGCTAACATTATATAGGGAACGTGTTTTGCCTGTCTCTTGGCTTTGTGCATGCCTTAGGGCTGAACATAGTTCCCTATAGAAAATTTTGGCATCCCTTTCTCTAAACGTTTTCCATACTGTCAAAGGATTTTGTGAACGCCAATTGGTCTTTCAGGATTCTAGCAAGCCCGTCTCTTGTCTGTAATTTCCTTTGTTTGAAATTTGGCACCACAAGAGAGGCTTGAAATTAGGCTGACTTCCTCAGTGAACATGTCAAAATTCTTGGTGGATTGCTCTATACCCAAGCTCCTCTTAATGGGAAAATGCTTAAGGTCTATTTGGTTGCCCAAAAACTGAATTTGGGGCTGATATGTGTTTAAGTTTCAACCAATTCATCTTATGCCAAAGAAATTGATAACGCTTGACCGTTTTGGATGAAACAAGGATATCCTAAACTCTTTTCTAATTTCCTTGTTAGTTCAGCATGAAAACCAAGCCATATAGGAAAACCTGAAAGTCAAAATTCCCTAGTCTTTCTCCCCAAGTTAGCATCAAAAAATGAATTTTTTATTCAAAAAGCTTGCTTTTTGGCAGATTTCAAGCCCATTTCAGCGCTCTGAAATGGGTTTCCCAGTTTTCATGACACGATGACCCCATCTTCAACCTTTTTTCCTCACATTTTTGGATTAAACACAAACCCTAATGGATAAACAAGCAGCACACTAAAAGGAACGATGTTGGACTTGAAAATCAAATGCCCATCAAAATTGAAAGTGACAACGAATATTAGATAACTGCCAAAAGCGTAAAGGCACCATTTTGATAGCATAAATGCCAAGATAACTTGGAATATTTTACTTTTAAATGCGTACAAGCTCATAGCACACCAAATGGAACAATTATAATTATAAAGAAGGGGGAAAAGAGAAAAAATTTTAAAAAAATGAACCTTTTTGAATTTTCCCTTTTCCTCTTAGGGCTGCTCCTTTGCTCCCCCTTTCAAGCCGCCACAATCATTCCCCGACCGTGAGAAACCCAGAGTCATTTGAATTTGCCCCCACCCCCTCCCACTTTAAATCAAATTGTGAAACCTAAATCAAAGATGATAGCAAAATACTAAGGGTTAATCTTCAATCAAACTTTCAGATACTGATTCCTCAACCAATCTCGAACTCGTCTTGTGAAATCCTCTCCTCTTCAATTTTTAAACTCGTCTTGTGAAATCCTCTCTTCTTCAGTTCTCGCCAACAGACAAGACCGATCAGAAAGAGGAGAGGGGGAAGGAGAGCGGCAGCAGGCGGGCGATCGGACAGGGGAGAGAGGAAAGGAGAGGTTTTTTTGGCTGAAAATTTGAAGCCGGACGGCGGACAACATTAATAATATTATAGGAGTCACGAGAGAAACCTCCCTCTAAAAAGTTGGTATAACTAGTATACCGTTGTCGTTGGTGGGAAACTGACCGACAACGGCGAGGGGGTGAGGGCTGACAAGGAGGAGCAGGAGGAAGAAGAGGAAGAAGAGGAGGAGGGGGAGGGCTCGCGTGGAGCAGGGAGGATCAGAGAGGGGGAGAAGGGAGTGGGGAGAGGGGAGGGGGAAGAGGGGAACCGATGGCAGTGGAGCAGAGAAAAGGAAAGAGAGGAGGAGAGCAACAGAGAGCAGACGGACAGACACAATTTCTGAAGGAGTCACGAGAGAAAACCTCTCGCTTCGCTCGGTCGATTTTGATAAAGAGTTGGTATAACTAGTTACCGCTTTGACGGTGGTAAATTGAGCGATGGCAGCAAGAGAGGCGATGAATGTGACGAGAGAGAAAGAGGAGGCTGGAGGGAGAGGGGCGGCTGGAGGGAGAAGAGGAGAGGGAGGTTGGGGGAAGAAAAAAAAAGAAACTATAGGGGAGAGGAGGGAAAAAGAAGTTTGTTGTTGCTGCTCTTTCGGATGAAAAGAGGCAGACGGACAACTTTTGTGAAAGAGTCACAAAAGAAAATCGAGGGAAGACGCACAACTTTTGTGAAGGAGTCAAGGAAGAAAACCTCGCTTCGCTAGCTTTTGATTATAATTATGATTATTATAAAAGTCTTTGGCATTGCTCGACTGGTTTGATTAGACCCGACCTACTAAAAAGCTAGTATGAGTGGGTCTGGACAAAGGTATGAGCCCGACCCGCTAAAGAGCGGGATGCGGATCTGTGTTATGAAACTGTCTTGCTTCTGCTTTCAAAAAGCCATATTGTAGATCAACTTATCCCGTCAAAACCACCCTTCACTTGTCCATCTCCTTCCCAAGCAAACTTGATGTTTTTTGGCTCATAAACAAAATATTTTCATTCTTTGTCAATCATCAATCATGACATCAATGTCAGCAATATGAGCTAATCTATATCTCTCAAAAATATTTAACTTTTGAAGTGCAAGCTAAAAATACTTAACAGTCAATGCCTAGAGCTGAGATAGCCCTATGAAGCAAATAAGTTGATATACACACTTGAAAAAAAGATTTGGTGCATTACATATAACTGCCTCTTAAAGTAGTAGATCAACTATTTTAATCGATAATCAGAGGTAATTTATCAAAAAGCATGAATTTTAGTTCCAATATATTGAAATTACACTTGAAGAGAGAATTTTTACCGAGTGAGCATATAGAACTATCCAAGACTAGACATGAACGATAACCAATTAATTTACAGTTTTTCTGCCATAAAGTAAATGCTACAGATTTTCAAAATATCATACAAATTGAAGCGAAGATAGTTTTAATATTGCAATAACTCTATTTAAAATTTGAAAGGGAAAAAACAATTTGAAGAGCATACTTAATTTGCAGTAGAAAGTAGAGAATCTCACTTCAAGAATGTGATCATAGTATCATAGAGGAGAATCGCTCGAGTTCACTGGCGTCGAAGTTCTCCTCGCCGGAAAATCCACAGAACTCTAACTAAATCCATGGGTGCCAATAAATTGTCAACGGAGTAATCGAAGTTTGACACCAAGATGTCATTCTGATCATCTCCGTTACTCTCTTCCTCTATCTCGAAACCCTAGAAATCGTCACAGGAGAAGTGGAGAGAGGGGAAGAATTTCGAAGATCAAAGGGGCAGGATTCGTCGGCCTTTAATTCGCTACAGTATTTAAATTAAACCTGACCTGCTAAAGAGCTAGTATGAGTGGGTTTAGACAGAGGTCTGAGCCCGATCCGCTAAAGAGCCGGATGCGGATTTGTGTTATGAAACTTTGTCTTGTTTTCGCTTTCAAAAGACCAATATTGTAAATCAACTTATCCCATCAAAATCTCCCTTCACTTGTCCATCTCCTTCCCAAGAAAACTTGATGTTTTTCGGCTCATAAACAAAATACTTCCATTCTCTGTCAATCATCAATCATGACATCAATGTCAACAGTATGAGCTAATCTATCTGTCTCCAAAATATTTAACTTTTGAAGTGCAAGAAAAAAAAATACTTGACAATCAGTGCCTAGAGCTGAGATACCCTTACGAGGCAAATAAGCTGATATACACACTTCAAGAAAAGATTTGATACATTGTCTATAGCTGTCTCTTAAAGTAGTAGGTCAACTATTTTAATCGATAATCAGAGGCAATTTATTGAAAAGCATGAATTTTAGTTCCAGTATATTGAAATTACACTTGAAGAGAGAATTTTTACTTACTAGGTGAGCATCTAGAACTGTCCAAAACTGGACATGAATGATAACCAATTAATTACAGTCTTTTCCCGCCATAAAGTAAATGTTCTGAAACCCAATATTTTGATGATGATTAACTGATCAATTATTACTAATCAATTTATTTAGTGATTATGCCTAAATGTATAGGTGAAGACAATTATCAATTGGAGGATGGATGGAAAGCGAGCTAAATTGCCGAATCAAATATGGGGGTGGTGGAACAAGCTCCAAGACAAACATCAATGTGAAATCTACCTACACCAAGAGCTACATCTAAAGGAGCAAATAGAAGACTCCAAGACCTTGATCAAGTAACAATTTCAAATAAGCTACATCGGAGGGCAAAGATCAAGAGGAGCAAAACCAAGAGCAAACTTTCATATTTTTAGGTAATTTTGTGAAAATAAAATTGATGAAGTAAATATATTTTGGCACATAGAAATATTTTAAATGCATTCTATTTAAAATCATCCTTAGATTGATCCTAGGCATTTTCATAAAAATGTTTCTCATTTTCCAACTTTTAAATTCATACTTTCTTCATAATCTTTTTTATGTGGAAATATTGCTTCCACCACATCCTTCCACGCATTCCAGCACTGGTTCTCTCCTTGCGTATTCTTTGTTGTTGGAAAAGTGTTTCTGGTTAATATATATTTTTATAATTCTTTGATCAACTTGTCTGAAAAAATCAAAATACTTTTCCATATTTTAAAAGCATCTTGTCCCTTGTCTTTTGCTTTACAAATCCATGTAGGCTTGCCCTCTTCTCATGCCCATTTGAAATGAATGTGACTGATGCTTTTTGTAAGAGAGACATTTGATCTTTTTAAATATTCTTTATATTTGTCTCTCTTTCTCAGCAGATGGGGCTTTACATTTAAAGATTACCACCTAACCCTTCTCTCTCGGCATTTAATGTTCTAGACTTTCTCTTCTCCCTTCTCTTTGTTGAGAACCCAACGAGAAGCGCTCTCTCTATGTTAAAAATCTTGCTCATTGCCCAGCATTAAATGTTTCCAGCTGCCCTGATTTTTTAAAGAATTATAACTGTTATCTCACAACGGCTACAAGGCTCAATGGTTCTATTTATACCCAATTACTGTGCATTTATTTCAACAACTCTCTCATCAAGAAAAATCAGCAAAAATTCAATTGACCCTTCACTTTCAAATTCATTCAATAGAGAGATTCTCAGAGCATTCAATTTCAATTCTCTTGTGTTTAATTCCTTAATTTTCAATCATTCTAGCAAGAGATTCCTTCTAGAGAAAGTTTTTCAAATTGAGCTTTTTATTCAAAAATTTTCATACTCTTTAAAAGCTCAAATATTTCTTCTCTGTTTCCATTCAATTTTTATTTAAAATTGGTTTCAATTCTTGAATGTATAAGTGACAAATTTATGCGCCAAAGAGTTCTATTTCATCAATTTTACTTATAGAGCCTCAACTTGTAAATATTGTCTTTTGAGAAATTGTATGCAAATTGTGTTCTAATCCTTGCTTTAAAGAGAACAAAACTTTTGTTATTTATTTGTTGTAATTCCTCTTCGGATTGAAGAGAGGCCTCTTCGGGTGGAAGAAAGTTGAAGTCCAATCTCTAAGGTGTAGAGAATTGGCGGTTGTACTAAATATCTTTATGTAGAAGCAAGTTTAGTGAATTGAAAATCCTTAGATAGAGGCCCCAGGGTGGTGGACATAGGAGGTTGCCTGAACCACCATAAATTTCTTGTGTTTGCATTTGATTACTCTTTGTTTTATCTCATTATTCACTGGTTTAAATTGAACATTTGATTCAGCAAATTTTTGTTTAATTATGTTTTTGTTCCAGTACGTGGAAGCACACATACCTCCACCAATTTTTGTACTGTGAAATTCATCCTTCCACGTAGTTCTGAACTTCATCTTTAAAATCTAGTTGTTTCATTTTTAAATCTTATTCACTCCCCTCTAGGGTTTTATGATTGGTAGCAGAGCCTAGTACTCACATTCTTAGGCTTAACATCCTTGAGATTGATCCAATGGCTAGCTATGAATTGTCAGAGGGAATAACAATAGGCCTCCATTATTTAATGGAACCGATTACGTCTATTGAAAAGTTTGCATAAGGATCCATATCCAATCCATTGATTGGAGGATATGGGGAATGATGAGGATGGATATACTCCTCCCACTAAAATGGATGCTGAAAATTGGTTTCAAAACCTCGTTCCCAATTGGATGAGAAAGATTTAAATCTTGCAAATTTAAATTTTAAAGCTATAAGTTGTATTATTGATGGTTTGACTAGTAGCGAATTTCACAAAGTAATGAATCTCACTTGTGCAAAAGAAATTTGAAAATATCTTAAAGTTACCCATGAGGGAACTAAAGAGATCAAAAATAGCAAAATCAATATGCTTATTCAAGAATTTGAGTCTATTAAATTATTGCCTAATGAATCCATGGATGATTTTTTTAATAGGTTCAAAGAAATTACCAACAATCTTCAATCGCTTGGAAGGGAAGTCACAAGCTTTGACATGAGCAACAAAGTTCTTAGATCTCTACCGATGAAGTATAATAGTATCATCAACCCTATAGAGATCTACAAGGACATCAATAAAATGTCATTTCAAGAATTGATGAGTATGCTCAAAAATGCGGAGATTAAGATGACAACCCAAAAAAAAGAGAGAGAAGATGCAATGCAAGGCAAGAAAAAAAGTATTGCTCTCAAAGAAATACAAGGAGAATCTTCTGCCGAAGATAGTGACATTGATGAAGATGATGAAGACCTTGCCTTGGTCATTAGAAAGGCAAACAAAATGATGAGCAGAAAATTCTACAAGAAGGGATTTCGAAAGCAAAATTTCAAGAAAGATGAATCAAGTTCCATCAATTGCTACGAGTGCAACAAGCTGGGACAAATCGAGAAGGATTGTCTCATGTTGAAAGAAAAATACAAGAAGTTCAAAAAGGTAGAAAGCACTCTATGTTAGATGGGATGAATCGGAGCCAAGCGACTCCGAAGAAGAAAAGAGCCAAAAAGCTAATTTGAGCATCGCCAATCCAAATATTTGCTTCATGACAAATGAAAATGAGGTTACTCTTGATGATTGCATGTCTTTAGAAGAAATAGAAGATGCATACATGATACTCACAGAAGAATATTAAAAGCTTTCAAAGAAATTCATTGTTTTGAAAAAGACTCATGCATCTTGCATACCATGTCATGAAAAGGATGAGCTAATTTCAAATTTGAAACACAAAAGGTTTTGATTGAAAATTAGAAAAAGAAAATAATTTTTTTAAAGAAAAATTGAATGATCTGAAAAATACTGCATCTACTTCATGTTTTTACAATGACAGAACACAATCTGGAAAACTGTAGAGTGGTCATGGAAGGATGCCAAATTCATATAGAAGAATCAGATCCTTCCACGAGAAAAATAGATTTCAAAATTCACGATTTTTTACTGTTTGCACTTACTGCATGATGCCTGGACACATTAGCACCCATTGTCATATTAAAAATGATCCATATGCATATCCTTAATTGAAATGGGTCCCTAAAATTGTTGCTAACCATCAAGGACTGAAAAAGATATAGGTACCTAAGGGCAGATCTCAAAATTGTTTCGTAAGTGTGCAATTTATCTCAACGTGAGAAGTGGTACCTGATAGTGGTTGCTCAAGATATATGACGGGTAATCCAAATCATTTTGCAACCCTACAAAATGTGAAGGTAAGGTCACTTTCAAAGATGATGATATAGGTAAAATTGTTGGTATTGGATCTATTGGTAAAAGCTCTTCACCCACTCTTGAAAATGTCTTATTTGTGAATAGCTTGAAAGCAAATCTTATTAGCATTAATCAATTATGTGATAGAGATTTAGATGTTCTTTTCAAACATAACAAGTCTGTTGTTAGTGATTACAAAGGTAACATATCCTTTGAAGCAGCTAGAGATGGAAATGTTTACACCAAGAATCTTGGAGAATTGACAAGTCAAAATGTCAAATGTTTCGCCACATTGGAGGCGAAAACTTGAATTTGGCACAAGAGGCTTGGACATGCAAACTTTGACTTGATCACAAAGCTATCCGATAAAGAGCTAGTGCATGGATTACCTAAATTGAAAGCTCCAAAAGAGGTAGTTTGTGATGAATGCAAAAGGAATAAACAAGGAAGCAGTTCATATCAAGCGAAAATTGTGTATCAACTTCTAAACCTCTACAACTCTTGCATTTAGATCTCTCTGGTCCTATGAGTGTTTCTAGTTTAAATGAAAAATGCTATATTTTTGTGATTGTTGACGATTATTCAAGATTTACTTGGGTTTTATTTCTTACTCACAAAATTGATGCTTTTGGATCTTTTCACCACTATCGCAAGAGAGTGAAAAAAGAGTGTGGCTATCCCATAGTCAAGATCCAAAGTGATCATAGAGGAGAATTTGAAAATGAAGCTTTTCATTCTTTTTGTTTAGAGCATGGTATTGACCACACTTTTTCGACACCTAGAACACCTCAACTAAACTGTGTTGTAGAACGAAAAAAATAGGACTATTCAAGAAATGGAAGGCACCATGATGAATGCATATGATTTACCAAAATATTTTTGGGCCGAAACAGTTAATACCACTTGTTATGTTTTAAATAGAATTTTGATTTGACCCATTTTGAAAAAGACTCTATGTGAACTTTATTTTGAAAAAATCTCCGAGCATTAGATATTTTCGTGCTTTTGATTGCAAATGTTTTATTCTTAATACTAAAGATAATTTAGGAAAATTTGATTCGAAATCGGATGATGGTATTTTTCTCGGTTGTTCTTCTACTAGTAAAGCTTTTGGAGTATTTAATAAGCGTACCATGAGTGTTGAAGAGTCTATTCATGTGAGTTTTAATGAACTAACACTGCTAGTTCGAGAAATTTTGTTAATGATGCAGATCCGAAAAATACAGTTTCAGATCCTGTGGAAGGATCTGATCCTTCCACCAAAAATGAGGATTCTTCCACGAACTCTGAAGAGAACAAGACTAAGGTAGATCAGAATTTTGATCCTATCAACAGTACAAATGATCAACGCGGAAGCCATCATGATCTTCCTAGATCTTGGAAGATTGTCAAAGATTATCCAACCGATTTAATCATAGGTGATGCATTGAAAGGGGTAAAAACTAGATATCAAGCTCCAAATTAATGTTTTATCTACCTTTTCTCTCTCAAGTAGAACCTAAACGTATTGATGATGCTTTGGGAGATGAATTTTGGTTACTTTCTATGCATGATGAACTTAATAACTTTGATAGAACAATATTTGGGAACTTGTTTCAAGACCCAAAAATTGTTCCGTCATTGGTACCAAGTGGGTTTTTCAAAAAAAATTGATCAACATGGTATTGTTACTAGAAATAAAGCTCGATTAGTTGCTCGAAGATACAATCAATAGGAAAGCATTGATTTTGACGAAACCTTTGCGCCGGTTGCTAAAATGGAAGCTATAAGAATGCTTCTAGAATAGCAAGTTTCAAAAAAAATTGTTTATTTCAAATGAATGTGAAAAATTCCTTTTTAAATGGATTTATAAACAAAGAAGTTTTTGTTGAGCAACCTCCCGAATTTGAAAACGTTGATTTTCCGAATCATGTTTTTAAGCTAAACAAAGCTTTATATGGATTGAAACAAGCACCACGTGCTTGGGATAAGAGGCTTTTGCAATTTTTGATTGAAATGGTTTTTCTAAAGGTAGAATAGATTACACTTTGTTTATCAAAAATCTTGGTGATGATTTATTATTAGTTCAAATTTATATTAATGATATTATATTCAGTGCTACTAATGAATCTTTGCGTGAAAATTTTTCAAGATGTATGCAAAAGGAATTTGAAATGAGTTTAATGGATGAACTCAATTTCTACTTCGGATTGCAAATCAAGCAAGAGAAAGACGAATCTTCATAAATCAAGGGGAGTACGCGAGGGAACTAGCGAGAAAATTTAAATTGAGAATGCAAAAGCTATTGGCACACCGATGAGTACTACAAAATTTGACAAAGACTCCGATGGTAAAAGTATTGATTCAAGGTTATATCGAGGTATACTTAACCGCAAGTAGACCCGATATTATGTTTAGCGTTTGTTTGTGTGCATGATTTCAAGCTTCACCCAAAGTATCACACCTGCATGTCGTTAAACGCGCTATTAGATATATTAAAGGTACAGTTGATCTGATTTATTTTATCCAAAAAATACATGCTTTGAGCTTTTGGGTTATAGTGATGCGGATTTTGCCGGTAGTAGAATTGACTGCAAGAACACAAATAAAACATGCCAATTTCTTGGACATTCCCTTGTCTCTTAGTTTAGCAAAAAGCAAAATTGTGTTGGTCTCTCCACAATGGAAGTGAAGTATATTGCCGCGAGGTTATGTTGTACCCAAATATTGTGGATGAGAAAAACACTCAAAGATTTTGTTATCAATTTTGAAACTACTTGTATTTTTTGTGATAGTACTAGTGCTATTAATCTTTCAAAAAATTCTATTTGCACTCTCGCACTAAACATATAGATGTGAGCCATCATTTTTTGAAAGAATTTATTGATTCAAAGCATTAATTGGCCGATATTTTTACAAAAATATTGCCTAAAGATCAATTTTGTTCTATTAGAAGGCAATTGGGTATTTGTTCTTTGGATGAATGATTTTATGATATTATAGCACTAATTTGCTTGTTGTAAGACACTACCAAAATCTCTGTTTTTTTGCTGGAAGCAGAGCTTCTTCCACCAATCAAATTGCGTGGAAGAAAGAACTGTTCACCATCTCTCTCAGTTGTTTGTCTATTGTCTAATTGACCCCACAGTATTGCCCCTCTTATATATTTTTTGTCTCATTTTGGTTCATTCGATAGCAAGGTTCTAAATATCAGATATCGGGATCGTATTGGATGAGGCCTTTCATATCAGATATCGGATATCGGGAGAGATATCGGGGATACGCTCGCATATCAGACGTTCATATCAGACACTATATACAATAAAATATTGATAACTAAAAGTTGGTTTAGTGTCATAGATATCATCTAGCTAATAAAAATGATGTAATATGCATGCAAAATCAGAAAGAAAAAAAAAAGTATATTTGCACACAGTCGTGCATGTCATGTTATTTGAAGTCTGTACAGCCTATCCTTCCACCACTTTTTGCTTATGGAAGAATACCTTATTCCATGATGTTCCACTTTCAGCCAGCCTCTTTTTGGTGCCTGTTTCTGCTTTTTTTTTCCCTGATCTGATCAACAGACTGATTAGCTGCTACTTATTTCTGATTTTTTTAAACTTATTTTGTGGTGTTGATTTTGTAACTTCTTTAGCTACTTATATCTAGTTTAAGCATATTTCTGATGTTTAAGACATACTTTGGTTACTCCTCCCATATTCCTTTTGATGATTCCAAAGGGGAAGAAAATATGCATGTGTTAAGATGTTATGCATTTTGATTGCTTGCATTTATTTATGATACATGAATATGAATATGTTATATGCAATGCGCACAAGCATTTATATTTTTGAGAGGGGGAGCAATTCATAAATTGCTGATATGCTTATTTTTGTTCTTCACATTTGTCACGCCCCGCTTTCCGAAATACGCTGGAGCGGATACGTGACGAGAGCCGGCGATGTATATACGCGAGAAAAAAATACCTCATGTATACACGCTAAGCCTAAAGTGACCTAAATATGTTATATAAATCAACAATAAAGTCAATAAAGTCACTGTAATATGACATATAATTTCTACACATAATAACATATGAATACAGAAAAGGAATAATCACTGATAACAATGTATAGAGAATCAAAGAGACAGCAAGAATAAAGAAGTCAAGAATACTGATAATCAACAAAGGAAAACTCATGATCCTTGTAAAGCATACGATCTCAACGAACACTTGATCAAAAGAAGAAAGTATCCAATCTAGAAGTGCAAATCCAGAGTCGTCACAAAGCGACCTAATGAATGTGTAAAATAAAGGGAGAGGTACACGTGCATATAATATGTGAGCATACTATGATAATATAAACTATAATAAGACTGGAATAATATGCAAACATAAATGGGCAGTAATAAGAGCAGTAGGTAACAAAATCAGAAGTCCAAATCAGGTCATGTGTACAGTCAGGTGTCTATCATAACATGTACATACAATGTCAATGTAAGATTTAGTTTTGTTATTAATTATGTCAGCGAACACCAATTGTCACATGTAATAAGCGCATCCCATATTACACCTACTACGTGTGCCGATCGAGGTCCTGAGTTATTGAAACTGATTGATTGGAGACATTATCTGCGTTTTAAGTGGGTCCCGTACATACCCGAAACCACGGCCCAGACTCCTGACGCTGAACCAGGCCCTATCGCAAGGTAATCAGGTAACATGGATAACAAATCAGGTAACATGTATATGTATAACAGGAACAAGAACAGTCACCCCACGGAAACCCAGAAGTGGAACCCTCTTTCGGCTGCGTAACCTATATTCTAGGTCCACCCAAAATACAAACGTTATCTCCTCCATCAATTTTCCCAATCCCAGTATAAATTGTTTAATAACTATGTTATTATATTATTAAGATTATTTAATACACATGTTGCTTAAATCACTGGAATAACATCTGTGATGGCAACGGTAACAACATCAACAGTGTGATCAGGATACCGGTATAACATGATATGTAATAAGTACAACAAAAATGTGTTGTTACCGTGTAACAATATTTTTTCAACAACTATGATAACATGAACAATATAGTTATCAGGTAGATGTCATATATCATAAGTCAAGTTTTCCTGGTAAATCATGATATTTGTTCAAGATTATCTAAACAATTCATTTTTGTTAGACATACGTGAACATGAACAGGGATTCACTATATTAACCACAAGCAATAATTTAAATATCAAATAACATTTATTGAAAGAGTGAACTCGAAACATTCACATGAAATGACGTGATAAAATGCACGAATAAAATAACAAAATAAAGTAAACACTCACTGAGTATGTCGTGTTGCGTAGATCTGGTCTTCACGGTTCCAACGCCTCCAAAATCGTCCGAATCGGAGATCGGAAGGCCGAGATATAGTCCGAACGCGAACCCGGTGCTTAGCGGGTCTGAATCTCCTTAATTGGTCTAGATCTGAAGCATTTGGGTCTGAACTGGATCGGGTTTGTTACTATTGGGTACTGGTCTAAAATCTAACCCGAAACCCAAACCCACAGCTTAAATAGTTGGGTATGGATTCGGGTTAAAGAGGGAAGTGGGTTTGGATTGCGTTGGTTGTGATCCAACATGGAAAAAATGAGAAACACGAGGAGAAGGAAATAGGGGGTATGTGCGCCGCATGGACGATGGACGGCGGCGGACCTGGCCACAGTGGCGGACCCAGGTCGCCGGCGATGGCATGGAGCAAAAAGAGAAAGGGAAAAAGGGGGAGAGAGAGAAAGAAAGAAGGGTACAGAGAAAGGAAAGTGCATGGGTTGCAGGTGTGGCTTGCGAGTGGTGGCGAAGCTCGCCAACGACGTGGGCTGGGAGCAGCGTTGCGCTCGGAGCTAAGAGGAGAAGAGAAGTTGAGATGGTGATGATGATGGGCTGTGGGGGTTAACTGGAGACTGAGCATGGCGTCGGGGTGAGGATGGTGCGATGCTCGCAACCGAGGTAAGGAGGAGATAGGTTTGTTGGTGGCGCTCGGCTGTGGAGATGGCTACGGCGCCTCAGGGTGGCGTGGTGGTGGAGAACAAAGAGGAGGAAAAGAAGGTGATGATGGAGATTGGGGGTGGGTGCGTGTGTTGTCGACGGCGTTGGCGCAAGCTAGCGGCGGCGCTCACGGAGAAGGGGAGACTGATGGAGGCTCAGGGAGGCGCGTAGGGGTGATGGAGGAAGATGGAGATGGAGATGGAGATGAGAGGTGACGACGGATCTAGGAAGAGAGAGGAGATGGGTTAATTAGGTTTAGGGTTAGGATTAGAAGATAACTATGATTATATAGGGAGGTTGGGCCTTGGCTGGTTAGGCTTTGGGTTGGGTTTGAAAAAAATAAAAAGATGGAAGGGTAATGAAGATAGGCTTGGGCTATAGGGCTAGGCAAAAAATAAATAGGTAAAAAAAAGAAGGAAGAAAATAATAAGAAAAGAAATGAGAGCTGTGGGCTTAGTTTTAGGATGGCCTTGGGTTTGTTATAGGATAAGCTAAGGAAAAGAAAGGAAAAGAAAATAAAGATGGGCAAACAGGCTGGGCTAGGGAAAAATAATATTAACAATAATAATAAATTGTAGCAATAATTAACAATGACTATAAGAATCACTGATAACTATTAATAATAAAACTCACATGAAATAATGATTTAATCTCTTAATACAATCTATAAATAGTTATTAGCAATAAGAATAAAAGTTATAAATAATAAAGATAGTATTTACTACCAACAATCATAATAATTTATAATTCGAAAAATAATGGAGCATTAGTCTTAAAAGTTAAATCAATTAATTAATAATAATAATAAAGACTAAGTAAAGTCAAACATATTAGTCAAGTATCATTAATTAGGGATATTACAACATTGATTTAACTTCTCATGATATAAATTGATAAGTTGGCATCATCAAAAAGGGGGAGAATATGAAACCCAATATTTTGATGATGATTAACTGATCAATTATTACTAATAAATGTGTTTAGTGGTTGTCTCACTGTATACTTGAAGACAATTATCAATTGGAGGATGGATGGAAAACGAGCTAAATTGCCAAATCAAATACGGAGGTGGCGGAACAAGTTCCAAGATAAACATCAACGGGAAATCTAGCTACACCACGAGCTATATCTAAATGAGCAAATAGAAGACTCCAAGACCTTGATCAAGTGACAATTTCAAACAAGCTACATCAAGAGGGCAAAGATCAAGAGGAGCAATACAAAGAGCAAGTTTTCATATTTTGAGGTAATTTTGTGAAAGTAAAATTGATGAAGTAAATATATCTTGGCACATAGAAATATTTTAAATGCATTCTATTTTAAAATCATTCTTATATTGATTCTAGGTATTTTCATAAAAATGTTTCTCATTTTCCAACTTTTAAATTCATACTTCCTTCATAATCTTTTTTTTGTGGAAGCATTGCTTCCCCCACATCCTTCCACGCATTCTGGCACTGGTTCTCTCCTCGCGTATTTTTTGTTGCTGGAAAAGTGTTTCTGATCAATATATATATTTAAATAATTCTATGATCAAGTTTCATAAGAAAAATCAAAATACTTTTTCATATTTTAAAAGCATCTTGTTGCTTGTCCTCTGCTTTACAAACCCGTGTGGTCTTGTCCTCTTCTCATGCCCATTTGAAATGAATGTGACGATGCTTTTTGTAAGAGAGACATTTGACCTTTTTAAGTATTCTTATATTTGTCTCTCTTTCTCAGCACATGGGGCTTTATATTTTAAAGATTATCACATAACCCTTCTTCTTTCTCACAGCATTTAATGCTCTAGCCTTTCTCTTCTCCCTTCTCTTTGTTGAGAACCCAACAAGAAGCACTCTCTCATTGTAGAAAATTTTGCTCGTTGCCCAGCATTAAATACTAGCAGCTGGCCTGGTTTTTGTGAAGAATTATAGCCATTATCTCACAAAGGCTACAAGGCTCCTGGTTCTATTCATAACCAATTACTGTGCATTTATTTCAACAACTCTCTCATTAAGAAAAATCAGCAAAAATTAAATTGAGTCTTCTACTTTCAAATTCGTTCAATAGAGAGATTCTGAGAGCATTCAATTTTAATTCTCTTGCATTTAATTCCTTGATTTTCAATCATTCTAGCAAGAGATTCCTTCGAGAGAGAGTTTTGAAAATTGAGCTTTTTATTCCAAATTTTCCTTACTCTTTAAAGCGCAAATCTTTCTTCTCAGTTTGCATTCAATTTTATTTAAAATTGATTTCAATTCTTGAATGAATAAGTGACAAATTTATGGTGCCCAAAGAGTTTTATTTCATCAATTTTACTTATAGAGCCTCAACTTGTAAATCTTGTCTTTTGAGAAATTGTCTGCAAATTTTGTTCTCATCCTTATTCTAAAGAGAACAAAATCTTTTGTTATTTATTTGTTGTAATTCTTCTTCAGGTTGAAGAAAGACCTCTTCCGGTGGAAGAAGGTTGAAGTCCAATCGGTGTAGGGAGTTAACAGCTTCGGGTGGAAGCAAGCAGTGGCATAGCCAGGATGGTGAACAAGGGGGTCACTTTCTTACTTCTTTTTTTTAAAATATTTTTTCAATATTTAAAAGTAACTATATGCAAAGGCAAAGTGACAATCAACAATATAAACATTGTAAATGACATTAACAATAGAAATAATAATTTTCCTTCCAAGAGAAAGAATAAACTATCAACATCTAGACGATTTTTTTAGAGAATGAGGCTAGAATTTGAGAGAGAGAGAGAGAGAGGGAGAGAGAGAGAGAGAGAGAGAGTTGGTTTCAGGGCAACTAATCAAGCCAAATCATCTAAGATTTAAGTCGGTCGTGCTCGTTCAATTATTTAAATGAGTTTAAAATTTTTCAAGCTTGATTTGTTAAAATGAGCTCAAGCAAGCAAAATCAAAGCACATGGATTTTAGATTGTCGTTTCAGCTAATTCGAATAAAAGGCCTCAAGGTTTAGCTTCAACATTTTAACACGTATCTTTCTTAGGATTTTTTTCTTTTTGATAAATACCTCTGAAATTATTACAACTATTTAAGAATCTAACTAAAAAATCTCAAAAATTAAAAATTGGATTCTCAGTTTTGATTCTCTATAGAACATACTATGAAAGGTATTGGGACTTGAAAAAGCTGAAGCTTCAATTAGTCAAAAACTAATGGATTGTAACCTATAGGGGGTACAATAGAGTCGAATTGAATTGAATCCTCAGATATTCATTTTTCAATTAGGTACGATAGATAGCCGTATTCGAATACAGATTTATATTTCCATTCGATTCATTATATTATTTTGATATTAAAATTTGATTCACGAACTATTCGCTTTAAACAACTCTTTAGAATTTCTTTCCTATTTTATGCACAATAAACGCCAAACAGATTAGGGCTTTTGAGATAGCATATCTAGGATTAGGCACTCCAACAACTGATATAATTAAACTAAAAAAAGGGGATTTATTATAAATAGATTGAAGCTACAATGTTCTGAACTATTCTAGGAGAAGAAAGGTGAAAACCCAAGAAATTAGCAGAAAGTTTCTAAGAGATACACTAATAAGATATAAGACACCCACTAAATTAGTCGATAAACTAAAAAAAGGAACCTTTAATTAGAGAAATTGCTCCATAATAATCACAGTTTCATGATGAGTTGAAGGCTTACTTGAGATTTGAGGAGGTTCCAAGGTTGGAAGAGATCGATTGGGTTCACCTTGGATGCGAAATCGAACTCGTGTAGGAGATCGGGCCAAGATCGCTAGGGTTTTGAGGATCGAATCTGTGTGAAGCAGTGGCGACGACAAGCAGCGACGCTGATGGCCTCGACAAGCAGCAGCGACGACAGCGCAGAGGAGAGAGCTTGAGAGAGGGGGGCACAGATTAGGACTATATATATATATATATATATATATATATATATATATATATATATATATATATATATAGAGAGAGAGAGAGAGAGAAGGGAGTTGTTGGTACCTCTGGCGACGACGAACTGCAGCGCCGGCCGCCTCGACGTGTAGCGACTGCGACGACGCAGAAGGGGGAGAGAGAGCCTGAGAAGGGGGCACAAATTAAGGCGCGCGAGAGAGAGAGCCGGTGGGGCACAAATGAATGCTGAAAACCCTTTTTTGGGTGGGGTCGTGGGTCACGTGACCCCCCGCCCTCCGCCTCTGGAATCAAGTTCAGTGGATTGAAAATGTAGGGTAAAGGTCTCGTGGAATGGTGTTGCCCGAACAATCATATTGCAATAACTCTATTTAAAATTTGAAAGGGAAAAAAACAATTTGAAGAGATCATACGTAATTTGAAGTAGAAAGTAGAGAACCTCACTTCAAGAACGTGATCATAGAGGAGAATCGCTCGAGCTCGCCGGCATTGAAGCTCTCCTCGTCGGAAAATCCATTGTCCTCTCTAATTGAATCCATGGATGCCAAGAAATTGTCGACGAAGTGATCGAAGTTCAAGACCAAGATGTCATTCTCATCATCTTCGTTGCTCTCTACCTCCCTCTCGAAACCCTAGAAATCGTCGAGGGAGAAGAAGTGGAGAGAGAGGGGAAGAATTTTGAAGATCAACGGGGGCAGAATTCATCTACCTTTAATTCGCTACAGTTTTTAAATTAGACCTGACACGCTAAAGAGCTGGTATGAGTGGCTCTGAACAGAGGTCTGAACCGACCCCCTAAAGAGTCGGGTGTGGATCTATGTTATGAAACTTTGTCTTATTTTCACTTTCAAAAAGTCAATATTATAGATCAACTTATCCCATCAAAAGCACCCTTCACTTGTCCATCTCCTACCCAAGCAAACTTGATGGTTTTCGACTCATAAACAAAATACTTCCGTTCTCTGTCAATTATCAATCATGATATCAATGTCAGCAGTATGAGTGATGTGATATGGTATGCGGATGATGTCAAAACTCAGTGATAGAGTTAAACTTACAACATTTCATAACAAATCACGATTTTCAGTAGGAATAAATCTAAATTAATTATATGGCAAGATGGGTTTAAACAAAATTACTTATGCTCGTAAATCGGACAATTTTAATCTTCACAAACCACATGCAATGCTTGATTTAAGGAGTAATCCACTTGCAATGTCAAGGCAATATAACACAAGGGTAACAGAATCGCACTCGCTCACCCATATTTGTGGACGACAGAGGATTAATGATAATATTCGAGAGATAAAATTAAGCAGTAGATTCCAACAGATATGCTGATTTTGGCTGAAAATAAAAGTTACCTGTTGAAGCGTTGACTTGATTTACCTTCCTTTCAGATTTGGTTGTGGCCTGATAATCGTCTTTATCGCTTGCAGGATGATGGAGCTAGGGGAGGGGAAGAATCCCTTTTGCTGCTGAAATTTCCAGATTGAACCAACAAAAGACGCAACCCTTTGGTGGATGAAGCCGCAACCTGTGGTGGGTGAAACCCTTGGCCTGGTGTTGAGGAGTTGCAGTTGAGTCGAAGAAGACGAAGATGACGAGGGAGGAAGCCTAAGCCGGGCGGCGGAGGAGAACCCGGAGGCTGTACTTCAGGCCTACTCGCGTAGATGTCGAAGGTGGCGATCTTGGCTCGTGTGAGATGGAGAGGCGTGCAGGCGAATAGCCGGAGATGATGACGAGGGCTCGGCGAGCTCGCTGGTGGTTGCTGTGCGCGTGGACGAGGGCAGGAGATGAGGGCGGGGCTGATGGGTTTGCAGGTGTTGAAGATGGGAGGAGGCGCGAGACTTCGATGGCGTGATGTGGGTGATGATGGCGTGGATCAGAGGATCGGCGCCTCGCCTAGGGAAGCCGGCGGCGTGGGGCGAACTTCTTTGGGGAGTCAGCCGGCAAGGGCTCGCGGGCGTGAGTCGAGGATGCTCACGAGGACGCGGAGCAGTGAAGGAATTGGTGAGATCTGACGGGTTTTGTGTTGTGGGGAAGATGAAGGGGAGAGGCGCTGGGGATCTGATGGGTGTGGGTGCGGGATGAGTAGGGCAGGGAAAAGGGAAGTAAGGGTTTTGTTTTGTTTATTTTTTTTGTAATCAAAATCTGATTGTGGCTAGGGTTTGTAATCTGGTGTTGGGGTTTGAATTGAGAATAAGATTTGAGATAGGAACAATAGTTAGGATAGTGGTTTCACACTCAAAATTCCATTTTGAAAAGAGGTTTCACACACTCCAATTCATGATTAAATTTTCAATAAAATGAAAATCCAACAATTTTTTTTAATCAAGAGTGCATTGTTTTACAACTTATTAGACCCTTGCCTTTATAGGCTTACAAACTGACGACTTTCTCCACGTAGTCGATGTGGGACTAAAAAGGAGAAATACAAAATTAAAACAAAGAAACAACATGGACTCAAATAAATAAAAATACAGACTCCAGCTAAAACCAAATAGACGCAGCACGATGCCTCCTGCGCTGATACACGCGATCGAATCTCCCCGGGCGCGCTGATGCCATGTCCCTATCATTCTCCCCAGGTGGGAGAGAACTCGACCCCGTCGAGTCATGTGTGAAGGAGCTCTCATAATACTCCAACTGATCTGGATCAATCTGCTGCAACTCACTGCGATCTAGCCACGTGTCCTCAGCAGGTGACTTCCCTTTCCAGCGTATCAGATACCGTTGAGTTCCACCATCTCTTGTGGAGATAATTTTATCATCTAGAATTTTATCAATATTCTCTGTTGTATTAGGACTGATATCTGGGAGTGGTGGAAGTGGGGGTCCCTCAGAAAATGGCTCAGGGGTAGGCTCATCAACCAATGGGTTGCTGGGGTTAAAATTTGGACCCTTGTATTCTACTAGATCCTCAATATTGAAAGTAGGATTAATTCCAAAATCTTCAGGAAGATCAATAACATAAGCATTGTCATTAAGTTTTGTTAAGATTTTGAATGGTGCAGCACTACGAGCATGCAATTTTTTAACAGTTCCCGGTGGAAACCGTTCCGGACGAATCCGGACCATCACAAGATCGCCAATATCAAAAGTTTTAAATTTTCTCCTAACATCAGCTCGTAGCTTGTAGTCAATGTTGCTTTGTTTAATTTTATCACTGATGACTTTGTGCAATTCATGCATATGCGTGGCAAAGGAGGATGCAGACTCAGAGACTCTATAATGATCAACCATGGGAATGAGATCAATGGGTTGCCTAGGCCTAAAAACCATATACTATTTCATGTGGACTTTTACCTGTTGTCTTATTAACTGATGAATTATATGCAAACTCGGCAATAGACAACTTTAGATCCCAACTTCCAATATGTTCGCCAACAAGGGTACGCAATAAATTTCCTAAACTTCTATTCACAACCTCGGTTTGACCGTCGGTCTGAGGGTGAAAAGCAGTAGAGAATTTTAATTTAGTCCCTAACATGTGCCAAAGGGTCTTCCAGAAATAACTAGTGAACTTAACGTCTCTGTCCGACACAATAGTCTTAGGTAGACCGTGCAGTTTAACGACACCATCGAAAAAGATTTTTGCCACTTTAGAGGCGTCAGAAGTACGGGAGCAAGGCAGAAAGTGGGCCATTTTAGAAAAGCGATCCACGACAACTAGGACTGAATCATGCTTTCTGAGAGTTTTTGGGAGTCCTAACACAAAGTCCATACTAACATCCTGCCATGGACAATTCGGAACCGGTAATGGAGTATACAAACCGGTGTTCTGTTTCTGTTGCTTTGCAAGTTGACAGGCGTGACACCTTCCAACATGTTTGGCAACATCACGTTTTAACCCTGGCCAATAGAACCGATACTCAACGGCTTCTATGGTCTTCTCATTCCCGAAATGCCCAGCTAGACAACCGGCATGCAATTCCCACACAAGAAATTCTCTAAGGGAGGTTCTTGGGATGCATAACTTTCGGCCTAGAAAAAGATACCCATCATGTAGGGTATAACCATCCACTTCTTGAGTCGATCCATCTATCAATATGGTGTATATGTCACAAAAATCGGGACACGACTAGTATTCAGCTTTTATCTTCTCAAAGCCGTTTACCACCGTGGACATCTTGGTCAAAATGAAAATACGGCGGCTGAGAGCATCAGCGGCTTTGTTTTCTACTCCCGCTTTATGGCGTAGAGTGAACGTGTAGTCTTGAAGGAACTCAATCCATCGTCCATGTCGCGCGTTCAACTTCTTTTGAGAGTAGATGTACTTCAGGGCCTCATGATCAGAGAAGAGAACAAACTCATGCGGCAAAAGGTAATGTCGCCAATAGCGAAGTGCCTGAATCACCGCATAGAATTCTTTATCATAAGTGGAGTATCGTTGTCTGGCATCATTCAGCTTCTCACTGAAATAAGCAACTGGATGACCTTCTTGAGCGAGGACTCCGCCTATTCCAATTCCTGATGCGTCACACGCTACTTCAAAGACTTTAGAAAAATCAGGGAGACGCATAACAGGAGCACTGACCATTCTCTTCTTGATCTCGACAAATGCCTTCGTGGCAGCATGAGACCAGTTGAATTCTCCCTTCTTCAAACAGTCAGTGATTGGAGCCATGACAGTGCTAAATCCTTTAATGAACCGACGATAGAAGGTAGCAAGTCCGTGAAAACTTCTTACATCACGAATCGTCTTAGGCTCGGGCCATTCCTCAATGGCTCTGATCTTCTCAGGATCCGCAGAAACTCCATCAACAGATACCACAAATCCGAGGAATTGAACTTGTGATGAGAGAAAGGTGCACTTCTTAGGATTAGCGTACAACTCTTCCTTCCTCAATACAGAACAAACTTGACGTAGATGGTCGAGGTGTTGCTCACGAGATTTGCTGTAGATGAGAATGTCGTCAAAGTACACTACTAAGAATTTGCCCATAAATGGACGTAGTACTTGCGTCATTACTCGCATGAAAGTGCTCGGAGCATTGGTCAATCCAAAAGGCATGACCATCCACTCATATAACCCATCCTTCGTTTTGAAGGCGGTCTTCCACTCATCTCCAGGACGGATGCGAATTTGGTGATAGCCACTCTTGAGATCAATCTTGGAGAAAATAGTGTCACCAGACATCATATCCAACATATCGTTGTTGGCCCAAAGGCCATTATCCCGGTTATTTTGATGATAGCAAAACATATTTAGTTATGTATTTAATAATCTTGATTTTAAAGTATTTCAGGTTCAAGAAACAGATTTTGACGACTCCGCTAAAAGACTCACAAATTTGGAGTTCGCCCAACATTTGCATTCCCAAGCTAAAGCACATAGGAAGCTTCGGAATTTGCGTTGAAGAAAAGTTCAAGAAGAAGATCAAGACTTGCTAAAGAATCCAAGATTTGTACTTTGTTTATTTTCATTTTAGAATATTTTGTCAAAACTAAATAGTAGAAGTAGAGATATGGGATATCACACACACACATTTTCTAGAGTGGTTTATGGCTTCAAAATAATTTCTATTTCTATTTCCAAACTCAGTTTTAGTTGAACATATCTATTTTGGAAATACGATTTTTAGAGAGACTAGTTTTTGGAAAAACATTTTATTGAAAATCAAGTTTTTATCAAAAGAATTTTTACCAAGTATTTTACCTTGATAGTAGTATGACACATGCTCATACTCTATGATTTTTCAAGACCAAAACATTTTATCCAAGACCCAAAACCAAAACCCAAAATTGTCCAGGTCTGTGAATTCTGATTTTTCAGAAATTCACAGTGCCCGGTCGACCGGAAGTCGACCGGCACTCGACCGACATGCACATTTGTGCATATGCGTATCAGTCGACCGGAGGTCGACCGATACTCGACCGGCCCCCAACCTGCTGCTCTCTGGAAATGCCAGTCGACCGACCCGGTCGACCGGTGAGCCCCAACGGTCGGATTTTTGACCGTTAGCGGTCGACCGACCCGGTCGACCGGTAGTCTGTCAAAAATTCTGACAGACCCAACAGCTATATTTTCTGACTCTTTGACTTTTGGGATTTGTCTCCAACGAATCTCTTGAGCAGTTTTTGACCCCTATAAATAGGTGGTCACTTCATATGATATGACTAACAATTTTAGAGCTATCAAGTGAAATTTTACAAGAGTTTCAAAGATTTTCAAAGTTTTCAAAAGAAAAGATTTTTCTCTCCAAAGCCTAAATTTCCATCACCTTTCTTGGAGCCTATTCCTCTACTTCCCTCTAGTTTTGCACTACACAATCCCATACTCTAAGTCTATTATTTGGTTCTAGGATTGTGCTTAGTGAGCTCTTTTGTAAAGTGGTCAAGTGTGATCACTTCCATTGTAATTGAGTGAAGTTGAAGAGGCATCGGCCTCAAGGCGAGCTAGTGTGCTCAAGGTGGTGAAGTGTCATCACGGGAGACGGACAAGTGTTGTCCTTGTATTGTTGATCCGGTGGGATCCTCAATAGTGGAAATCCTTCAAGTGTGAAGGCGGGGACGTAGAGCGTGGCTCGAACCTCGGAAACATATCGGCGTGTTTGCGTTTGCTCAAATTTCTCTAACTCTATCTCTTTTATTACTTGCAATTTTACATTGTCTTTTACTTGCAAGAAATTTTGTATTGTGCTAATTGTTTAGAGTTAAATTTTTAAATTCCGCATAATTGCCATTATCATATAGCCATCACCTATTCACCCCCCCTCTAGGTGATTTCAATTGGTATCAGAGCCTAACCCTACAACTTAGGTCTAACAACCTTAGGGAGATCCATACATTTGGCTATATACATTTGTTGCATTTATTATATATTGTGCATTCATGGCATCCATGGATTTTTCTAGCATTAAATCCCCTCCCAAATTTGATGGCTTGAACTTTCCTATTTGGAAAGTCAAGATGAACTTGTTTTTGAAATCCTTAGGTGTTAGGGTAGCTAGGGCCATTACCAAAGACTTCATTGAACCAACTAGTGATGAGAGCACATGGTCCGAGGATATCACTAAAGACTATGAAGCAAATGCTAGGGCACAATATGCATTAACACAAGCACTTAATGAAGATGACCTTGCACGCATCATTAATTGTAAATCGGCATATGAAGTTTGGAACATGCTTATTGTGACTCATGAGGGAACGTCACAAGTCAAGAGAGCAAAAGTTGACTTGTTACGTTCTCAATATGAGAATTTTTACATGATTGATAATGAGAGCATTGATGACATGCTCACTCGCTTTACAAAAATAACAAATGCTCTTTCTTCCTTAGGCGACAAGATTGACAACGATCAAAAGATAAGGAAGGTGATTCGAGCTCTTCCCAAAGCTTGGGAAGTCAAGGCGACAACCCTCAAAGAGCTAAATGACAAAGAGGAGATGGACTTCTCCGGCTTCATCGGCAATCTCAAAACACATGAGATGGAGATGAAGGTACGAGAAGAAAGGGAGGCACCCAAGAAGAAATCAATAGCCTTCAAAGCCGCTCCAACAATTCAAGACGAGGATGATTCATCGGACGAGTGCGATGAAGACTTCGCCATGCTCATCCGGAAGGTGGGCAAGATGTTCTACAAGAAGGGAAGACAAAGCAATTTCCGGCGAGGGAAACCTCAAGGGAGATTTGAAAGAAAAAGAGAGGAGCCCGGTCCTTGCTTTCATTGCAAGAAGATCGGTCACCTCATTGCCGATTGCCCCGCTCTACAAGCGACCACATCCAAGAACGGGCAAAGAAAGAAGAAGGCCATGGTGGCTACTTGGGATGACACGGAGTCGGAATCCGAAGAGGAAGTCGACGCCGCGCACATGTGTTTCATGGCACATGGGGAGGATGCACCAAAGGTAACTCTAGAAAACTCTTTAGATGAGGATGAGTTAACTATGGATGAACTTGCACATTTCTTTGAAGAATTGCAAAATAGGTATGAAATTTCCCAATCTCTAAATAAGAAATTAAAAAGAGAAAATGAAGCTTTAAAACATAAAGTTGAAATAGTTGTTAAAGAAAAGGATGTTTTATCTAGCTCTTTTGAAAAATTGAAAAATGATTTTGATAAATATAAACTTGCAAATAAGGGTAAAACCACCATAGTTTCAATAGATAAAAATGATTTTGTTGAGATCCAAAAGCGTGTTGATGCTTTGGACTCCACACTTAAAAATTGTGCATTTGATTTGAAAAAGATAGCTTCTAAATTTCCTAAGGGAACACCCCAAGGGAAACATGCACAACATGCTCATACACATGCACGGAAACATGCTCACACTCACAAGCATGCATACATGTATAGTAGTGGTAGAATTTATGTTTGCACTCATTGTGGCCGCAAAGGCCATTTAGAAAAATTTTGTTATGTTAAAAATAATGTTAAGAATAAAAATGTTTGGGTTCGCCCCGGTACTAACCCTAAAGGACCCTCAAAGATTTGGGTACCAAAAGATCCTCCAAATGTAGGTGACACAGGTGGATCTACTTCCTCCAAGACTTAGGGGGAGTCGGTGCCCGGGTGGTAGATGCAACTAAGCTCAAAGTTCAAATCTAGCTTGCATCGCTATCGTGGAGGCACCTATTTTGGAGACTACCCGTAAATTGGTAACATCTCCATTCAAGAGTTTTTAAATTTTGTATGTACAATTGTTATAGGATTGCTAGTTTAGTTTTATGCTTCATTGATACATGATTAGTATAAACTTGCAACTCTAACATGATTGTATATGCCATGTTCAATTTTGATTTTTTTTTGTTGTTGACATGTATACATATGTATAGAATTGTTAGTTTGCTTTTGTTCATTATTGATACATGCTTATATAGAACTACCTTTCTATCATGTTGTGTACATGCCTTGTATTAATTTTCATATCTTGTATTGTTATGCCTCTTGTCATACTTGTCCACATGTCCAATTTTTGTGTATAGTTTAGATTTTGTGATTATATACTTGTATACATATAGACCTATTTTCATAAATAAAATAAAACTTTTTGAAAATTTTCATAGTTGAGCAAATACCTTAAAGATGGCAATTGCGCACCTCAACTCATTCAAGAGGAATCAAGAGGATGAAGTTCAGAACCCGTCACTGGGTATTCGGCTTCAACATCTTTATATCTTTGCTTAAATATGTAAAATAAATTAAATCATTTTGTGTGAAGTTTTGTTGGTATGATCACTAAATGAAGATTTAAAATAATTGTTATATTCCTGTATATTATAATATAACATATTTTTATTTGTTATAATTTATTTAAATTTTTTTTTTTTTTGGTCAGAATATGGTAGCAGTTTTTTTTTCAGACTTACCGGTCGACCGGCCCCTAACCCCAGTCGACCGGCTCTGTCTGAAGAATATTTTGTATTTTTTTTTTTTTTTTTTTTGCTACCGGTCGACTGCTGGTATAGGACCAGTCGACCGATTTGGATGCAGGACTCTCTGTATCGTTTCGGTCGACCGGTCCCTCAATCCCAGTCGACCGATAGTCGTATTCTGGCGTATATTTGAACCTTTCCTTCACTGTTTCGCTCATTCTCTCCTTTTCTCTCACAGCGACCGCAGGAGCCCCTTTTCTCCAAAATTTCTAACTCTCAATCCGTTCAACTGATCTTAAATTCCTTCAAAACCCATTTCAATCTTCTCATTTCTAACTCAGATCTTCAATCTCAAGCCGATCCATCCGTCCGATTCTCAGAATTTCTGGATTTTCAAGCTAGGGTTTCAGTTTTCTCAAAGGTAAAAATTTCGAATTTTTCACTTGTTTTTTCTTTCTAGCTTAGATTTATCACTTCTATTGTCTTCATATTAGGTTGATTGATCATCTAGATCGTGCCTTTACCTGCAAAACCCTAAAAATTTGATTTTTGTCATGGCTCCAAAAAGACATCGTTCTGAGAAGGGAAAGGGCATTGCCCAATCCTCATCTCAAGCCCCTAGGACTGAACCTGTGTTCCGTAACGATCTTGCCTCTGATCGTTACACACATTTAGCCCCTAGGAATACTATTTCGGGTAGATATGTGGCTATCCAAGATTTTGAACATTTAGATATCCCCCACATACTCCGTGCTAACAATCTTGTGGATTTTCTCTCCATTAGGGAGAAGGTTTACACCTCTTTGGTTCCCTATTTCTATGCCAATTTTGAATTTAGTGGGAACCGGATTATTTCCCGTGTGATGGGTAGGGACATAAACATTTCCCTAGGTCAATTTGCTAGAATTCTTCATCTTTCCACTGATGGAATAGATGTTTACTCTTATGACCTACATGATTTTCCTGAATATCCGGAGGGTGAGTCTTCACTCACCGCATCCACTCTTCTTCACCGGGATGACAATCCCGATCTAGTGAGGAATGAGATTGTGAGTCAGTATACCCTCCAATCTCAGGTCCTTGCTAAGATTGTCTTTCATAATATCGTGCCAAAATCCGGTGAATTTAGCCATGCTCGAGGTCCTGTTCCCTTGATTATCTATTGCCTCCTTAAAGGCATTAAGATAAATTTCCCTCGAGTGATCGCTTCTCACATGAGTGGTGATCAGATTCGTACTGCTGGTAGGAGTCTGCCTTACGGCATGCTCATTACCCATCTGCTTAGGGCTCTAGATTTTGATTTCTCTGGTCAAGCCCCTTCAAAACCCTCTTCAGATTTCAACGCTGCTGCCTTGAAGATGATGGAAGCTCAGTTGCGTCGACACGCAGCTGTGCAACCACCACCTGTTCCTGCAGCTGATCCAGCTCCAGCTCCACCTCCTGTTTTTCCTGCTCCTGAGTTTCAGGGTGCTTCTGCTTCTGAGGTCCGCTCGCAGATCGAGGCACATCAGGCCTGGGTCGGTGAGCAAGTCTCTGCACTTCGTGCAGATATGGCTGCTCGTGATGCTTCTCTTCGGGCAGATATGGAGGCTCGTGCTGCTATGGATGCTGCTTTTCGGGCGGAGGTCCGAAACGACTTGTCATATATGGCTGAGTCCATGAGATTTGTGGATGTTCAGTTCCAATCTCTGTTCTCTAAATTGGACATAGTCGTTCCTGATGGGACTCCGGGTGCTCGTCGTCTCCCTGCTGCTGGTCCTCCTTTCCCTCTCAGAGCTCGCGTCTCTGTTCCACCTCCGCGCCCCAGAGTTGATGCCGTGGATACAGAGGAGGTAGTTTCCTCTTCTTCCTCAGATGATGGTGATGACCAGACGATGGCCAAGGGCTCAGATGATGACGAGGAGGAGGATGACGAGGCGACTGAGTGATGCTGTTGTGTGACCTCCCCTTTATTGATGATGTCAAAAAGGGGGAGAGACATTTGGAGAGAGAGATTTTATTTTGTTATGACTCTTTTGTTATGTATTTGACTTATTTTGTTGTGTTGGACACCTTTTATTTTTGTGTTGTGGACATGTCTTGTGTGGTATGTATTTATGTCATGTTGAGACTCATTTCCTTTTATCTATGATATGACTTGTGTAGTTGAGATTTTTCTATGGGCATGGATATATGATGTTTATGATTTAGCAATTGTGATAATATGCCTGAGTATGATTTTTTTATATATGCATATGTTGAGGGGGAGCTTCATTTGAAGACTCTACCCAAAATATCTTGTGATAACTACATATGTTTTGCCATCATCAAAAAGGGGGAGATTGTTGGCCCAAAGGCCATTATCCCGGTTATTTTGATGATAGCAAAACATATTTAGTTATGTATTTAATAATCTTGATTTTAAAGTATTTCAGGTTCAAGAAACAGATTTTGACGACTCCGCTAAAAGACTCACAAATTTGGAGTTCGCCCAACATTTGCATTCCCAAGCTAAAGCACATAGGAAGCTTCGGAATTTGCGTTGAAGAAAAGTTCAAGAAGAAGATCAAGACTTGCTAAAGAATCCAAGATTTGTACTTTGTTTATTTTCATTTTAGAATATTTTGTCAAAACTAAATAGTAGAAGTAGAGATATGGGATATCACACACACACATTTTCTAGAGTGGTTTATGGCTTCAAAATAATTTCTATTTCTATTTCCAAACTCAGTTTTAGTTGAACATATCTATTTTGGAAATACGATTTTTAGAGAGACTAGTTTTTGGGAAAAACATTTTATTGAAAATCAAGTTTTTATCAAAAGAATTTTTACCAAGTATTTTACCTTGATAGTAGTATGACACATGCTCATACTCTATGATTTTTCAAGACCAAAACATTTTATCCAAGACCCAAAACCAAAACCCAAAATTGTCCAGGTCTGTGAATTCTGATTTTTCAGAAATTCACAGTGCCCGGTCGACCGGAAGTCGACCGGCACTCGACCGACATGCACATTTGTGCATATGCGTATCAGTCGACCGGAGGTCGACCGATACTCGACCGGCCCCCAACCTGCTGCTCTCTGGAAATGCCAGTCGACCGACCCGGTCGACCGGTGAGCCCCAACGGTCGGATTTTTGACCGTTGGCGGTCGACCGACCCGGTCGACCGGTAGTCTGTCAAAAATTCTGACAGACCCAACAGCTATATTTTCTGACTCTTTGACTTTTGGGATTTGTCTCCAACGAATCTCTTGAGCAGTTTTTGACCCCTATAAATAGGTGGTCACTTCATATGATATGACTAACAATTTTAGAGCTATCAAGTGAAATTTTACAAGAGTTTCAAAGATTTCCAAAGTTTTCAAAAGAAAAGATTTTTCTCTCCAAAGCCTAAATTTCCATCACCTTTCTTGGAGCCTATTCCTCTACTTCCCTCTAGTTTTGCACTACACAATCCCATACTCTAAGTCTATTATTTGGTTCTAGGATTGTGCTTAGTGAGCTCTTTTGTAAAGTGGTCAAGTGTGATCACTTCCATTGTAATTGAGTGAAGTTGAAGAGGCATCGGCCTCAAGGCGAGCTAGTGTGCTCAAGGTGGTGAAGTGTCATCACGGGAGACGGACAAGTGTTGTCCTTGTATTGTTGATCCGGTGGGATCCTCAATAGTGGAAATCCTTCAAGTGTGAAGGCGGGGACGTAGAGCGTGGCTCGAACCTCGGAAACATATCGGCGTGTTTGCGTTTGCTCAAATTTCTCTAACTCTATCTCTTTTATTACTTGCAATTTTACATTGTCTTTTACTTGCAAGAAATTTTGTATTGTGCTAATTGTTTAGAGTTAAATTTTTAAATTCCGCATAATTGCCATTATCATATAGCCATCACCTATTCACCCCCCCTCTAGGTGATTTCAATCGTCCAGTCTAGGTATGGGAAAACGATATTTAACCGTTATCTTGTTAATGGCACGACTATCCACGCACATACGCCAAGATCCGTCTTTTTTGGGCGTCAGTAGGGCGGGAACCGCGCAAGGACTCATGCTCTCTTGAATGAAGCCCTTCCTCATCAATTCATCAACTTGCCTCTTGAGTTCGACATGCTCTGTGGGGTTCATTCTATAGTGGGGCAAGTTAGGAAGACTAGCTCCCGGGACTAGATCAATAGAGTGCTGTATGTCACGCATCGGTGGCAGCTTGTCTGGGAGATCTTCAGGAAACACGTCAGTGAATTCCGCAATCAATGGTGTGACTTCGGAGGGAATCGCAGTATTGGATTCCTTAGTAACTTCCTTGGTCGCGAGGATCACGAAGGGAGCTCCTTTTTCTACATCTTGACTGAAAGCTTTTGCCGTAATCAAGCTGATACTGTTAGTTTTCTTCACTGTGGCAGGCTCTGGTTCAGATGATTCAACCTTGGGTTCACGAGGTAACAACTTGATCTTCTTTCCTTCGTGTTCGAATTGACACATATTCGACCGACCGTAAATGGTAACATCCTTGTCGTATAGCCATGGTCGTCCAAGGATAATGTGACCCACATCCATAGATACGACATCGCACCAAATTTTGTCCTTGTAAAGACCGAAGTCTATCGGGACAAGACATCTTTGCTTGACTTCCAGTGCTGAAGAGTTAATCCACGTTACTCTATAGGGGTGTGGATGGGGTTCAGCCTTCAGGCCAATTTGGCAATTACTGTAGACGACACAGCATTAATACAACTTCCACTGTCTACAATTATCTTGCAGCTTCTACCACCAATCTTCATAATGATGTGAAACATGGTGGTTCGTCTCCAGTCATCTTTCTCCTTGGGTTGAGATAAGGCACATCTGACGACGGATAAATGAATCGACGTCGTAGGTTGAATGCAGATAAGACCAATGCTATCACCTGTGGTATCATCGTCCATATCAGACTCTTCTTCTTCTCCCTGGAAAATAAACTCCTCAGATTCTGTTTCTGATACTACTTCAGGTTCCCCATTAACTAAGGCAATTTTGACCGGAGTTGGACAATTGGCAGCTACATGTCCATATCCCTGGCACTTGTAACATTTGATTGTGGGATTCAGTTTGGAGAACTCTCTATCAGTGCCTTTGCCTTTATTCTCGATACTCTTGCCTTTAGTATCTACCTTGTGGGAAGAAGTTTGACTTTGAAAACGGTTGGGGTATGAACCCGAGTTAGGCCTAGTTGTTTGCACATGACTCTTAGAAACAGAACTAGATTTGACCGCATCTAAATCTTGGACTAATGCGTAGGCCTTTTCGAGCTCGGTGATTTCACGAGCTAAAAGTTCAGTTCGTAAGTCTTCCCTAAGTCCGGCTCTAAACCTAGACATGATTTGAGCTTGCCCTTCAGTGTTAAGGGCGTTGCATCTAATGAGGAACTCATCAAATTTCTCCACATATTCCTGAGCTGATTTGTTGCCTTGAGTGTATCGGTGCCACTTGTCCATAAGACGGGCACTGAACGATGGCGGCACATACTTTCCTTTAAGTTCATCTTTCATTCTTCTCCAAGTATCGATTGGTTCTTGGTCACGAGCAGCACGCATGTTCACCAAGTTAGTCCAATACTGGCTAGCTTGACCGGTTAACTTCATCGCTGCAAACTTAACTTTTCTGGGCTCAGTGAGATCGTACCACGTGAAGTACTTATCAAGTTGTTGAGTCCAGTCAAGAAAAAATTGTGGATCATGACGTCCGTCGAATGTTGGGACATCAACCTTGATACTCTTCAATAACTGACTATCAGGGTCTCGCTCACCACGTCCTTGGTGTGGTACCAACCGATTACGTTCTCCTTCATGTTCATTGTGGTTCTCGAGACGAGTTTCAACCCTACCTAACCTATCTCCAGTCTGGACTGCAGCTTGGGTCAGGTTGGCTAGTTGGGCTTGTATGGCAGCGATTGCATCGGCGAGTTGTTGGGGATCCATAGTTGTTATGCCTGACTCACTAGACTCTCCTAGCAAATAGGGTGTCCACTACGGGTGGGCATGCACTAATAAGATCTAAATGAATGCAAGTAGACTTTTTTTTTTTTAAATGCAAAAATAAATGAGATTCCTAACTGTATGATAATGCAAATTTTTTTTTCTACCTAAACCATGCTCTGATACCAAAATGATGTGATATGGTATGCGGATGATGTCAAAACTCAGTGATAGAGTTAAACTTACAACATTTCATAACAAATCACGATTTTCAGTAGGAATAAATCTAAATTAATTATATGGCAAGATGGGTTTAAACAAAATTACTTATGCTCGTAAATCGGACAATTTTAATCTTCACTAACCACATGCAATGCTTGATTTAAGGAGTAATCCACTTGCAATGTCAAGGCAATATAACACAAGGGTAACAGAATCGCACTCGCTCACCCATATTTGTGGACGACAGAGGATTAATGATAATATTCGAGAGATAAAATTAAGCAGTAGATTCCAACAGATATGCTGATTTTGGCTGAAAATAAAAGTTACCTGTTGAAGCGTTGACTTGATTTACCTTCCTTTCAGATTTGGTTGTGGCCTGATAATCGTCTTTATCGCTTGCAGGATGATGGAGCTAGGGGAGGGGAAGAATCCCTTTTGCTGCTGAAATTTCCAGATTGAACCAACAAAAGACGCAACCCTTTGGTGGATGAAGCCGCAACCTGTGGTGGGTGAAACCCTTGGCCTGGTGTTGAGGAGTTGCAGTTGAGTCGAAGAAGACGAAGATGACGAGGGAGGAAGCCTAAGCCGGGCGGCGGAGGAGAACCCGCAGGCTGTACTTCAGGCCTACTCGCGTAGATGTCGAAGGTGGCGATCTTGGCTCGTGTGAGATGGAGAGGCGTGCAGGCGAATAGCCGGAGATGATGACGAGGGCTCGGCGAGCTCGCTGGTGGTTGCTGTGCGCGTGGACGAGGGCAGGAGATGAGGGCGGGGCTGATGGGTTTGCAGGTGTTGAAGATGGGAGGAGGCGCGAGACTTCGATGGCGTGATGTGGGTGATGATGGCGTGGATCAGAGGATCGGCGCCTTGCCTAGGGAAGCCGGCGGCGTGGGGCGAACTTCTTTGGGGAGTCAGCCGGCAAGGGCCCGCGGGCGTGAGTCGAGGATGCTCACGAGGACGCGGAGCAGTGAAGGAATTGGTGAGATCTGATGGGTTTTGTGTTGTGGGGAAGATGAAGGGGAGAGGCGCTGGGGATCTGATGGGTGTGGGTGCGGGATGAGTAGGGCAGGGAAAAGGGAAGTAAGGGTTTTGTTTTGTTTATTTTTTTTGTAATCAAAATCTGATTGTGGCTAGGGTTTGTAATCTGGTGTTGGGGTTTGAATTGAGAATAAGATTTGAGATAGGAACAATAGTTAGGATAGTGGTTTCACACTCAAAATCCCATTTTGAAAAGAGGTTTCACACACTCCAATTCATGATTAAATTTTCAATAAAATGAAAATCCAACAATTTTTTTTAATCAAGAGTGCAATGTTTTACAACTTATTAGACCCTTGCCTTTATAGGCTTACAAACTGACGACTTTCTCCACGTAGTCGATGTGGGACTAAAAAGGAGAAATACAAAATTAAAACAAAGAAACAACATGGACTCAAATAAATAAAAATACAGACTCCAGCTAAAACCAAATAGACGCAGCACGATGCCTCCTGCGCTGATACACGCGATCGAATCTCCCGGGCGCGCTGATGCCATGTCCCCATCAATGAGCTAATCTAAATCTCTCTAAAAAAATATTTTAACTTTTGAAGTGCAAGTAAAAAATACTTGACAGTCTGTGCCTACAGCTGAGGTAACACTGCAAAATAAGCTGATATACTCCAACAAAAGATTTGATACATTGCCTATAGGTGCCTCTTAAAGTAGTAAATCAACTATTTTAATCGATAATCAGAGGCAGTTTAGTGAAAAACGTGAATTTTAGTTCCAATATATTGAAATTACACTTGAAGAGAGAATTTTCCTCTAGAACTGTCCAAAACTAGACTTGAACGATAACCAATTAATGTAAAGACTTTCTCGCCATAAAGAAAATGCTACTAATTTTCAAAATACTACAAATTGAAGCGAAGATAGTTCTAATATTGCAATAACTCTATTTAAATTTTGAAAGGGGGAAAAAACAATTTGAAGAGATCATATACTTAATTTGAAGCAGAAAGTAGGGAACCTCACTTCAAGAGCGTGATCATAGAGGAGAATCGCTTGAGCTCGCCGGTGTCAAAGCTCTCCTCGTTGGAAAATCCACAGAGCTCTTTAATTGAATCCATGGATGCCAAGAAATTGTCGATGGAGTAATCAAAGAGTAATCAAAGTTCGGGACCGAGATGTCATTTCTGATCATCTCCGTTACTCTCTTCCTCCTTCTCGAAAGCCTAGAAATCATCGCGAGAGAAGCAAAAAGAGAGAGAGGGGAAGAATTTCGAAGATCAAAGGGGCAAGTTTCGTTGGCCTTTAATTTGCAACAGTTTTTAAATTAGACCTGACATGCTAAAGAGTTGGTATTAGTGGGTCTGAACAGAGGTATGAGCATGACCCGCTAAAGAGTCGAGTGTGAATCTGTGTTACGAAACTTCGCCTTGTTTTCGTTTTCTAAAAGCTAATATTGTAGATCAACTTATCCCGTCAAAATCACCCATCACTCGTCCATCTCCTTCCTAAGTAAACTTGATGGTTTTTTTGTTCATAAATAAAATGCTTCCATTCTTTGCCAGTCATCAATCATGTCATCAATGCGAACAGTATGAGCTAATTCTCTTAAAAAATAATTAACTTTTGAAGTGCAAGGGAAAAAATGCTCGACAGTCAGTGCCTAGAGCTAAGGTAGCCCTACGAAGCAAATAAGCTGATATACACACTTTACGAAAAGATTTCGTACATTGCTTATAGTTACCTCTTAAAGTAGTAGAACAACTATTTTAATCGATAATTAGAGATAATTTATTAAAAAGCATGAATTTTAATTCCAATATATTAAAATTTCACTTGAAGTGAGAATTTTTACAAGTGAGCAATTAGAACAGTCCAAAACTAGATATGAGTGATAACCAATTAATTTACAGTCGTTTTCCACCATAAAGTAAATGCCAATGATTTTCAAAATACCATACAATTGAAGCGAATATAGTTTTGATGTTGCAATAACTCTACTCAAAATTTGAAAGGAAATTTTTTTGAAGAGATCATATTTAATTTGAAGTAGAAAATAGAGAACCTCACTTCAAGAACGTGATCATAGAGAAGAATCGCTCGAGCTCACTGGGGTTGCAGCTCTCCTCTCTGAAAAATCCACAGAGCTCTCTATTTGAATCCATGGATGCCAAAAAATTGTCGACGGAGTAATCAAAGTTCGAGAACAAGTTGTCACTCTTATCATCTTTGTTACTCTCTTCCTACATCTTGAAATCCTAGAAATCATCGCGGGACAAGAGTGGGGAGAGAGAGGGGAAGAATTTCGAAGACCAACGGAGCAGGATTCATTGCCTTTAATTTGCTACAGTTTTTAAAATTAAACCCGACCCGCTTAAGAGTTGGTATAAGTGGGTCTAGATAGAGGGTTGAGCCTGGCCCACTAAAGAGTCACAGATCTATGTTATGAAATTTTGTCTTGTTTCTGCTTTCAAAAAGCCAATATTATAGATAAACTTATCATGTCAAAATTACCCTTCACTTATCCATCTCATTCTTAAGCAAACTTGATGGATTTCGGCTCATAAACAAAATACATCAATTCTCTGTCAATCACCAATCATGACATCAATGTCAGCAATATGAGCTAATCTATATCTCTCTCAAAAATATTTAACTTTTGAAGTGCAAACAAAAAAAAATAATTAACAGTCAGTGCCTAGAGCTGAAATAGCCCTACGAAGAAAATAACCTGATAATATTGTAACATATAGGTGCTATCAACGCCAATTGTTACTCTAAGGATCGACATTGCGGAACTTGACAATATGAGAATACTTGCAAAAGGAAAACTATTATAAAGCAAACTAGCAATACCTAGACAAAAGAGTAATAAGAAATAACATGAGAATTTAACGTAATTCGGTTCAAACTTGACCTACATCTACCGAAAGAGAACATGAGAGAGCTTTATTAATAACTTGATACAAAGAGATCTAACTTTCCTCTTGATGCAACACGAGTATTCACCTTCCTCCTTAATTTAGACCTAGATTGCAAGAGTGTTATCTTATCTATATGCACCTTCAACTTGCTCCTCTCTTTCTTAACTCCTTATGATCTCCTTGGTGTTCTTCATTTTTATCTCCTTGAGATCAATATTTTGTGTATAATAATGCTTCATTATAATATTTATTTATAGGATTTTACAATACCAATTTCTTTTTGGACTATGAGATGATCTTGGTCGTTGGATACTTGAAGAATCTTAATTAATTTTGTTAGGAGTTGACCTCCTTGATTTAAAAAAATTCTAGATTCTTTAATCTTTAAAAATAAATTCTTTATTGAATAGAAACTGAGTCATATTCGTACTCCACTAGAAAAGAAAATCATGAAAAGAAAACTAATTCTGCTTCAGAAAATACCCCGTAAAGTCGATTAGCACTTTGGCCTAGTCTACTAATCCCTTCCATTAATCGACAATAGGTTTATATAGTCGTAAACTGCTTCCTCTCTGTATCTGTTCCAATCGACTAGTACTTATTATTAGTTGACTAGTAGTTTTTGTTAGTCGACTGTAAGTCGACTAACTCTCCTTGAGAAGCACAGTCAACTAACTCTCCTTGATCTGCTTCTCTTCTTTTACTTCAAGCGATCATCTTTTCTAACTCGATTGAATCTTCTTGACCATCATCTCTTCTTGAAAATAAGACAAAATCCTAATAATCTCCACCTTGACTCGTTTTCAAGCCTTTAGTAAAATACCTTGAGATTTTATATTAATACCTTGATTCTTTCCTTGGTTGTAACTGTGCCGTGAAGCCTTTACCCCATGCCCCTTCTCCCGGGGCCTTTGGCTAATTTACTGTCATAACTTAGGCCATCTCGAGCCTCACCCAGATACCCCATTTCTCCTTCCCGCAATATTTTAACCTGGTTAACGTCATGTTGCAGTCTTCCTTGAAGCTCCACCTCGCGATGAACTCCCTTTCAAGCTTATCCTTGAAACACCATTTCGAACTGAGTTTTCTTCTTTCATCTTATATAACCCTCCGCATTTCTCTCCTTTCATGATTATCCTGTCTCCTTAGCTAACTGCGACGATGCATTGTTGCACTTGGATCGGGCATCCTTCTTCGTCGAGCACCCTTATAGATATTAGATTGTAGCATGCCTCCGAGACATAGCGAATCACCTCCAGAGCACACACCATCCCATCTCGTTCTGTAACTTTGATTATCCCAGTGCCGATGACCTAGCAAGCTGAACCATCCACCATCTTGGCAATCCTTTTCTCCTTTGCAATCAAGGAGTTAAACAACTCTTTTGGGAACATACATGAACCGTACTACTTGAATCAAATATCCTGCTTTTACCTTGAGAAATGTTATCTTCGTAGGAAGCCATTAATAGTTCGGTGTCCTCTACACCGCTCAATGCTATATTTGCCTTCACAATTTGCCCCTTTTTCTTCAACCACTCTTACCGATGCTTGCAGTTATTCTTCCAATGACCTTTCCTGTGACAAAAGTGGCATGCCTTTGACGTGCCCGGATCTTTCTTTCCTTATTCTTTTCCTTTTCTTCCCATGACCATCAAGCCCGATCTTGTCTGCTCATCTTGGTTTGGCCTTTACCTAATCTCATTGGATATGAGAGTTAACGTGACCTCCAAAATAAGAGTTTCCTTACCATAAAGCATAATGGTGATGATGTGATCATATAACTGTGGAAGCGAACTGAGAAGTATCAACGCCTTATCCTCCTCGTCGATCCTGACATCAACAGCTAGAAGCTCGTTGATGATCTTATTGAAGAAGTTTGGATGTTCTAATACCGTTGTTCCTTCATTCATGCATAGCCCATATAGTTGTTTCTGTTGTGATTTCAAGGGAGGATGCCCCCACGACCAGATCGACTGGGGCGGCGCAGTGGATACGAACCACAGGATCTACTAAGGTAACTTGAAGAAGAGAAGAAGATATTTTAAAGTAGATAGAAAGCCAATACATAATATAACGTGGTTCCACCGATCAAACAGATCGTGTGTACATCCACAGGAGAAGGGGGAGAAATTTTATTAAAACTTTAAGGAGTATAATAAGAATTACTTACACCTCATGCTGAGAAGTTACAAGTCCTTGATGACCGCCAAGAACAGCGAACCCTTGTGGCTAAGCTTCTCTCACAAATTCATCACCTAGATGAATTACACACTTAGGAATTACAAATTCATAGGATTCTATTGGAATACATTGAAGGCCACCCCTAAGGAGTTATTTATAGACCATAGAACTCCTACTCTTAAACAAACTCTTTCAATCAGAATAAAGAAAACTTGAATCCAACTCGGACTCAAAATACCTTCAATCAGAATAAAGGAAACTTGAATCCAACTCGGACTCAAAACAGATCCAGGAAAGAAACTGTCAAATCTGACATTAATCAACCTTCACTATGTATTCACATCATAATCCTAATAATCTCCCATTGACTTGAATACGTCCAAGTCCGAGAATAACCACCATGTTCCATGTGTAGGGGTGGCCAACGGGACGAATCGGGTTGATTCGTCCCGTCTGGCAAACGAATCGTGGACGAGACGGGTTGGACCCGTCTCGTCACGGGTTAAACGGGACGGGTTCAAATCCCGGGTAACGAATCGGGTCTCCTGACCCGATTCGTTACCGGATTTGGCGAGACGGGTTAGACCCGTCTCGCCTATTTTTTTTTTTAATTCGTTAATTCATAAATTTTAAATTTTAAAGTTAAAAAGAAAAATAGGAAAAAATAGGAAAAAATAGGGAAAAAAGAGGAAAAAATTTTAAAAAATTTTCTAAAATTATATAAAAAAATAGAATTGATTTTCACTAATTACAAGTTTTTTTGTAAGGCAAAATGGCAAATTATTTTATTAATATGAAAAAATCATATACATTGCTCATCACATATACAATGTACATAAAACTCATCTCGTATACATAACAAAACTCTGGTGCTCATCTCATACAATGTATATAAAAAACTCTGGTGGTTCTCTATTCGTCATCCTCGTCTTGTTCAAATTCTTCATCCAGAATAGCTTTTCCTTGTGTGCGTCTTTCTGCATCGAACCAGTCCTTTAAGCAAACCGCCATCTCCAAGTGTTTCGGCGTCAGCCTGCTCCTCCAGGGTGTCAAAACTCTACCACCTGCAGAAAACGCGCTCTCGGACGCTACTGTAGAGGCCGGAGGTGTTAGTATATCTCGGGCCATGGTAGAAAGAACAGGAAATTGTTTTCTCTGTTCTTTCCACCACGACAAAACATCAAATGTTTCCCATGGTTCATCATCATTTTCATTTATTTCAGCAGGCATTGTGTTCAAATATAAATTAAGTTCATCAAATGAACCTGCTCCTGAAGAGTGTTTCTTTCTAGTATTAGAGGAAAGTATACTTTTAAAATTAGATAATCTTTTACCTAGACTACTAGAAGAAGTTTGTGATGGTGTAGGTGCCCTAAATTCAGAAGAAGAAGGTGGAAATAACTCATCTCTGTACAATGAGTACATTTCTTCTAAAAGAGATCTAATTTCTAAAAGTAATTTATCTACATCTTGTTCATAATTTAAACATAAAATAAAATTAGATAATAAAAGTTTTAAATTATCTATTTTAATTCTAGGATCCATAATTGCAGCTAAGTAAAATAAAAAAGGCATATTTTCAAAATATTTTCGAAATTTTTCTTCCATATCATGTATAGCCTCTACAAGACTATCATCATCTCTATATGCAGCAAAAACTTGAGCAATTTCATTAAGATTATAAAAAACTAAGTTACATGTGGGATAATACGTACCAGAAAGTGCTTTTGTGGCAGTGTCAAATTTTTCTAGAAAACTACAAAAATTTTCATATAATTTCCATTCTTCATCACTAATATAAAGAGATGAACATTCATTTATTGTAAAAAATTGAATTGCTTGTTTAAAAGGAAGGCAATCTTTAATCATATAGTAGCTTGAATTCCAACGAGTTTTCACATCTGCTTGGAGCAGTTTTTCCTTTAGTCCACATTGTCGGCAATAAGCTTTAAAAGATTGTCTCCTAGGTCCACTGTGTTTTATATGTAAAATAATTTCTTTAACTTTATAAATATATTTGTCTAAGAGCTTTAGACCATCTTGTACACATAAATTCAATATATGGCAAACACATCTAACATGAAAAAGTTTACCATTTAAAATTGGATCTAATATCGTTTTCAATTGTCTTATTGAAGCAGTATTTTCACTTGCATTATCAAAAGAAATAGAAAATATTTTATTTTCTATACCATAATTTCTACAAGTAAGAAAAATTGAATTTGCTACATTTGTAGCAGAATGTTTCTCAGAAAATTTAGAAAATGATAAAATACGTTTTTGTAAAATCCAATTTTCATCAATAAAGTGAGCAGTAACACATAAATAATGAATAAGATTAAGAGCTTCCCATATATCGGAAGTTAAAGAAATTTTTCTAGCATCACTAGTAAAAAGAGCCTTCAAAATATTTTTTCTATTTACAAATAAATCTTCAATTTCTCTAGTTATAGTTTGTCTGCTAATTCTCTTATAATCAGGAGCAAAAACAGATTTAAGATAATCAACTAATGCATCTGATTCAGTAAAAGAAAATGGAAGTTCTGCTCGAACAATAAATTCAGCTAACTTATGTTTATTTACTTCAGGCTTATATCTCCAAGTGGAGAGTGTGCCTGAATCAGCTAATATTTGTGCTTGTTGTGGTGGTAAACCGTGACTTTTAGCATGCTTTTTTTCATAGTGTTTATTAAGAACACCTGTACCGTATCCTTCTTTATGATCAAATAGTTGATGACAGTACTTACATTCTGCCTTTCTTCTACCTTCAACAATTTTTAAGACAAAATGGTTCCACACTGCAGAAGTTTTGGCTCTTTCTTTAGTGGTTGTGCTTGTGCTTGTGCTAGTTGGTTCAGGTTGTTGTGTTTCTGGAACTATAGTGTCATGCTGTGTTGGTTGTGTATCGTGTTGTTCTTGTGTTTCAGTAAAAAAAGGAGCCAGAGATTGTGCGTGCATTGGTGATGTTGACATTAAAAGTTGAGAATATGAGGCATATTGAGGAGGGAAGGAAATAGAATGCCGACCTGTACCACTATCACTGGCATATGCAGCATGAGTATATGGTGCAAAACCACTGTAGTCAAATGCATAGCTTGACGAACTGTGATAGGGAGCAAATGCGGATGTTGGTGGAGCATAGCTGTATGGTGGGTAAGCGGTATATGCTGATGATGAGCTACCGCCAACATCGGTGTAAGGTGCGGCAGCTGACGGATTGTGTGTTGATGAAGAGCTGCCACCGGCTTCGGATGAGGAACCGCCAGTACTCCAGTTGGGATCCATTAGACTAGATTGAAAGTTGGTAGAGATTTGTAATTGTAAGAGAATAAGAGTGAATTAGAGTTAGAGGATGAAAATAGAAGAGAGAGTTGAGATGAAGTGAGAATGTGAGATGAAAATGAATGAGGGTAGAGAGTATTTATAGAGGATTAGAGGTTAGGGTTTTTATTTTTTTATTTTTTTTTTTAGTGCCAACGGCTCAAAACTGAGCCGTTGGGTGAAAAACGAGGGTGCCACGTGGCACCCTCGTTTTTCACCCCAACGGCTCAGTTTTGAGCCGTTGAGGGTTTAAAATAAAAAAAATTTAATATAGGGGGCGTATAATAATTTTCCCCTCTAACGTTCTTAAAAAATTATTGGACTAAAAAAAAAAATTAAGAAGGGGGGTCGGGGAAATTTTCCCCGACCCGACTCGTCCCGTGATTCGTCACGGGACGAATTGGATTCGTCCCGTGACCACGGGACGGGTCAACCCGTTTCGACCCGCCCCTTAACGGGGCGGGTACGGGTTGACCCGCCAACCCGTCTGTGCGACTCGACGAGTCGCACAGTACGGGTCGGGGCGGGTCGACGCGGGTCGACCCGCCCCGGTGGCCACCCCTATCCATGTGCTCGCATCCACGCATAATTAAACAAACTTGACTTCATCTCCATCTCACTCTCTTTTCTCCATGACCCCCGTATGGGGTTCACATCTTGATTATATCGAATAAGTTCAGGCTCAATCTGAACTTTATTACCCAATGATCTCCTTGATTTACACAAGATCTATGAGAATTTTGCTCCACCATAGGAGTAATGATCTGGACTACCTTGTTGTATGCCTAGTCCCAATCTCCCTTCAGGGTACAATTGAACATCCGAGCTCGAATCCATTGTGGCCTCCGACTGTTCCACAATCACCGCTTTTGAAGTCAAGGATAACTGTAATCCACCAACTGTAACCTCTGAATTTCGCAACATATATACATTGCTGACTCGGTCAGCTTGAAACATCACATTGGTCTCTTTTGAAAACTTCCATAAGATCACCTTTCGAATTGAAACAAAACCCTTCTCTATGTAGGTCTCCAAGAAAGATGAGATTGTATCTTGATCGGGAACATAACGAACGCCTTGACGAGAAGTGATGCATCCATCATGAGATCGAAACTGAATTGTTCCTTCGGCAATCACCTTGCTTGTAACAGAATTGCCTATGAAGACTTCTCCCTTTTGAACCAAAGTGTGTGAAGAAAACATCTTTTCTATTAGAGCTGATATGCTGTGAACATCCAAAATCTATGACCCATCTATCTTTATTACCAACTGTTCTGTCTGTAACAGATAGAATATCGAACTGTTCTTCATCTCCTCCAACTAGTTCAGTGACATTAGTATCTGGTTATTTCTTCTTTCGAAGCCAACACTCAGATCTAATGTGCCCCTTCTTGTGACAATAGTTGCACATTAAATTCTTGTGTTTTAAGTTACCCATAGAACTTCTATTATTGCTCTTCTCTCTTGAATAATGAACTTGCCCATAATCATCATGATGAGACTCACCCGTCAACTGAGTGTCAATTTTGTCCTCGTTGAGTAGATGCCCCTTGACCTCATTGACCTTAATTGTTGACTTGCCTCCATAGATGATAACTTCGGTGAAGCTCTTATATGAAAAAGGTAAAGAATATAATAATAGAAGTGCTTAATTCTTATCTTCTATCTTAACCTCTATCTTATCTAGATCATTGATAATAGAGAAAAATTCTGTAATGTGAGATTTGATAGGTTTACCTTCATGCATGTGGAGAAGAAAGAGACGCTGGTTCAGAATCAACCGATTCGTCAGTAACTTCTTCAGATAGTGGTCCTGAAGTCGCTCCCACAGCGAGGATGTTGTTTTCTCTATAGAAAACTCATCCAACACTTCGTCCACCAAGCACTGAATAGCTGTCAAAGCTTTCTCATCCAACTCCTGCCAAGTTTCTTTTTTCATGTCTTGAGGCTTTTTCTCCCTCCCGAGTAGTACTTTTTTCAACCCGCTCTGGGTAAGGATGGCGTTCATCAAACTTCTGAATATCGAACTTAATCGCAGACATCTTCAAGTTGACCTTGCTCTGATACCAATTGTTGTGATTTCAAGGGAGGACGCCCAGACGACCGGATCGGCTGGGGCGGCACAGCGGATATGATCCGTAGGACTACTAAAGTAACTTAAAGAAAAGAAGATATTTTAAAGTAGATAGAAAGTCAACACACAATATAACGTGGTTCCACCAGTCAAACAGATCGTGTGTACATCCACAGGAGAAGGGGAGAAACTTTATTAAAAATTTGTAGGAGTATAATAAGAATTACTTACATCTCACACTGAGAAGTTACAAATCCTTAATGGCCACCAAGAACAGTGAACCCTTGTGGCTAAGCTTCTCTCACAAATTTCTCACCTAGATGAATTATACACTTAGAAATTACAATTCATAGGATTCTTTTGGAATACATCGAAGGCCACCCCTTAGGGGTTATTTATAAATCGTAAAACTCTTCTAATCTTAAACGAACTCCTTCAATCAGAATAAAGGATACTTGACTCCAACTAGGACTCAAAACACCTTCAATTAGAATAAAGGAAACTTGAATTCAATTCGGTCTCAAAACAGATCCAGAAAAAAACTGCCAAATCCGACATTAATCAACCTTCATGATGTATTCACATCATTCTACTAACAGTTGAGATACAACATGTTGGAGAGGCTTTTCGTCATTTACAATGTTTCTAGCCTTGACCATAGTCATGTAGCCTTTTTTCATCCATCACATTATACATCACCTCGTCTGCGAGATATAGTTGGATCGTGCTTGTCGCCTTTGGATCTATCTCCTCCCAATCCTCGTTTGACGTACCTGAAGATTTTCCTAACTTATCATGTAAGGTCTTGTGAAGACCTTGTTACACAAGTAACGCCTTCACCCTCTTTTATCATAAGCTGAAGTTTCCTTTACCATTGAACTTCTTGACCTCAAACTTTGTCGTAGAACTTCTATCTTTGACTTATCGCCCTTCATCAACTTTTAGCTCTAATACTAATTGTTGTAATAAATCGGTGTTATCAACACTAATTGTTACTCTCAGGATTGACGTTTGCAGAACTTCCGCAATATGAGAATACTTGCAAAAGAAAAACTGTTGTAAATCAAACTAACAATACCTAAACAAAAAAATAATAAGAAATAATACGAGGATTTAACATGGCTCGGTCTAAACTTGGCCTACGTCTACGTGGAGAGAACTTGAGAGAGCTTTATTAATAACTTGATACAAAGAGATCTAACATTTCTTTTGATGCAACAAGAGCATTCACCTTTCTCCTTAATCTAGACCTAGATTATAAGAGTATTACCTTATCTCTATGCACATTCACCATGCTCCTCTCTTTCTTGGCCTCTTTCTGATTTCCTTGGTGTTCTCCACCTTTTCTCCTTAGGATCAATATTTTCTGTGTATTGCAATGCTTGGTTACAATCTTTATTTATAGGATTTTAAAATACCAACTCCTATTTGGACTGAGATGATCTTGGTCATTAGATACTTGAAGAATCTTGATCAATCCTATTAGGAGTTGATATCCTTGATCTAGAAGAATTCTAAACCCTTTAATCTTTAAAAATAAATCTTTTATTGAATAGAAACTGAGTCATATTCGTACTCCACCAGAAAAAGAAATCGAAACCTGAAAAGGAAACTGATTTTGCTTTAGAAAATGCCCTGTATAGTCGACTAGCACTTTGATCTAGTCGATTAATCCCTTCCATTAGTCGACTAATAGGTTTGTATAGTCAACTACTGTAAGCTGTTTCTCTCTGTATCTGTCCTAGTCGACTAGTACTTATTATTAGTCGACTAGTAGTCTTTATTAGTTGATTATAAGTAAACTAATTTTTCTTGATCTGCTTCTCTTCTTCTGCTTCAAGCCATCATTTTCTCCAACTCTATTGGATATTCTTGGACCATCATCTCTTCTTGAAAATCAGAAAAAATCCTAACAGATAATACACACTTCAAGAAAAGACTCGGTACATTGCCTATTGCTGCCTCTTAAAGTAACAACTCAACTATTTTAATTAATAATCAAAGGAAATTTATTGAAAAGCATGAATTTTAGTTCTAATATATTGAAATTACAGTAGAAGAGAGAATTTTTACTGACTGAGTGAGCATCTAGAATAGTCCAAAACTAGACATGAAAGATAACCAATTAATTTACTGTCCTTTCCTGCCATAAAGTAAATGCTACTGATTTTCAAAATACTATACAAATTGAAGCGAAGATAGTTTTAATATTGCAATAACTTTATTTAAATTTTGAAGGGGAAAAAACAGTTTGAAGAGATCATACTTAATTTGAAGTAAAAGTAGAGAACTTCACTTCAAGAACACGATCATAGAGGAGAATCGCTCGAGCTTGCCAGCGTCGAAGCTCTCATCGCCGGAAAATTCACAGAGCCCTCTAATTGAATCAATGGACGCCAAAAAATTGTCGATGAAGTAATTGAAGTTCGAGACCTAGATGTTGTTCTGATCATCTCTGTTACTCTCTTCCTCCATCTCAAAACCCTAGAAGTAGTCGCGGGAGAAGAAGTAGAAAGAGAGAGGGGAAGAATATCGAAAAACAGAGGGAGCATGATTCGTTTGCCTTTAATTTGCTACAGACCCGGCCCGCTAAAGAGCTGGTATGAGTGGGTCTGGACAGGGGTCTGAACCCGACCCGCTACAAAACTGGGTATGGATCTGCGTTATGAAACTTTGTCTTGTTTTCGTTTTCAAAAAGCCAATATTATAGATCAACTTATCCCGTCAAAATCGCCCTTCACTTGTCCATCTCCTTCCCAAGCTAACTTGATGGTTTTGGCTCATAAACAAAATACATTCATTCTCTATCAATCATCAACCATGACATCAATGTCAGCAAATGCAAGTAGAAAATACTTGACAGTCAGTGTCTAGTGCTGACAAACAAATAAGCTAATACACTCACTTCAAGAAAAGATTTCGTACATTGCCTATAGCTTCCACTTAAAGTAGCAAATCAACTATTTTAATCGATAATTAGAGGCAATTTATTGAAAAGCATGAATTTTAATTCCAATAAATTTAAATTACACTTGAAGAGAGAATTTTTCTCTAGAGCCGTCCAAACTAGACATGAATGATAAGCAATTAATTTATAGTCTTTTCTCGCCATAAATTAAATTCTACTGATTTTCAAAATACCATAAAAGTTGAAGCGAAGATAATTCTAATATTGCAATAACTCTATTTAAAATTTGAAAGGACAAAAAATAATTTGAAGAGATCATACTTAATTTGAAGTAGAAAGTAGAGAACCTCACTTCAAGAACGTGATCATTGAGGAGAATCGCTCGAGCTCGCCGGTGTCGAATCTCTCCTCATTGGAAAATCCTTTAAGAGCTTTCTAATTGAATCCTTGGATGCCTAGAAATTACTGATAAAGTAATCAAAGTTCGGGATCAAGATGTTGTTATAATCATCTCCGTTGTTGGCCGAAGGATACACTCTCAAGTTTTTATTTTGATGATAACAAACCACATGATGTTATTCAGTACTAATCAAGTGCAAGTGTTTAAGTATTTTTCAGGATTCAAGAGGATGTAAAGTGTTTCTTTTTCAAAAATAAGGCATTGAAATCTCAAGTTCACTTAAGGATGAGATTTAAGTTAGGACAATCAAGATTGACTCTTTGGAGAACCTACTAGAAGATTGCTTGAAGACATGTAGAACCTATGTAAGAAAGTAGTACATTTAGAGTATAGTGTGTAGAATTAATGCTCAAGAAGTCACACACACAAAATATAAGTTTTCAAAATATAAGTTTTGATATCTAGTTTTTCCCCATTTTGATATTTCACAAGGTTTGGTGTTTGTGTTCCATGTTTTTTCAAATTTATATATCATATTTCTATCATGTATCCCATAGACTATGTAGTGCAAAATATTTTTCTAACTATTATAAAATATTTAAAAATAAGCTTAAATTCAAATTTTATCTATATATATATATTTTTAGGCTAGGTCAGTCGATCAGAGGGTTGACCGGACCTCGGGGCCAATGGCCTAAGCCTGTGCAAGCCATGCATGTTTGTCGGGCGACCGATCGGTCGACCGGCAAACCTAGCAGTCAATCAGGCGGTCACCGACTAGCACTAGTTTGGTCTCAATTGAGATTGACTGACCGGGCAGTCGACCGACGTCAATAGATAGTTCAAACTATTTGACCTGCTAGTCGATCGGTCAATCAACCGAAGTTCTATCAAAGCTACAGTAACGGCTAGTTTTTAAAAATATGTCTTTTTTAACTTTTTTCCAATGGATATATTCGCTTTTGGGTCAAATCTCTCTTCTAATTACCTGATAGGCTCTTCTAACAATATTTTATCATTTGCCTATATATAAGGTTCATTTGTAGAGGATTACTAACAATTTTTTTGAGAAATATTTGAAAATTCAAGTTTATTCAAAAGAAAAGATTTCAAGTTTTCTTGTTTCAAGTGCTCTCATTTTAAAATCAATTTCTACAAGTTTTTAGCTCTTAAATTGATTCATCTTAAGTGATATTTCTCTTTCACAAACTTCTTGAGCTCAATCTCACATCAAATACTATAAGAAGTTATAAAAGAGATTGTTTGTGATCTTTGTGTTCACCAAGAGCTTGAAAACCTCAATGGATTTGTGCTATCTCTTATATAGAGGATTGGGAGTTGGAGTTGTATACTCTGGTCTTGTGTAGACCTTTGTAGCTTATTTGTCAAGGCTCCTTTGTGGAAAGATCCTTAGTGGATAGTGAATCCTTCACGCGGTGAAGGCGGAGACGTAAAGCTTAGTACTCGAAGCTCAAAACAAATCATTTGTATTTGCGATTGCTTTTCTCTCCTACTCTACTCTACTTACATTGCATACACTTGTCTTTTACATTCATTTCTACTGCTATTCATTTCTAACATATTTACTTGTCGGTTTTCACTCTTGAAATCAAGAAGGCAGTCAAGCATCTCATGTGGCGCCCCGATCCGGCCGGTACAGGGACGCCACCGTGACGTACATACGCAGGGCGATGGTACCATCACGTATGTACTCTAAACATCAATACAACACAATACAGAGATCAGAGTGCGAAAATTACATGGTGTTATACATTCTAATACAAAATAGTACAAGTACTTAGTCATCACAGATTGTGACATAATATTACATAAATATTACATCACCAGATAGTACAAAAGTAGACTTAACATGATACAAAAGATAAAGACTCACGAGCTGGAGAGGGAATCTCGCGAGCGGGGAAGACGGAATGGAACTACGGCTGATCTACCTGCTCCTCGAAGTAGGCCTGGTCCTCCGCTGAAGGGTCCACCTCGGTCCAAGCTACTAAAACTGGACATGCAAATCTAAGGTTGTTAGTGGGCAACCCAGCGAGTGCAAAAAGAACCCAAATGGTAAGTACAAATAATAGCAAATGCATTATGTCATGTATAATGTACCCAAATCAATAAGCATGAAATGACCACAATAAATAGTGAAATATGGAAATAATATTAGAATTTATGTGGCATGAAATAAAAGTAAGTGTAGCAGTTCAAATGCCATGTAATCAAATCAGCAAGCATGGAGTAACTACGATAATAAAATTTATGTAGCATGAAGTCAATTATCAAGTTATTATTAAAACTCGTTCAATTTGTATGTTTCGGTATATGACCGGTGTCATATACTTCCGCATACAAGCCGAGCGAGGTTGGTTATTGGAAATTGATTGGGAACGACGAACCATGTTTAGAATGGGTCCCGTGCATGCCTGGGACAACGATCCAGGAGTATCCGGTACTGAGCCGGAACGTATCGCTAGGCACCAGGACTTACTATATGCCCGAAGGTCTTAGTATACACCCGAACAAGAATAGAGTGTCACCGTTCCCCACAGGGATATACTCAGGGGATTATAGCACACCCGGCAGGCAGGTAAGGGGTAGGGGTGCCAGTACACCCCTCGGAAACGCCTGATGGCCTCCAGGTCGAATCCAACAGGAATAGTTGTGCAACATATGTATGACCACCATAAACACAGAAGCTATATCGATACCCATCAATTTTCCCCGTCCCGGTGTAGGTTGTTTAAACATAACAGAGCGTTAAATAGTAATATCCACAGGGTATTCACAAAAGTCCAATATCCATGGCTATCCTATTACGGGGGTCAATAGGAGTATAATATCAGGAGTAATGTCAGGAGCCTCCCTATTTCAGGGGTTCAAGTATACAGGAGTTCAGGAGTACAGGAGTACAGGAGTTCAGAAGTACCAAATATTTGGTAATAATATAATAATCATGCCAAGTCCCCGTAAAAGTGATAGTCATGAATATGTCATATAATACAGGTATCAAGAGTGGTAGTGTCCGGTCAAGGGTCACAATATCAGGTCAATGTACTTGTACCACATGAAAGCATGCCATATACCGGGTGTCAGGATCAGGTGTCAAGTATGACATATATCGAGTACTGGTGTCTAAATATCAAGTGTCGTGGAACAGGTATCAAATATCATGTGCCGGTGTAAATACCGAGTGCCGATGTCATAAATCATATATCAAGTGTAACATGCCAAGTGTCGGTGTAAATACTGAGTACAACAACATATATTAACTTGTGTAGCGGGGTATCATGTACTAAAAATTACAGTAGCAAGTAAGGTATTAAACATTACAGTGGTAACAAGATGTTCCCATATTAATTAACATGCTATAAACATTTGAGTGGTAGTTATTAAGCATAAAATAAACACTCGCCTAAAATCTGGGACGCAATATTGAGAAAAGTCCAGGGAGTCCGCTAACACGCGCCATCATGTTATTAGCCCATAAATATATTAAAATATATACATATATATATTATATATTACAAATATTAGAGAGGGAATGAGAGAGGAGAGAGAGAGGAGAGAGAAGTTGTAGGAAGGAGAGAGAGAGAGAAAATAGGGTTATTTTTAGAAAAGGGTTATGAATTAAATGGGGAGGGGTAGGGTTGTAAATATAAGGAAGTAATTTGAGGGAAAGATGGAGGATATTTTAGGGTAGTGGGAAAAGTTGATTTATTTAGGGAAAGAAAGAGAAAAGAAAGGAAAGAAAGAAAGAAAGAAAGAAAGAAAGAAAAGAAAAAAAGAAGGAAAAGGAATGGAGGGGGAGGGGTGGCCGTCGGCCACCGCTGGCGGCCTGGCGGCGGCGGCGCCGCCGCCGGGGAGTGGCTGCACGCCCGCCCCCCCAGGGAGGAGGGGGGTTGTGTTGCTATTGTGGTTGTTGTTGGGTGGTGTTTGGTGAAAGTGGTGGTGGTAGTTGGTGGTGGTGGTTATGGTGGTTGTGGTGGCGATTGGTGGTGTTGGGAAGTTAGAGGAGGAGGAGGAGGTGATGATGGTGTGGTGGGAGTGGTGGAATTTATGGAGATGTGGGTGAATTTTGGAGATGGAGAGGAAGTAGTGGGGATGGGTTTTGTTTGAAATTAGAGGTGGTGGGATGTTGGTGGAAGATGAAGGAGGTGGAGGAGAGAGAGGGGGTGTGGGGGAGATGGCGGCCAACGGCTAGGGGGCGGCATCGGCGGCGGTGATGGTGGAGGCGACGGTGGTGATGGTGGGAATGGGTTTGTTGAAGTGTTAGAATTTGGAATGGAAATGGAAGGGAGAAGGAAGAGTAAAGGAGATTTTAATGGAGGAGGAAGGTGGTGATGATGAATGGGGATGGGGGGAGATGGGCTGCTCAGCCCATCATGCCCCGCTCTCCTTGCTGCGGCTGCGTTTGCGTGGGTATGGAGGTGGAGTGAAGGAGAAGAAAAGAAAAGAAGAAAAGAAAGAAAATTAAAGAAAAAGGAAAAAATAATAAGAAAAGAAAATAAAATAGTTTAAAATTTTTATTATTAAATAATTTATTTATTATAATTTTTGAAGTACAAAGTAGGGAAGTAGAGAAGGAAAAAGAAAGAAAAGAAATTGTCGGTAAATAATATTATTATTTTAATAGGGCGAAAATTCGACTGTTTTAGAAACGTTCCGAAAAATTCTCAAAAATAGAAAATATTATTTTAAGATGCTCGGTGAAATCAGATTCGAGAAATTCAATGTAATTTTCAAATTAAAAATCTTGAAATCTTCCGGCGACACCGGTCGACACCAGAATCGGTAAATTTTGATAAATTTAGAAAAATCCCAATTTTAAATAGAAAATAAAATTATAAGAAGTACCGTGAAAGCCGTTTTTGAAAATTCAATCCCATTTGAAAACTAAAAATCTGGGAATCAGTCAGCGTGCCAACCGACACCGGGTTTGGAGATTTTGCAGAAAAATTCTAGAAAATCATGAAAAATCTAAAATATTAGAAAACAATGTCTGAAACTAAAATCGATCAAATCGGACTATCAGAATGGTCAAGTCGGGTTACAGGCTAGTATCGGGTTCTCGATCCAAGTCAGGGCTTACTCTAGGTCTAAAGATTCAGACCCGATACACAATAATATAAGCAATCACAACCCATGAACACATACAGGAAGAAAATTAAACAATACGGTCAAAAAATTTTGGGACACGTATCAGGGTACGTATCCCGGAATCAGGGTGCTACATCTCAACTCATTGTTTAGGGGAATATAAAGGAGAAGTTCTAGAACCCTCCATGGGGAATCGGCTTCACTTCTTAATTTGAGTTGACCATTTACATCATTCATTTTATTAATTGTTGCATTTCTGTTTTATTGACCACTAGATTAGCTTTACATCTATTCACCCCCTCTAGGTGTACTTTCAATTGGTATTAGTGCCTTGTACTCTAGTTTTTGTTTTCACCACCTTAGAGATATCCACTAGCTAATCACTTATTTGCTTGTTTACTACACTAGTTTACAGGGCTGAAGGAATCAAGACTCCACCCAAGTTTGATGATCTTAACTTTCTCGATGACCGTTTTCTTGCAATACTTAGGAAGTCAGGTTGCAAAGGCGGTAACTAAACCATTTAGTGTACCCGATGGTGATGAGCCACCAAGAAATTTGATGCCAATATAAAAACTCACTATGCACTGCTTCAAGCCTTGAATGATGATGATATTGTTAGGATAATTCATTACAAATCCGCCTATGAGATTTGGTCACACTTGGCTGTCATGCACGAGGGGACTTTACAAGTCAAGAGAACTAAGATTGATCTCTTGCATTCTCAATATGAAAATTTTGCTATGAATGAAAATGAATCAATTGATGACATGATTACCAAGTTTATAAAAATCACCAATGCTCTTACTTCTTTAGCTAATGGAATTGACAATGACCAAAAGGTGAGAAAAGTCATCCGAAATCTTCCACCATCATGGGAAGTGAAAGCCACAACTTTAAAGGAGCTCAATGATAAAGAAGAGATGGAGCTCATTGGTCTTATTGGCAACCCAAAACCAATGAGATGGAGAGAAAAGTAACAGAAGATGAGGCACCACAAAAGAAGAAGATGCTAGCTTTCAAGTCCACTCCTACCATTTCTGATGAAGATGATGAAGAAGAAGAAAATGATGAAGATCTTTTCCTTCTAGTTAAAAATGTAAGGAGAATGTACAACAAGGCCAAATTCAACAACTGGAGAAGGTGGCAAGGCAAAGAAGACAAGAAGGTTGTTTGCTACAATTGTCGGAAAATCGGACATGTCATTATCGATTTTCCGAAGAACAAAGCAAAGCCCACAACCTTCAAAACGCCATATAAGACGAAAGCTTAAAAGGCAATATGAGATTCAGAGGGCGAATCTGAAGAGGAGGATGCTAGGCCCATGTGTGTTTCATGACAAATGAGAACACACCCAAGATAACATCCAAATCTTATCTTGATGAATGTAAACTTTCTATGAATGAATTGGGTGAAGCTTTTAAAGAGTTGTCTAACAACTATGATTTTCTCAAAAAGAAATATACAAAAAGAATAAAAAAATCTTTAAAATCAAATAGCTGTACTTTCCAAAGAAAAAGAGGTTTTATCTTCACACTACAAGAGACACAAAATAATTTTGATACACACAGTTTCTTGGAAGGCTAAATTTTCTATTATTGATGAAAATGAGATTTCCATTTTGAAAACTAAAATTAGCACTTTGAGCAATGATCTAAAAAATTGTGTATTTGAGAAGAGTAGTTAGAGGTTATGTTTTTTAAAAGGCAAACCCAAAGAAAACCTCATATTTCATATGATTCACATGCTCACACACAATCTCATTCACATCATGTCGCACACACTAAACATACTCATGTATCATATGCTCATCATGCACATACACATCATGTATTTCTTTATGGCAAGGTGTACACATCCACCTATTGTGGCCAAAGAGTTCACTTGGCCAAGTTTTGTTATGATCGCATAAATGCTTCAAATGATCATGTTTGGGTTCGAAAAACTAACACTCTAGGGCTCAAGAAAGTTTGGGTACCAAAATCAACAAACTTATTGCTTAATGTAGGTATGCACCAAGGCTCCAATGTTGGCCCAAAGGCCTTCCACTCTAGTTTTGATGATGATTAACTCATATAGTTATGTGTACTAATAATCTTGTGATTTTAGTTTTAGATCATTAACCAAGATATTAGTTGGTAATTAGCTTCAACAAGATGGTTTGGAAGCTTTCACATAGTGATTCAAGAGCCCGAGCGACAAGATCATATATAGCACTCATTGGAGTCAAGCTCGGTGGATCACGAAGTTTTGGTTCGAGTCGGCTTGGAGACGGCGCTCTACAAGAAGACATCGGTACCTAGTTTAGTTTGAGTTTTAGATCCATTTGTAAAGATTAGAATAGTATGATATGCTCAAGTTCACAACACACACGTTTCATGTTTCCGTTTTGGTTTTCGGTTTGATTGGTTTAACCGATCTTGGTTTTCATGAATAGATAGATTCAAAACAAGTTTACATGGTTTAATGTATATTAGATTTGTTCTATATACATGCATGCTTCAACTTCTTAGACAAATTTAGTTTGATAATCTATTTCATGAGTTTAGTGTTTTGGTATTTCTAACAAAACATATTTTGAAATTAAAGTCAAAAACATGGATATTTATATTGTTTCATGAATGTTGGATTATATCCATATTCATCATGCCTAAAAGTTGTTTAATATCTTGTTTTTGTATTTGGATGAGTTTTGGACAAAATGTATTTTCAATTCAAAAATCCAAGTTTTAGAAAATACAGTTTTTGATTTTTGGTAAGAATGATAAGACACAAAAATGTTTCAAAATGTTTGTTATTTGTGATGAAATTTTTATCACAAGTTTATATTTCAAAATAAAATGATAAAACTATTTTTGTGTATTTTTAGAAGATTTATGAGAATTTTTAAGATTAAAAATTACTTGTTTTTTTGACCAGAACTGCTGCTGCCAGGCTAGGTCGGTCGACCGGACGGTCGACCGACGTGCACGGATACGTGCACGCTGGCTGCCCCATAAGCCGGTCGACCGCACGGTCGACCGACTAAGAGCAGGTTGCTCTCTATTTGTTCCCGGTCGACCGAGCAGTCGACCGGCCAGAAAGCCGTTGCTCTCTGGTTCTGGGGACGGTCGACCGCCCGGTCGACCGGTAGCTGCCTGCGGTCAAATGTGACTGTTGGCCAGTCGACCGGCCGGTCGACCGGTGGTTCATTTTTGGCAGTTTCTGCTGCCAACGGCTATAATTTTCTAGGGGCTATAAATACCCCATTGGAAAGAGGTTTTCTCTAAGATTTTTAGTGCTAATTTTTCCTGACTCTCCAGTGTTTTCACAGCAATCAAAAGAAGTTTTTGGGCTTTAAATTGAACAATCTATTTGGTGTTTTTGCTAGGGTTTGGAAAATCAAAGAAAAGGGTTTTTGAAAAAAGTGTTTGATTCAACTTCTTCATCTTGGTTTCTAGTTTTTCCCAAGGATTTTCTTTGAGTTTTTGATTTTCATTCCTTTGGTTTTCTCCACACTTGAGCTACATCTACTATCTCATTCTATAGGATCCTTGTGTGGGAAAGAAATTGTTTGTGGTTGTTTGTTAGACCACCAAGTTGTAAACCCTAAAATTTGCTTGGCTTTGTGCCTTTCTCTCATTGTGTTGAGGAGGTTGTGCAAGTGGGTTGTATCCCTCAAGTTGTGAGGTGATCCTTGTGTTACTTTGTGCTAATCCCTCAAGTTGTGAGGTGATTGTTTGTTGGCTTGGTGTTGTGCCTCAAGGAGGAGGTTGTGTTTGTAAAGAGAGGAGTTTGGTACTCCTTATAATTGTTATTGCCCCAAATCCTCGGTGGAGGTTCCTTTTGTGGGAGTCCTTTGTGGACAAGCTAGTGGAGTTGAAATCCTTCTGTGTGAAGGCGGGGATGTAGAACTGGGTGCTCGAACCTTGAAACATATCTTATTGTTTGCGCTTGATCCCTTGGCTCTTACTCTCTCTCTCTATATTGTGCCTTGCATCAATTCATATTGTTCATTCATAATTATTTGCTTGGCTTGTTTGAGTGTGCATCTCTTGTTAATTGCAATTAGTTTTTAAATTCCGCATTAAGTTCATTAGATTAGCATTATCACCTATTCACCCCCTCTAGGTGATTTTCATCCAAGACGTAGGGAGAGGTAGTACCTTGATAGTGCTTGTTCAAGGCATATGACTTTGAATATAAACAACTTTACAACGCTATCAAGTATCATGAAGGTGACAATGTCACCTTTGGGGATGATTCAAAGGGCAAAATTGTTAGTATAGGTAATATCAAGATTGGCTCATCTCTTTTAATTGAGAATGTTGTTTTGGTTGAAGGTCTTAAGCATAATCTTTTGAGCATTAGCCAAATTTGTGATAAAGATTTTAAAATTATTTTTAAAATTATTTTTAATGATTCTCTTATGACATTTTTGATAAGAAAACAAATACTTGTGTTCTTTTCAATTTTCATGAAGACATGCTTAATTAGATTGCAATGCCACTTGTTTGAATGCTTTTAATGAAAATTCTTGATTATGGCATAGGAGAGTAGGCCACGTTTCGTTTGACCATTTATCACAAATTAATTCTAAGAATTTGATGAAAGGTATTTTCTTGAAGTTTGAAAAGGACCGCATTTATGATGTGTGCCAACTTGAGAAACAAACCAAGTCCTCTTTCAAAACAATCAAGGACATCATGACAACTAAACCTTTAGAGCTAATCCAAATGGATTTGTTTAGCCCAACTAAAACAAAAGGTCTTAATGGTAAACATTTTGTTTTTGTTTTAGTTGATGATTTCTCTAGATTTCAGGGGTTTTCTTTTTAGAATATAAAGATGAAGCTTTTCGCATTTTCATGTTTTTAGAAAAAAAGGTTGAAAAAGAAAAAAATTTATGATTTTACGCATAAGGAGTGATAGATATGATGAATTCATCAACCATTTTTTTATCACCTATTGTGAAGAAAATGAAATTAAATATGAATTATCTTGTCCTAAAACTCAGCAACAAAATGGAGTCGTTGAAAGAAAGAATTGTACTCTTCAAGAAATAGTTAGGACAATGATTAGTGAATATGAACTCCCTCAATATTTATAGGCCGAGACCGTAAACACTTCATGTTACATTGAAAATTAAATTTATTTTTGTAAAAATTCAAATAAAACTCTCTTTGAGATTTATTATTTGAGAAAATCAAATGTTTCCTATTTTAAAGTCTTTGGTTGAATACCAAAGGTTATTTAGGCAAGTTTGATCCAAAATTTTTTGATGTTATTTTGTTGGATACTCAAATACTAGTATATCTTATAGAGTTTTCAATAGGTCAACATTGATTATTGAAGAGTCTATGCATGTTAAGTTTGATGAATCTAACTCTCTTGTGAAAAATGTAGTAGAGATTAATTCTTTAAGTCAAGATTTTGAAAAGATTTCTATGAAAAATTCACCGACACAAAACAAAGAAGAAAAATCTAAGGATGATATAAATAGAGAAGTCTAAGATGTTGAAATGGAGCCAACACAACCACTTTCAAAGGATTGGAGATATGCTACAAGCCATCGCAAGGACCTCATCATTGGTAATATATTCAAAAGGGTAACTAGTTGCTCCAATAATGATATTTGTGGCCATTTTGTATTCATATCTCATATTGCGCTCAAAAACATCCTCGAAGCGGAAGGTGACTCATATTGGTTGTTTGCCATGCAGGAAGAGCTTAATTAATTTGAGCGCAACCAAGTTTGACATCTTATTCTTAGACCCTATAATAGACCAACTATTGGTACTAAATGGATTTTTAGAAATAAGTTTGACGAGTCAGAAAATATTATTAGGAATAAAGGTAGGTTAGTGGCCCAAGGTTATATCCAAATCGAAGGCATCGATTTTGAGAAAATATTTGCACCCGTAGCACCGCTTGAGGGTATACATATGACACCTGCTTTTGCTTTTTTTTAAAGATTTTAAGCTTTTTTAAATGGTGTTAAAAGTGCATTTTTGAATGGTTTCATTGAAGAGGAAGTGTATATTGAACAACCCCCGGGGTTTGTTGTTCCTACACATCTGGATTTTATTTTTGAACTTGAAAAGACTTTGTATGGTTTAAAACAAGCTCTAAGGGCTTGGTATGAAATGCTTAGCAGTTTTCTTATTGAAAATGGTTTTATTAAAGGCAAAGTTGACACTGCCTTGTTTACAAAGTATGTAGATAATGATATCTTAATTGTGCAAATATATGTTGATGATATTATTTTTGGATCTTTTAATGAAAAGCTTTGTAAAGAATTTTGAATCATGCATAAAGAAAGAGTTCGAAATGAGTATGATGGGGAGCTCAACTACTTCTTTGGACTCCAAATCAAGCAAAAAACTGATGGAATTTTCATAAATCAAGTCAAGTATACAAGAGAGCTTATCAAGAAATTTGGACTTGAAGATGCGAAGATTAATAAGACTCCCATGGCTATCACAACTAAGCTTGATAAGGATGAACAAGATAAAAATGTCAACATTAAACTCTATCATAATATGATTGATAGTTTGCTCTACTTGACAGCTAGTAGGCTAGATATTATGTTTAGTGTATTTTTTTGTGCTAGATTTCAATCATGTCCTAAAGAGTCTCACTTAATTGTAGTAAAACACATTATTAGATATCTTAAGGGCACTACTAGAATGGACTCGTGGTATCTGAAAATTGGACAATTCTTAGTGACGAGTTTTTCGGATGCCGACTATGCCGGTTTTAGAGTGGATAGGAAGAGCACTAGTGGAACTTGTCAATTTCTAGAAAATTACCTTTTTTCAATGGTCTTCTAAAAATAAAACTCTGTAGCCCTCTCAACCATCGAGACAGAGTATGTTGCGGCTGGGGCTTGTTGTTCACAAGTCATTTGGATGAAACACATTCTCCTTGATTATGATTTGCATTATGATCATATTAATTTTTTTTGTGATAATACTAGTACTATTCATATGACCAAAAATGCAAATCAATATAGTAAGACTAAGCACATAGAGATTAGATATCACTTTCTTCGAAATCATTATGAGAAATGAGATATTAAGATTGATTATGTTTTTGCCAATTTTTAATTAGTAGATATTTTTACTAAACTACTTGGTTTTAATAGATTTTTTTTATTTGTGGTGAATTGAATGTTTGCATTGTGGAACCATAAATTTCTCAAATTATTTTTTTTGATTTGTTAATTACTTTAAATTGGTACGATTTAGCTCATTTTCAAATAAAATTGATATCTACAATGGTAGACTTTCAATGCTTATTTTATTGATATCTACTAGTTTTAGTTGGTTTATGAGTCCCTTTTTAATTTATAACAAAAAGGGGGGAGAAGATTTATGAGTTATTTCATTAAGTATTTTTATTGTTATTTGGGATTTATTAATTAATTGGATATTGAAGAGATTTATGATTTACCTACTACTTGTTATTACCTCTATTTCATGTTTGTATGTCTTTTTGCATACCCATTTGGTGGTTGGAGGCATGGATTTTGGTTGGTATGTTTATGCATGATTTTTCATATTCATATCTATATCTATATGCACATGATGACTTGTTTTGAAATTGTCACATTCTTTAATCATAAATGATTCAACTTGGTAGATAAGCATAATGTTAGGGGAGATTGTTGGCCCAAGGGTACATTCTCCGATTTTTATTTTGATGATTACAAACACATGATGTTATTCGGGACTAATCAAGTAGGATTCAAAGTGTTTCTTCTTCAAAAGTAAGGTATTGAAGTCTTAAGTCCACTCAATGATGGGTTTAAGGTAGGACAATCAAGATTGACTCTTTAAAGAAGCCCACTAGAAATTGCGAGAAGACATGTAAAACCTATGTAAGAAAATAATATGTTTAAAGTTTAGTGTATAGAATTCAAGAAGTCACGCACAAAAATACAAGTTTTCAAAATACGAGTTTTGATATCTAGTTTTTTCGCCGTTTTGGTATTTCACAAGGTTTGGTGTTTGATTCATGTCCCATGTTTTTTCAAATTTATTTATCCTATTTCTATCATGTATCCTATATCCTATGTATTGACAAAATATTTTTCTAACTATTATAAAATATTTAAAAATAAATTTAAATTCAAATTATATATATATATATATATATATATATATATATATATATATATAGGCTAGGTCGGTCAACCGGGCCTCAGGGCCAAATATGGCCTAAGCCTGTGCATGTCGTGCATGTTTGTCGGGAGACCGATTGGTCGACCGGTAAATCTAGCGGTCTACCGACTAGCACTAGTTTGGTCTCATTTGAGATAGGTCGACTGGGCGGTCGATCGATGTCGACGGATAGTTTAAACTATTCGAACTACCGGTTGAGCGGCCGGTCAATCGAAGTTCTGTCAAAGCTATAGTAATTACTAGTTTTAAAAAATCTATTTTTTTAACCTTTTCCCAATAAGTGTATTTTCTCTTTTTGGGTCTAATCTCTTTCTAGGCTCTTCTAATAGTGTTTTATCATCTGCCTATATATATGGTTCTTTTGTAGAGGATTACTAACAATTTTTTTGAGAAATATTTGAAAAATCAAGTTTATTCAAAAAAAGCTTTCAAGTTTTCTTGCTTCAAGTGATCTAATTTCAAAATTAGTTTCTATAAGTTTTTAGCTCTTAAATTGTTGCATCTCAACTGATATTCTCTATCACAAACTTCTTGAGCTCCATCTTAAATCAAATACTATAGGAAGAGATTACTTGTGATCTTTATAGCCACAAAGAGCTTGTAAACTTCATTGGCTTTGTGCTATCTCTTGTGTAGAGGATTGAGAGTTGGAGTTGTGTAATCCAGTCTTGTATAGACCTTTGTAGTTTCTTTGTGAAAGCTCCTTTGTGAAAAGATCCTTAGTGGATAGTGAAACCCTTCACGCGGTGGAGGTGGGGATGTAGAGCTTGGTGCACGAACCTCGATACAAATTATTTATTTTTGCGATTGCTTTTCTCGCTTGCTCTACTCTGCTTGCATTGCTTAGACTTGTATTTTACATTCATTTTCACTTGTTATTCATTTCTAACATCATATTTACTTGTCGGTTTTCACTCTCTAAATCAAGAAGGCAATTGAGCACCTTAATTCATTATCTAGAGTAATATAGAGGAGAAGTTCTAGATCCCTTCATAGAAAATCCGGCTTCACTTCTTGATTTGAGTTGACTGTTTGCATCATTCATTTTATTAATTATTTCATTTCTGGCATCTACAGTAGCATCATAGTTTTCTTTTAGTACAGGTGATCGTGTGCTAACTGATACCGGGAACCGTCTGGCGTCGGATGCAATCGAGATGAGCATACGCGGGAAGAATTGACTAGATGCGAAAAAGGGAAGTCAAAATAAAACAATTGACGATCTCATCAAAGATTCTCTAGAAGATTTCTTAGAAGATGAATGAAGACTTGCATTTTTTATATATGAATGATAAAATTTATGAAGACTTGTACTTTTTTATTTATTAATGATAAATTTTAATAAAATTTAATTTATACTTTAATTGTATTTGCATCAATTATCTATTTTTTGGATCATTAATAAAAAATTTACATTTTTATTTCATAATTTGTAATTTTCTATGGCAATTTTTTGACAATTTGGATAAGTAATTTTTTAGATTTTTTTAGAATTTTTTTAGAATTTTTTAAGAGTTTTTTGATTTTTTTTAATAAGGCCGGCCGGCCCGGGTCAGGGTCACCCGGGTTCTGGTCCAGAGCTGGGTTCCAGAAATGAAACCCAGGCCCGGCAGGCCGCCCCGTTTTGGCCGGGCCGAGCGGGCTCTGCCCAGCCCGGTGTTGGCCAGCCTTGCCGGGCCCGACCCAGTACGGCCCAACCCACTTGACACCCCTCTATGTGAAAAACCAACAATTAAAAATGGCACCAGCATATTGTTAGAAATTGTAACTCAAATCCACCTGGAAATAGAAGAGTCAAATTTGAATTGATTTACGTCTCTCATAGAGTTTCTAAAATTAGTTTAGGAGTCATAATTATTTTTTGATTAGATTAGAAGTTTCTGATTCATAAATAAATAGATATAAGAGTATGGTTTTGAATTGGATATGTCTTGTATTTTGTTTATTTTCCTCCATTACATGTGAAAACTTCATATCAATCTATTGATAGATTCTTTTCCATTACATCTAAGCCTTAGTAAGTGCCACTTGGCCGATGAGCCTTAGGAGCAAGTAGGTGAGTCATGCAGTTTTCTTACCGCCAAAAGAACTCGTAGTGATCATTCTTTAGGTCGACGGAGATTTTCTTTTCATATTTTGGGGTTGTTTGGATGCTCGAAAGTCGGTGGAAGTGAGGACATCGAAAGTAGAATTTTTTTTCTTTTTGAAAAATGAGAATTTGTGCTTTTTCTGATGTTTGTATGATACTTGAAAAGTGTAATTGAAAAAGTGTAATGTCTTTTTTGATGTTTGGTGGTAATAAGGAAGTGTACGTGGAAAGGTCGACCACAAAGTTGACCGTAAAATAAAATTAAAATAAAAATTAATTATGAAAAATTCGGACTGTAATTAGAATCCAAATAAGATTTATATGACCACAAAATTAACTGTTTGAGCTACAACTTATATAGATGAGATTTATATTACCACAAAATTAACTGTAGCACCTTGGAAGTGAGAAAATTGTTATGTAAAAAGACACAGAGAAAATGAAAATGGCCTTTTTCATTTTCCTTTTCCGGTGTGTGATGGATAGCGGAAGTGAAAAATGACACTTCCCACTTCCTCGCTTCCATTCACTTTCTTGAATCCAAACAGCCCCAAACTATTGTAACCAAAATTGATATGCACTTTACTAATTGTTGCGTGCATAACCCTGAATATCGTACTTACTATGAAACCAATAGTTGGGAGATACGGAGAGCCCCATCGACGACCTCAAGCACGCCATGAGATCGATTATCTCGAGCACATAAGATGAATATTAAAATATACAAGAAGAAGAACACACAATTTAACGTGGTTCCGCCCCCTACGTCCACGGGGAGTGAACTTGAGAGAGATTTATTAATAAACTTGATACAAAGAGATCTAACCTTTCTTTTGTTGACACAAGAGTATTCATTTTTTCCTTGAATCTACGCCTAAATTATAAGAGTATACCTTCTACCTATGCACCTTCACCTTACTTCTCTCTTTCTTGACTTTTTAGGGCTTTATATTGTTGTTCACCACAATTTTTATCTCTTCTTCTGCTCCACCTAAATTCTAAGTTACAATCCTTTATTTATAAGATTTTTATAATACTACTCCTGTTTGGATTATGAGATGATTTTGACCATTGGATGCTTGAAGAATCTTGATCAATCCTATAAGGAGCTGCGCTCCTTTATCTAAAAGGATTCTAAATCTTTTAATCTTTAGAAACAATATTCATTGAATAGGAATTGAATTCTATTCATACTCCTCCTGAAAAAAATCGTAATCGCCTAAAAGAAAACTACTTCACCTTGATTTGCTTCTTCTACTTCAAGCCATCGTCTTCTCTTACTCAATTGGATTTTCTTTGACCATCATCTCTTCTTGAAAAAATAAGACAAAATGCTAACAATCTCCACCTTGATTTGCTTTTCAAGCCTTTAGCAAAACAACTTGAGATTTTAGATTATTATCTCAATTCTTTTCTTGGTTGTAACCATATCGTGAAGCCTTTAACACTCTTGACCCCTCTCCCGGTGCCTGTGGCTATTTAGCGCTATGCCTTGAGCCATCTCGGGTCTTACCGAATGTACCCTTTTTTTAGTCGTCTTGCAACACTTAGACCCGTTGCAATTTTTTTGAAGCTCCACCTCGAATGAACTCCCTTCAAGCTTTTCGTTAAAACTTCTTGACCTAGTTTCTTTCTCTTAGCTTGCATTGCATCACTGTCGCCCCCAGCAAATTTCTCTTTGTGATGTCTTCCTGCCCATGGGGCCCTGCCGGTCTTGAGACAATCCGTCTCTAATTCTATTACGGTCTTATCAACTTTACACGAACACTGTCAAGGGCTTGTCGTGTTATGGTCTTCTATTGATCACTTGGTGATGGTCCACCTTCTATCGATATTTTAACCTTGAGACTTATCGTTTTCACATAACTGCCATGGTCTTACCGGGCCTCCTCGTCACATACTGTCGTGGGCTTCCTTCTATCAATCAGGGCTGCCATCCACCACTGTATTGATATTTTTCAGATCTATTGCCTGCTATTGATGATATATAAACCTGATAGATCTACCAATATTTACAATAATCTCACCATGTCACGACTAGTCCGTCGTAACTTTGACGTGATCTTCGTCGATTCTTTTACCGAATTGTACAGAACCTGTCAAAATCTTAGAATCTCCTTGATTTGCATCCACTATTGCATTCAGAACGCTGAAAAATATAGGGATCGACACCTTGATCGTCTAAATCTGACTACGATTGCACGATCTATTTTTCGATCAATCTCGTCTGTTGATCGTCTTCATCACCTTCCGCTATTTTTTCTTTGATTTGCTGTCGCAGCGAGCCTCCATAGGATGCCATATGCGATGCCTCTGTGAGATCGTTGAGCTCGTCTTGCCATCCGCCATTGACGATGATCCAATCATCACCTTCGCATCTACCGTGTTCAGATCTGAGCATCATTAAGCCTTAACGACTCCACCTTGATTAATATACTATAAAAGTCATCGATCTTTACCTTAAAACAATTCTGAATTTTTCTTGTTGTCTTCTTTATCTTGATGCCTCCACCGAATTCTATTGACTTGACATCTTATGTTTCATCTAGAGCACTCGAGTCTTGAACAAACACCATCAGCTCTGATACCATTTGTTGTAACCGAAATTGATATGTTCTGATGTCAATTATTGCGCGCATAATCCGGAATACCATAATATGATATTAATAGTTAGGAGATATGGAGATCCCTACCGATGACTTCAAGCACACTATGAGATCGATTACCTATAGCACACAATATGAATATTAAAATATACAAGAAGAACACACAATTTAATGTGGGTCGGCCCAAACTTGGCTTATATCCACAGGGAGAGAACTTAAAAGAGTTTTATTAATGAACTTGATGTAAAGCGATCTAATTTTTCTCTTGATGACACAAGAGTATTCATCTTCTCCTTGAATCTATGCCAGATTACAAGAGTATACCTTTTCTCTATGCGCCTTCATCTTGATCCTCTCTTTCTTAGATTTTTAGGACCTTCTTGGCTTTTTAAGGACTTACATTGTTGTTCATCACAATTTTATTCTCTTCTTCTGCTCCACCGAAATTTTAGGTTACAATCCTTTATTTATAAGGTTTTACAATACAACTCCTATTTGTACTATGAGATGATCTTGGTCATTAGATGCTTGAAGAATCTTGATAAATCCTATTAGGAATTGATCTCCTTGATCTAGAAGGATTCTAAACTTTTTAATCTTTAAAAACAAATCTTCATTGAATAGGAATTGAATTCTATTCATACTCCTCCTGAAAAGAAAGCTCGTACTCACCTAAAAAGGAAATTGCTTCACCTTGATTTGTTTCTTCTGCTTCAAGTCATCGTCTTCTCCAACTCAATTAGATTTTCTTGAACTATCATCTCCTCTTGAAAAACAAGACAAATTCCTAACACAAACTTTCTCACTTCCACCCACTTTTGGTGTTTGGTGAAAACCGCTTGAGGGCTTTCAGTAAAAGTTTGCACACATACGTAGTAAAAAGAAGGGGAAAAAGGGAAAAAGAAGCCCTGAATCTATGAAACGAAAAAATATGCTTGTGTACTTGCTTTTTCTTAAAAGGACAAATAGAATTTATCTTGTGCTTATAAGTGATTTTTTTTTTTAAAAAAAAAGAGGGTGCACCACCATAATTGGATAGAGAAGCTCTCAAATAAGAAAAGAACATGTTGAGATACTTTGAATCCTAATCCCAATTTGTTTATTTATTTACCTACTATTTTAGAACCTTTTCTGGAGCTGAAGACGAGCAGAGCGCTCGACCTAAATTTTTGTGTTGATTCAGTTCTATTTTTGTTCTTGTACTTATTGAGAGGTATTCTTAGGATTCATATTTGAAAACAACTCGTAGATATATAAGATTTGTTTCCAGCCGTCGGGAAAATTGAGAACTCTATAATCTGTGTGAGAATTGAGAACTCTATAATCTGTGTGAGAGAGAGAGAGAGTATAATGAGATTGGTGGACCTCTTATGTATTTTCTGTAATCATTACATCATCTAAAATAAGAAAAATATTGCCTACAACATAAAACTTGCTCCGAATCTCATTAAAGTTGTGTGTTTTCTTTTGTTATTGCTTTTGATTTCTGCTTTTACCCTAACAAAGCATTCGCTACACATACACGAATCACAATGAGCTAACTTCCACAAATTACTATTAATCCTGCATGCATCGTGAATGAGTATTTGCGAATCACTAATTGAATCTAGTGACATCCATACGCCATAAAAGTCGAGCAATAGCATAATATGATCTCCTTAATAATTACTACAAATTTAGTTCGATTTTTTTTAATGATCAGTGATGAAGAAAAGATTCAAACTCATCCCCTCTCATGAGCGAAGGAAGGGTATCTTTCGTATTACTTCTCCTAAGTCTTTGGTTGCTTTTATAAGCAAATTAGTATTTACTAAACAAAATTAAAATGTTATAGCTTTAAAAATTTGACTCAACGGGAAAACAAATGTGAGAAAAGAAATAGCTACGCTTCTGGAAACAATTTTTTTTCACTTCTCTCATCCGAAAGTTTGACCGGAGATTTGAAAGTGATTTTTTCCCCTAGGCTGCTTGGATTCAAGGAAGTGGGTGGAAATGAGAAAGTGAGAAGTGCCATTTCTCATTTCCGTTGTCCATCCAAAATCCAAAAAAGGAAAACCAAAAAACCTCTTTTTCTTTTCTGTTTTCTCTTTTACACAACCATTTTCTCACTTCCAAGGTGCTACAGTTAATTTGTTGGTGATGTAAATCTTATTTGTAATAAGTTGTAACTCAAAATAGTTAATATCGTGATCATGTAAATCTTAATTGTATTCTAATTACAGTCTAATTTTTTCATAATTAATTTTATTTTAATATAAATTTACGGGCAACTTTGTGGTCAACTTTTTCACTTCCACTTCCACATTACCAACCAAACACCGGAAAAGACATTACACTTTTTCAATTGCGCTTCTCAACTATTATTAAAATACCCAAAAAACACAAATTTTCATTTTTTAAAAGAAAAAGAATCCTACTTCTTACAGCCTCACTTTGACTCACTTCCGGGCATCAAAACAGCCCGTAAAAGGACTTTCTCAATGGCAGCCTAATATGTAAGATGTGTGTAACATCAGTTCAATTGACACTTGTAGAGGTGCATTTTTTTTGACAATTACAAAAAAAAAAAAAAAAGGTTTTAATACGTCCACATGAGCGCAAACACCATCAAGTATAATGCTGTTTAAATTACTTGTTTGTTCGGTAGGAATGCACTTGACTGCACATCAGCTGGATGAAGGGTCTGTTTAGTTGTCGTAACTGGCCGTAATTCGTAGTTGTGATTGGTAAACTCTTTTATAATTGTAAATGAGTTACATGTATGTAAATTTTACGGTATTTGGTTGGTAATATAAAAATGTAAAGTAGGAAAGTATATTATACTTTACAGTATTTGTTTATTGTAATGTACAAGTCCTAAGTGAAAAAGTTGACCACAAAATTAACTATTTGGTGATTTTAAAAGTTTTAATACTGCAAATAAATATTAAAAAAGTTAAATATTAAAAAAATTTAATATTAATATAAAAAAATATTACAAATTTGTATGACCACAAAATTAACTGTAACTGGGCTGTAAGTGAGAGGTAACTGGGTTGCAAGTGAGTGTTAGTTAAGTTACGTAAGTTTTTTACGAATTACGGTCCAAACAAACGCCATAATTGTAACTGAGTAGTAAGTCATTTACGAATTACGGAGTTTTACGCGAAACAAACGGCCCCGAAGACGCGCAATAAACTTGGCAACGACTCATTTCTCTCCTTTGAGGAAGAACATTAACTGGCCTCATGTGTAGTTTATATTCTCTATTGTCCAAAATCTCAATTTGTAGAACACTAAGAATAAAAGAGTAATTTCCCTCAAAAACGAATTAAAGAGTACTCTAACACATCTCATATATCATATCAATGATTTTGATTTCATTTAGAGAGTGCGTGTAGCCAGAGAGATAAAGATTGAAAATAGACTGAAACGAATTTGAATTAAGAATATATACAGATAAACTTGTGTCATTTCGGAAGGATTCGAGGCCGAATCCTTCCCACTAAAATACAATCCTCCGAAATTTGAAAACAAGATCCACTCCGTTGAAATTGATCTACATTATTTGATGTAGATATAAATCAAAAATTAAGTATTTTAAATACTTTTTACCCATGCATCAAGTAGGAGAAAAATAAACAAAAACGGACGGCGTAAATAGTGAGTTGGTTAGTTTAACGGTGTATAATATTTGAAATCTAACAAAAATTGGTGTGTGAGAGTTTTTAAGTTTTTAGATCATGATAAAATTTTAAAGATGTAGATCTAATTAATAAGCTACTTTCGGCTGTCCATTTTGCGTTACTTGATGAATGTGTAAAAAGTATTAAAAATATATGATTTTTGATATATAGACACTTTAAATAATGTATATCAACTTCAGTGGAGTGCATCTTATTTTTAGATGTCATAAGTATGTATTTGAGTGGGAATGATTCGGGTTCGAATCCTTTTAGAAGGATCCTAGTCTATATCATGATACACACACATACTTTAGTCGCCAGTTGAGAGAACTGGGGCGTTCGACATAGTCGCTGTCCACTGCGACCTGGTCGTAATCCTAAATATTTTATATACTCTCAGTGTATTTAGGACTGTGAACATGGTAGCAGTCCTTACAAAAACACTACAACCATGGTCGCAGTCTGCACAAAATACTGCGATCATGGTTGCACTCCCTATAAAAAGACTGCGACCATGGTAGCAGTCCTCACAATAACACTGCGATCATGGTAACAGACCTCACAAAAATACTGCGACTTGGTCACAATTCTCATAAAAAACTATGACCATTATAGCGCTGCGCTCAGATTTGTGGTGAGATTCAGTCACATCACCACCAGCTGAGAGAGTCTCTCTCAGCTGACGGCTGAGGTACATTTATCTATATATATGTACACACACATATATAAATATAGAGAGATAAACTTGTGTCACTCCGGAAGGATTCGAGCACGAATCCTTCCCACTCAAATTCCAACCTTCAACATTCGAATACAAAATCCACTTCGTTGAAGTTGATTTATATTATTTCAAGTACCTATAACCAAAAAATCAAATATTTTGAATACTTTTACCCATGCATCAAGTAGGAAAAAACGGACAGCCTAATTGGTTAGTTTAACGGTGTAGAATATTTGAAAGCTAACAAAAATTGGTTTGTATGGGGTTTTAAATGTTTAGATCATGATCAAATGGCCAGATCGAGAATTTGTATGTCTAAAGATATAGATCTAACCAACTCACTACTTTCGGCCGTCCAATTTGCGCTGCTAGATGGATGGGCAAAAAGTATTCAAATCACTTGCTTTTTGGTTTATAGATACTAGAAATAATATAAATCAACTTCAATGGAGTTGATCTTATATTCGAATGTTGGAGGGTTGTATTTGAGTGGGAAGGGTTCGGGCTCGAATCCTTCCAGAATGACACAAGTCTATCTATCTATCTATATTATTTCAAGTATTTTTAAACCAAAAATCAAGTGTTTTGAATACTTTTTGCCCATCTATTAAGCGGTGCAAAATAGATGGTCGAAAGTAGTGAGTTGGTTAAATCTATGTCTCTAGACATATTCTCGATCTGGCCATTTGATTATGGTCTAAACATTTAAAAATCCTTACGAACTAATTTTTATTAGGTTTCAAATGTTCTACATCGTTAAACTAACCAACTAACTATTTAGGCCCGTCCGTTTTTCCTATTTGATGCATGGGCAAAAAGTATTATTCAAACATTTGATTTTTTATTTAAAGATACTTGAAATAATATACATCAACTTTAACGGAGTGGATCATGTATTCGAATATCGGATGTTGGTATTTGAGTGTGAAGGATTCGACCTCGAAATCCTTCCGGAATGACACAAGTGTGTGTGTGTGTATAATATAGAGTAAATTGTTCCTAATAGGTCTCCTTAGATTGTAATCTAAAAAGGCGACTCAAAAGTCTAACATCTTGATTTTTTCTCGATTTGACTGCACATTATCATCTTCTTATTCTAAAATATGCACATATAAAAAAAATCAAGTGATTTGGAGTTCGTTTACTCATTGATTTAACCGTTCCATTTTATTCTACTGTTAAAAAAACCGTTAATGTTTGAACCAAAAGAAAATAGAGTAAACAAACTCCAAGTTACGTGATTTTTTATATGTGTACATCTTACAACATGAAGATGATAATGTGCGATTGGATTATGAAAAAAATCGGGATGTTAGAGTTTTAAGCCGCCTCCTTAGATTGTAATCTAAGTAGACGACTAGGAACCCTTTTCCCATACACACACGCACACATATACACACATATATATAGGGGTTGTTGTATCTCAGCCGACAGCTGAGAGAGTTTCTCAGCCGGCGAGACGTGGTAACAAAATAGCCACGAATTTGACGTTAATTTCGGCGAACAAAAACCAAAAAAATCCCGCCCGAATAAGCCATCAGTTACTTCAACAACCGTTTTGACGAAATACCCTCCCATACAACTTTTTATTGTATATAAAACCTTTCCTTCCAAAAAAAATTACAGATATGAAATTTTAAATTCATTAGTCTGAAAAATTTAGTGTTATTGTTTCCTAAATTTTCCGATCAATTTCATTCAAAAATTTGTTTTTTTAAAAAAATCTGATCAAGATGGTGCCAAAGAAATTATCCGCGAAAAAGGTAAAGGGAAAGCCTAAAAATAATAAATTTATGCCGTTCTGTAACCCTTAATAGTTAGATTTTTCCAGTTTTGATTTCCTTTTTTTGTTTTTTTAAAATACACTATTTTAATTTAACTTCAATTAAAAGTCTCTGATGAACTGAATTTTTCCAAGAAAATTTTGTTTTTTCTTAAAATTTTCAAGAATATTAAGATGAAAAGAAATAGGAATTAACAGTCTTATTAGAGATTTATTTTTTAAATTTTTTTTAAAATTTTAACACAGTGACTTAGGTCACCGTGATTTTTTCATTCACTTTGTTCGACTTGGGTCGCAGTTATTTAAATTAGCGACATGGGTTTATGTGACCTTGGTCGCAGTTTTTAAAAAAAATTAAAAATTATTAACGTCCGTGTGGTTTTTAAGATTATTATTTTTTAAAACTCTGCGACTGATGTCGCAGTGTTGCTGTCCATTTTCTCTTCTTTGGGAGTCCGATCGCAGTCTGTTCTTCTAAGTTAGCCTAATATGATACTGCGACCTTGGTCACAGTATAATGAAACAAAGTTCCCAATTAGTTAATTAATTGGGTTAATTATAAAATTTCATCTTCTGTCGCAGTGTAATATAGCAGCGTGACCTTGATCGCAATGTTTTATATTCTACTAAGTTAGCTTAATTGGATACTGCGACCCAGGTTTTTAAAAGAAATGTGTATAATAACTGAAAAAATTGTCATTAATATATAGTGCGACCTTAAGTCGCAGTTATTTAGTGTATAAAAAACTAATTGAAAATCACATGTCTAAACTATAATAAAATAGTACTGCGACTAAGGTCGCAGTTGTAAAGATAGTTTTGACCACTGGAAAAATTGTTTTAATATGTACTGTGATCGTGGTCGCAGTTCTTACAATTTAGTGTATTAAATAAAATAACTACGACTTTGGTAAAAATAATTATTGTTCTGTAAAACGAAATCTAGGTCGCAGTTCCATCACGTTACACAAAAGTTTTTACATATAAGAAATTGCGAGAAAAAAATGAACAAAAAGAATAAATAAAAACATCTTGATCAGAATCCAAAGATCTCAATCCTTCAACATTTTTAATATTCTGTGAGGAATTTGAACCAGATGATATATGGTTCATATTTAGATCGGGAGATAGAGGTCAGGGACGACGGCGACCTGAAATGACAGGAGAAGTGTTTTGCTCTGCCATCGACATTAAAAAAGAAGCAAAGTAAAAGAAAAAGAAAAAACTTAATCCGGATACCGCTATTTTTAGAAAAAATTTATGGCAGGAAAAGAAAAACCTAAATTTGACAACGAGCGGAAAACAAAATAGGGAAAAAATAATAATAAAAATAGCGGGATAAAGTACCTCTACCACGGGGGCATTTAGTGATTTCACTTGTTCCAATAGACGGGCCGCAACTTATCAGTGTGACTAATAATTGCCATGTCACTGCATGCTGAGAGGGACTCTCAGCTGTCGGCTGATATACATATTTCTGATATATATGTAGTTTTGAAAGTATTCGAGCCTGAAATTTTTCCACTCAAATACTAACATCTGACATTCAAATGCAAGATCCAATCTATTGAAGTTGATCTATATCATTTAAAATAAATAAAAATGAAAAAATCAAGTGTTTTGAATACTTTTCACATCCATCAAGCGACATAAAATGGACGTCCGAACGTAGTGAGTTGGTTAGATCTATGTCTTTAGACATACAAATTCTCGATCCGGCGTTTTGATTAAGATTTAAATATTTAAAAACCCTTACAAACCAATTTTTGTTAGGTTTCTAATGTTCTACACCGTTAAACTAACCAACTCACTATTTAGGCCGTCTGTTTTTTCTTAACTTGATGCATAGGCAAAAATTATTTAAATACTTGATTTTTGATTTATAGATATTTTAAATAATATATATCAACTTCAACTGATTGAATCTTATATTCGGATGATGTATGGTTAGATTTGAGTGGGAAAGATTCGGGCTCGAATCTTTCCGCAACTACACAAGTTTATATATAAATAGACTTGTGTAGCTCTGGAAGTATTCGAGCCCAAATTCTTCCCAATCAAATACCAACATCCGACATTCAAAACAAGATTCACTCCATTGAAGTTGATTTATATTATATAAAGTACTAAAAAAAAAAAATCAAGTGTTACTCTTTGCCCATCCATCAAACGGCGCAAATTGGGCGGCCGAAAGTAATGAGTTTGTCACGCCCCGCTTCCCACTATAGCGAGATAAGCACGTGGCTTGGGTCGGCGATACGCTCAAAGGAGCACTAAGCCTTTAACTTGCAAATTATACCGTTTTTTCTATCTTTTGCATATACATTTGAGTTCAAATAGAGTACATATACATGAAATAAATAATCAAAGATTTATTCAACTAATGAAGTTCACAAAAATCAAATTACTAAGTACAAATCGCAATACTAAGAAATGAGTCCAAACTCTCTCTATTCATACATCTATAAAAGCAATAATTAAAAGCAGCATCTAAGTCTTCTATTAAGTTTCAACAGGCTCCTTGTAGTACTCCTCGTCTCCAACCAATGTCTCCATGAGCCATTCAACTATCTAGGGTAAGCAAACCCCGGGAGTCAGAAACTCCCGATAAGTACATACAAAAGAAAGGAATATGCAGTACCTGCAGAGCATGCATAAGTATATGGTCAAGAAAAGGACATGCAATATACAGTTATATGATACTTATTTTCATTAATACCACTACGTATTTATAGCATAAGTTTATCATTGAAAATAGTCATTCAATATTCAAGTCATGATAATAAGCAGACGTTCACGGAAGCATAAGTGCATTTTAAAGTATGAAGCGATCGAAATATAACAACCATCACATAAACAATTAAACAGTAGCAATCATCATAAGAGACACACTACAAGGTTTATTGTGAAGATGTCCCTAGGTTACTAATTAGGTGAGACTGCCCTAACTGTCACGTGTGTAGTAGAACGTACCTGATCCTACGCCTACTACGTGTGTCATTTGACCCTAAGACACGAAAATGACCGTGTCCCATACCATAATCTATTTTCGCATATCAATCAAGGATTATCGCTGTTTGAAAACTGCTAGTAGAAAAATCGTCCGTGTATCCCAACGGGAATCATGTCAGGAGTAATACAGTATAGTAATATATAATTAGAATGAGCTTATTAATAACTAATGTCACAAAGTGACATGCACATGTAATATAAACACCACAATACTTGTACATAGGTTGGGTACTCAAGATACACTTTCTCAGTTTTCACCATCAATTTTCTCCCATATTAGCCCTCTGTCTTGTCATTTTTTATAACTAAATTTATTATAAAACATGAATATCTTTGTCTGAACCAAGTGCCAAGAACAACTATGCTACCATGTCTTTGTCAAGCTCATATAATCACCTTGTACCACTTTTCCAAGTAATTCCAAGTGAATGTTTTACGCAATCATTTATTCATGCCATTTATATCTATGTTCATGTGTTCATGCTCAAGATGTTCATATTGTGATTCTTATATCATGGTGTCTTTCTATATGAACAAGATCAATTATGTCGGGTTTTTTCATCATTTGACAATTTGTTCAAGTATGATTCATACGAGTAATTATCTTGAGGTAACATCAATAACATGCGTGAGAATCTAATATCAAATAATAGTTACATGTCACAATTTATCTACCATCAAGTCATGATTTACATTTATAGATTAGAAATTTAATTTTGTAAAGATTTAAGTTTTGGTAATTTAAATATCAACCTTTAAATTAGTTTTAAAACTATTTTATAAAATCAAAACATGTATTGAATAATCTTTCATATATTATTATTACTGTATAAATTAATTTTATACAAAATATTATTACAGTAAACATTAAGGCCTTTCCATAAAACTGTAAGTAAGAAAAAAAAAATGAAAATATGCTTTTAAACTAGCAAATTGAACTCAATTGATTTTCAGAAAATATCAGGGGACTAAATGGTAATATTTCAAGTTGAAAATAGTTTTCAGAAGTTACAAGGGCTAAACAACAGTTATTCAGGACTGAAATAAAGTTCAGGAATATTTAGGAACTAAATAGCAATATTTCAGGACCAAAACAGAATTTTCAGAATGGTCAGGCACTGGACAAAAATTTTCAGAACTGATTTTTTTCAAAAAAATTTATCTAAATATGATTTTATTATAATAAAAAATTACATAAATTGAACTGCAAATGTCCAATAAAGAAATATTTCTCATATAATATTATACTATAATATTAAAAATTTTCAGGATTTATTATGCATAAATAATAATGCAAAACTATTTTGTAAACAAATCCATTAAAGGTAAAAGAACTAAAACTTAAACGTTGACTGATTCTTACCGTTCTTTTCAAATAATTAAAATTTTATAGATGCCTTAAAAGAATCAAATTCATACCTACATGCATGCATACTCCATAGACGGACACAGAGCATAAAGAAACAGTATAATGCTAAAAATAGATATTGCGGCCAATTGGCCATAAAGATTTTCTTATGCATGATTGTGATTCTATCATGGTTAGATGTAATTAGATTAAGAGAAAGATCATCAAAAAGGATCTTAGACTTGATTTCTATTAGATTAAAATCAAGAAAAAGAAGAGGCTCTAGGTACCTGCCTTTTTAATGATCAACTTCAAAACTTGATAAGTAATTGCTTTCTCCTCCCTCTCAGAGTAGATTATTTTTTAATGAATTAATTTCAGATATGTTTATAGATGCCATATAAGAAGAGTTTTTCATGTTTATCTAGTGTTTAGGTTAAGTTAAAATGTTTTTAGTTAGGATTTAGATATGCCCATAAATTTGAATTCTTATCTATTAGTTTGAACTTGATTTGGGGGTATTTCAGGATAGAAAAGAATTTTGCGTGAATTTTAAATGATTTTTGTTTGTTTTTCATTCTTTAATATTTTTAAGCTTAAAGCGATAAGGAATTAAGAGGAATTCTGATACAATTGGGTGGGTATGAGTATGAAAATCTAAACCATATTGATAGTAGATTAAGTTATAGGCTTTTTAGTTGGGCTAAACAAAAAGGAAAAGAAAAGAAAAGAATATGGGCTTGGCTTCATGGGTTCACTAAGAAAAATGGAAGGAAAAATAAAAGAAGAAATGGGCTTGGGCTAGATCAATGCATATATAAAATAAAATAATAATAATAATAATTAGGGATGTTAATAAATAATAAGTAATAATGATAATAAGTAAAAATAATTAAGAATGATACTGGTAATTAGTAACAATTAAAATACTCACACTAAATAATAATAAATTTCTTAATACAAAATTACATATACATATTAAAATACTATTGTCATTATTAGATCATGTATTGAAAAAATGGATATTACAGAGTTAGTTAGATCTGTATCTTTAGGCATATAAATTCTCGATCCGACCATTTGACATGATCTAAACATTAAAAAACCCTACAAACCATTTTTTGTTAGCTTTCAAATGTTCTACACCGTTGAACTAACCAACTCACTATTTAGGCCGCCCGTTTTTCCTCTACTTGATGTATGGGCAAAAAGTATTTTAAATACTTGATTTTTGGTATATAGATACTTGAAATAATATAGATAAACTTCAACGGAATGGACCTTATATTCGGATGATGCATGGTTGTATTTGAGTGGGAATAATTCGGGCTCGAATATTTTCAGAATTACACAAGTCTATCTTTATATGTATATATGAGAAAAATGTATCTCAGCCGCCAGCTAAGAGACTCTCTCAGCTGGCGGCAACATGGCTGAATCTTAGTCACGGATCCTGATCGCAGCGCTACCATGATCGAAGTTGTTTGTGAGGACCGCGTTCAGGTCGTAGAATTTTTTATGAGCACTATCGCAGTGTTTTTATGAGGACTGCTACCAAGATCGCAGTGCTAATTAGACTAAGAATATCTGAAAATTTTTAGTTTGTGACCAGGTAGCTGTGCCAGCTGAGAGAGTTCTCCCAGTTGGTTGTTGAGGTACAGATACCTATATATATCGGAATATGTAAATCAGCTGACACAAGAGACAACTCCTTCTTATATCGCATTCAAAAATCATGTCTCCTGAGTTTACTTTCACGATCCGATCACACATTATCAACTTAATGGTTTAAGATATACACATGTAAAAAATTAAATGATTTGAAGTTCGTTTACTCATTGATCGAATCATTTCATTTTATTCTTCTGTTAAAAATCCGTTAATGTTAAATAAACTTCAAATCGCATGATTTTTTATATGTATATATATCTTAAAATATGAATATGATATTGTGTGGTCGAATTTTAAAATTTTAATCGAAAATTTGAGTTTTGATTGCGATAGAGGACGGAGTTGCCTCCTAATTCAGCTGATCCCATTTCTCTCACACACACTTCTTAATTAACCTGAAAAATGGCTTCCGAAAAGCTATATGGAGAAATAAGAGTTGGGATAATTAAAGATTTATGTTTGTTTGTTTCCGGCAAATAATATTATATTGTTTTTTTCCCCAATGACTTTTCATGTCTCAAGGTTCTATGTAGTTTATGAAAAACAAGAAGGAAAAAAAAGGAAAACAATAAGACTTTGTTCGCAGCCATTTTTTGTCAACTTACGTAATATGATTGCAGGCAAAGAGACAAAATTTATGGACAAAGATGTTGTTTATCCATTTATATATTTTCCGAAGCATAACACCCGGTGAATATTGTTTCACAATCACAATCTTTTGATTGGGGCCAAACATTTCGCTGTTCATCATTATCATCTTTTTGGGTAGTGGGACACGGTTATGATAACAAAGTGACGCTCACATTAGTCTAATAAATTAAAAATTATAAATCTTAGGCGTCCAAGTTTGATACTTCAAAAGATAGTTCTTTCTTGTACGCCATTTAGCTTGGAATATCTATTTCATTTTTTGGGCAAGAAATTAGAAGTAGTTGGTGTACAGACTTGAACAATCTTGGAATATCTATTCCATTTTTGGGTAAGAAATTAGAAGTAGTTTGTACGTATAATTAAACAATTGAAATTAATAGTGCTACCAAAGCATGACTCAGTAGTAAATAGATATAACAGAATTATGGAACAGTCCACTTCAAGACCGAGCTAAGACCATTATATCATCAAATAAGAGACAAAAATGACAATCTCGTGCAACATAGCACAAATTGTACACATGATAATTTTAGGTTTTCGATTATCTATGTACTCATAAAGGCCTACTAAGTTAATAGTTGATCTATCTTGTATATATTTTTGCTTCTTTATATATTGAGTAGTGCTGTAAAACCCAAGAAATATAACACCGAGAGAGGATTCTAGAGAGATGGTAAAAAGAGAAATTCTTATTGATTTCTAAAGTGTATATTGAAATGAATCAGGAAGGTGCATATTTATAGAACAACTTTGGGGTACTATGCAGTCACTATTTGCATGATGGCGTCATCGCCTACATCATCGCATAGTAACTTTTACTATGTTTGGTTGGTGGACATCCATCTCAATTATAACACCCCCCTTGGATGCCCACCATTTATGATGTCTCATTAAAAATCTTGTTAGGAAAACCCAGTGGGATAAAAGTATAGTGAAGGGAAAAAAATACACCATCTTTGTATACGTTTCTATCGTTAAAAGCCTTATCAGGAAAATCCTGTGAGACAAAACCATAGTAAGGGAAAAGATTACTGCCATGTAAGCTCCCTCTCAATCTGACATAAGTACTTTTTCATAAATCTCGCAGATGACGAATCTCGATATCACGAATAAGTTTTCTAAAAGTTGTAGTGGGAAGTGCTTTTGTGAAGAGATCTGTCGAATTATCACTTGATCGAATGTATTGAATATTAATTTTCTTATGCTTTTCAAGCTTTGGGTGAATGATAAGAATTTCGGGGGTATGTGCTTGGTTTGATCACTTTTGATGTATCTTTCTTCATTTGAGCGACGCATGCAGTATTGTTTTCAAACAGTACAGTTAGATCTCTATTGATTGGTAATCCGCAAGTTGCTTGGATGTGTTGAGTTACAGACCTTAGCCATACACATTCTCGACTTGCTTCATGGAGCGCAATGACTTCGGAATGATTAAAAGAAGAGGCAATAAGTGTTTGCTTTTGTGAATGCCAAGAGATCGCCGTACCTCCACATGTGAACACATATCCTATTTAAGATATGCTTTTATGTGGATCTGACAGGTAACCTGCATCTGCATAACCAATCATTTCTTGTTTTGATCCTCTGAAATAAATAAATTAAAATTAGTTATTCTTCGCAGATAATGAAATACATTTTTAATTTCATTCCAATATCTTCGTGTAGGAGATAAGCTAAATCTTTTTAATAGATTAATAACAAATACTATATCTAGTCGGGTACAATTAGCAAGATACATAAGAGCTTCTGTAGCGGGCGATCCCGCGGATACAGAGACGCTACGACAACGTACATACGCAGAGCGAAAATGCCTCCACGTATGTACGCTAAGCCTCAGTATAGGGAATAAATACAATATATACTATAATTTCAGAATTAAAAAAGTAAAAGAATACCTGCAAAAGGGGTCAGTGATCATGATAGATATGGGTAACAGGGATAATTAAGAAAATAAAAATAGAATAATAAAGATAAATATGAATAGTATAGGTGACGAGTCTCCTATTTGTATATCCCGTAAAATATCTGATACTACGATATCTCGAATCTCCAATCTGGGCACGCAAACCCAGGGTCGTCAGAAAGTGACCTAATGAGTGGTAAAATGAAGAAAGCAGTAATATATACTATAGTAATATAATAACAATAATAATACATAATACATGTTAAATACCGGTGATACAATATAATGATAATAATAGTCGAGAGAAATATACAAGTGTCATATTTTAACTTCATCAATACCTAACATGTTATAACAGTGTCATTACCACAATAATATCCAATTTTATATCATAACTATCAGTTTATATGTCCGGGCTTTGCTGCCAAAAATAATAGGTAAGTCACTTTGGGGGTTTATGTTACTACAGTCAATAGTGTTCTAACATTTATATATTATTCTAAATATGCTTAATATGATACAATATTAAGTGTTCCTAATTACATCAGTGTGTATAAGTAACATGTAGCAGTTTTAATTACTTTATTTTCTTGTTTAATCTAATAATAAGAGTATCAGACTGGTGTCGTGATGAATATGAACATGTAAATATGAAGTATGTAGAATAACCATACTAGTGTTATGATTATATAGTAACAATGTCTACAACGCATACATGAAACAAAACATATAGAATGCAGAGTATATGTGTACATGAATAATATGCCATCATATGAAGCGTAACAAGTATCAGGAAGTGTAACAAGATAGTGGATAAAATATCAGGAATAGTAACAAGTATAACTGTATTTTAATATACATGTATCGAGCAAGTCATGTTATTTATACAATAATAACAATCAGTATTACATGGTATTTTAATCAATCCCTTTCAGTATCCCATACTACTGGCAGTTCATACTAGAGCCCATAGTCCGGCTGAACCAATCTGAATATGGCATACGGGTCCCATGATCTGAACGAGAGAGTGACCAAATAACAAGTGTTCATGTCGTCATCATTGTTTATACTGCTTTACTATTTTAATTAGAAACCCAATGGTCAAGGAGTTCTAATCGAGTGGGTGTATCCCATGCATACCCTGGATCACGGTCCTAAACTGACCCCTGGCTGCTAAGACCAGGGCCCTCCGTTAAAAGGGGGACAGAAACGGGAAACAGGAGCTCATGGAGTTATATACAATCGGTAGCAAGTACTACCATCCTCTGCCGTAGGATAAACATGGATCCAGGACATCCACTCGATAAGATTTAGTCAACCGTCAAGTCTCCTAATGTTATATTTATTATATTTAAATTACACAGTATATCGGGAACAAGAACAATGCATGGTACATGTAACACGCTAACAACACATGAGCTCTGTTGATATCATGAAACAAGATGACGGAAATAGAAATCAAGATATGTGGAATTTTAGAGGTGGCCCCCGTAGCTTAAATTCATGTGGCACTTAGTTCCATACATCGCATATCAACAACATTCATGTCTAGTAATAGGAACAATCGTGTAACAGGAATACGAAAATATTCATGTAACAATAATCCATGTAATATGAACAGTGTTCCATACAACGAGAATACAGAGACAATCATCACATGCATACAGGCGAATCTATGTAACAGTGAGATATGAATAAAATAATAATAATAATATTGGTGCAATACAGAATCCGTGTAACAAGTCTACAAGTACATGCAATAAAGTGTTCCGTGTCTTAGAGTATCCGTGTAACATTAGTACTAATACGTGTAAGAATGATGATCGTGTAACAGTGATACAACACATGAAATATTAGTATTCAAAAAAATGCTGTAATAGTGGCCTGTGTGTCAGTGGTTAGTGTAAGAGAATATCTGTGTAACGGTGATACAAGTATATGAAGTACAAGTATAACGTATCCGTGTAACCGGTGATACTAATACATGTAATCTATAACAACAGTATCAGTGTATCAGTGGTGTAGTTAAGATGAATATTAGTATTTGTTATATCACTTTTATATTATTACCATGATCAGTATAATAAAGGAATTATAGATAATTATTTACTTTTAAACTCTTCACAACTATTTCATAATAAGTAATTTAATTATTAATCTAGAACTCTTTTTATTCATTATTTAAAAATCCATCTATATGTTTATTTTAATCAATAGTCACTATAAAATATTATTACATACTATCATATCTTTTTTTACGGTGATTTCCTATTTACAAGATTTACGAAACAATATCCACGTTTTATTGAAGAAATCTATAATTAGTTCATTTAACATGATAAACTATAATTTATAAAAAAAATAACTCACATAACTATTACAAAGATGTAGCTCGTCTTCTTACGATCGCAACGACTTCAGAATCGTCCAATTCAGAGTCCGGATGCTCCAGATATAGCCCGAAACTAAAATCATTAAAAATAAGTTAAAATATAATTTATAATATTTCGAATGTAATAAATATTGTTTAATAGGGGGTTTTATATAAAATTATCTTTATTGGCTTTGGAAGTGGGTTTGGCCTCCTAATGGGTCGGGTTTAGATCCAATACCGAAACCTAATTGGCTTAAGTTGAAGTGGGTTATAGGGTTAATGGGTTGGATCCAATAAGGGAGAGAGAGAGAAAATGTAAGAGAGAGAGAGAACAACAGGGAAAGAGAGAGCAGCAGGGAGAGCGGCAGCCGGGGGTTGGCCTAACCTCGTCGGCCTGTCGCCAGCGGCGGCTCCGCCAGGCCACCGATGACGATCTAAACGCAGGCAATGACAAGTTGAGAGAGGGAGAAAGAAAGGGGAGAGAAGGAAATCGATAGGAGGAGAGAAAAAGAGAAAAAGAAAAATAAAATGAAGAGGAGGAGGAGGAAAAGAGGGAGGGATGGCAACCTGGGCTTGTTGACGATGAAGGTCTGGGCGCGGCCTGGGCGTGCCGGTGGTGGTGCAGAGAAAGAATTGAGGAGGAGGGAGAGATAAAGAATGGAGAGAGAAATAGAGAGAATATGAGAGAGAGAGAGAGAAGTGAAGAAGAGAAGGAAAGGAGGGAAGTGGCAGCGGCCTGTTGCTGCTGGCGCCTCGCCCTGGCCGGCGGTCAGCTAGGCTGAGTTCAGTAGAGAGGGAGAGGGAACGGAGAGGGAGAGTATAGGGGGATAGAGAGAGCTATGAGAGAGAGAGAGATTGGGATAGAGAGAAAAAGATGGAGGAAAGGCGGTGGGCATATGGCCGTGGCTTTAGAGGGAAGAAAGAAAAGACTTAGGGGAGAAGAAAAGAGAATGGAATAAATTAGTAATTTAATTAATTTTTTAATTGGGTCGAAAGTTGTCTAGATCAAAATGGTTCCCAAAAATTCTGTAAAATAAAAAATATTAACCAGAGGACTAATGTGAAATCAATTTTGTAACACCCCGCTCCCCGAATACGTACTTAGTTGCGTATTCATATTTTCTGATCATATTTTTTGATTTACTTCCCGTATTTGTTTTGTATTATGAATTCCTTATATGATTGTTTTGCCTTGGATTCGGATTTGTGAACTCGGAGTCAGCCCTAGTCTGAACCGGGAACTCGATCCTAGTGAATTGCTCGATTTGGCCTTTTCGCTATTCCGATTTGACCGATTTCAGTTTTAAACATCGTTTTCCAATATTTTAGATTTTCTATGATTTTCTGAAATTTTCCTGAATTAAGTTGAAATTCTTCAAAATCGGGGTCGACCGATACGACAGACCGATTCTCGGATTTTTAATTAACAAACGGAGTTGAATTTCAAGAAACAGCTTTCCTGTAACTTCTTAAAATTTCATTTTCTATCTAAATACTTTTTCTAGGAATTTTCTAAATTTATCAAAATTCTACTGGATTTGGTGTCGGCCAGTATCACTGGTTGATTCCAGGAATTTTAATTTACAATTGGAATTAAATTTCTAGATTCCGCTTTCATATTACTTCTTAAAATTATATTTTCTTCTTTCAGACATTTTCTGGGATTTTTCAGATTTTATCAAAATCTGGCCGACCTGGTGTAGACCGGTATTGACCGTTGACTTCAGGATTTTTATTTTAAAAATGAGATTGAATTTCTGAAAACCAATTTCACCAAAAATCTTTATATAATATTTATTATTTTTGGGAGGCTTTCCAAGCTACTTAAATTTTTGGACTTTTCCGGAGATTTCGGTGTTTTCCCAGATACCGGAATTTTATCCAGATATTCCACTTTTCTCTTTTTCCCATTTTCTCTCTCCTTTCTCAAACGCGAGTTTCACCAACCCACATTTAATGTTGAGATGTGCTCTCCATACTGCACTTAATACTTGTCCTGCAAAGTCAATTTTGAACCATGCCTTTTTGTCTTATCCAAATGCAAACTCGCGTTTATCCTCCTTGGACGCGGATTTTATTTCCGCGACTAAACGCAGCCAACCATTTTGGTGAGACGCAGGCCAATTGGGTGCGTTCTCTTTTGTTTTATATGGGGATGGCAACATATTATAATCATTTCCTCCATTATATATTAACCCCCACTCCTTCTCTCTCTTCCACTTTTTCTCTTCTTCCTTCTCCATTCCCTGCAACGAACCAGCAAGCTTATGGCAGCCCTTGCCTCATTTGGCCACCCATTTCTCCACCATTTTCCCTCCATTTTCACCACAAATTCCACCACCACCTCATTCTCCTCCATCTCCTCCTTCATTTCAACACCAACAACAACCATAACACCATCTTTTCCACCTTCTTCTTCCTCATTTCTCCACCATGAACCCATTAAGCTCCAAATTTTCACCACCCTCTCCACCACCTTATACTCCATCTTGGCCACCATCGACCATGCCGTCTTCTCCTCCTCGTCATCCTCTTTCCGACGAACCATAGATTCGTCCTCCGAAGCATCGTTTGCAAAATCCCATTTTGTCAAATTGAACTATACTTGCACCATCAACCTCTCTCCTTCTCTTTTAGGGCCGGCCACCTCCTTTGGATTGGGGCCGAGCTCTTCTTCGTCGGCAACCTCTCCGTTGATTATTCCGGTAATCGTTTACGATTATTCCGGTAATCATTTAGGTGACAATTGCAACGACAACACCAACGTGACCACCACCATCTTCACTTCCACCATCACTTATACCATCACAATACCACCTCCATCTCTTTTGCTTCAACCACCAACAAAATCACCTTTCCCTTCCTCTCTGTTTGATTGCTAACGCATCTGCCCACTTTCCCGCGTCTGCCCACTTTCCCGCGCTGCCTCTGCCCACTTTCCCGCGTCTGCCCACTCTGCAACCCCGCGTCTTCATCCTCACTTTACTAATTCATCCTTCTCCTCCTCCTTTTAATATATAATCGCGTTGGATACTTAAATTCTGAAACTTGGGATTTCCCGGTGTTACTTGAAGTTTTAGGCGAGTGTTCTCACTTTCCTCTTGACTTTCCCATTTCGTCACTCGACTTGTGTTATTCACAACTGTGCTATTTGGAACTAACACCTTCTCTGCAGGTACCCTAACCTCTGGGTACAACCTTTGAGGTTTGAAGTCCGTTGGACTTTCTCTATGCTACGCCTGGTAGGCGGACCTAGCGTCAACACTTTACCGCTTACTCCGTTCGAGTGTAATTACCCCGTGAGCATGGCTTCCCGTGATCAGTAGTATAACGTTCACACGCTTGCTGCGACACGTGTGTTTAGCTACGCTGCGAGTGGTAACCATGCCGAGCGTGATAGCATTTAGTGTTGTACATTAGCTTCGCTCCAGCTTGCTCAGCTCTGCTTGATTGTGCTCAGCTATTATTTTTATTACTTGCCAAGTACATGCTTTTGCTTGATACCTGCCATCTTCATGCTAATACCAGACACCTATCTGTATCACTTGACAACTGTTGTGTCATCACCTGACACCCGACTTACTACTACTTGACACTTGCTTCTGATTATAACATGACTTATCACCTGCCTCCTGACATATTAACACTTGACCTGTAATTATCACATTTACGGGAATACTATACTTATTATCCTGTATTATACAGTGACCTGAATTATAGTACTCATGTACTCCTGAACTCCTGATTATGTCTTACACCTGTTATTCCCGTAAATTGACAATTACATAATAAATCATAAAAAGGAACAACTTGCATCGGGTCGGGGGAAACTTGCGGCTATCAATATGTGTTCGTGTTTACAGTGGTACTAGGCATGTTGTGCAACTAAAACTTCCGGTCTGACCTATGGGCCTCCAGGCGACCGAGGGGAGTGCTGGCTCCCTCCTTCTTAGTACCATCTTGATAAGGGCATTCAATAAGACCCTCCTGTAGGCCTTGCGGCCGGTTCCATACACCAGCGATGGAACGTCCTGGGTCGTGGTCCCGGGCATGTACGGGACCCACTGTAAACATAGTTCGTTGATACCCCCGCTGGTTTCCAATAACAGCCTTGCTTTACTGAGATATGGATATATGTGTGCTGGGACGCTAGTTCACATATCTAGATATTAGGGTAAGACGAGTAATAATAATAATAATAAAAGATGCCAACTATGGATCCGTTGTATGCTTTACCGAGTTTTGCCTCTATTGGGTTTTACATCGGATTTCCGGTTTTATGACTATACTAGCTGCTCATGCCCTGTTTTATTCCTTGTATTCTATTCCATCAATCTCCTGTTCTTATCTTATCATACTATGAGTACTCCCTGCTTGATATCACTTGTCTTATATCTACTTGCTCCTGCATGCCTGTGCCTACGACACGGTTTTCATGTTTATGGTTCAGACTTATCAATACACATGTGCTTATCCATGCTCGCCATCTGGCTTTTGCATCACCACTCGCCTGGGGAGTTCTGACTCCTCTGGATCCTCATGTCCAGGTTCTAGAGCTTGGAGAATGTCGGAGCTTGGAGTGTGTGGATTCTCCCAGTTGCTGATCAGAATAGCGCAGCGGTAGTGTGGATCTCCAGCAGACCATCTGTAGCTCTATCCTTCCTGGCCCCCTTGTTCGGCCTAGAGTTTTCCTGTTATGACTCTGAGTCTCCATATTGTACTATTCATACTTGTACATCTACTTGTATTCTCGCATTTGCGCCATATTGGTGATGTAATATTCTTATAATATTTATCACTTCCTGTGATAACTTTGTAACTGTACTCATGTGTTGGAATATATAATGCACCACGTGCTTCCGCACTCTGATTCTTACCTGTACTGATGCTTAGCGTATATACGTGAGGGTATTTCTGACCCGCGTATATACGTCGCAGTAACGTCTCCGTACCCGCAGATCGGGGCGTTACAGGGTGGTATCAGAGCCTAGGCTCTCACATCCTCAGTACAACCAGTCGGCAAATTAATGGTAAAGAAATTTGCAACTGGAATGCATGAGTCGTGGTTATACAATCCAACAGTAAGTACAAAGTTATCCATTCTCTCTTGATAATCATACCCTTGAATTCTGAAGCTTTCCTATCCTTTCATACTTCAGTTTCTCGTTATTCTTGAACCAACTCGGACATGAAAAGACGGGGAAATCATAACGGTTCTGGTTCTTCTTGGGGTAGCCCTAATGGAGGAAGTTTTGATTTGAGATATTTTTGCAAAATATGATGAAAAACTAACAAGGACAGATGAAGGTCCTGTACCAAAGATTATTGGTTGCACTCCGGAAACAGAAGCCAGGCAACATGTTGGATTTTAGAAAATTACAGCCGTCAATCTTTTCAAGCATGGAGGAGCCCTGGATGCATAGCGGCGGCCAGTAAGCATGACGGATCTTCTGAAGGCAACTCGAATCCCTGACGAGAACTAAGTGAAAGTGACCAAGATTTAGTTGAAAGATGTAGCCAGGACGTGGTGGTTGGCGCAAGTAGCGAGACTGGAAAAGCCCATCACTTGGGACCAGTCCTCGAAGGATTTCTGTAAGAAGATTCTTCTCTGTAATAGCCCAGAAAGAGATGAAAGAATGATTTATCAAATTGTAGTAAGAAGATTGAATTGTAGATAAGTATACTGCAAAATTCCTAAGGCATAGTTGGTCGGTGTTTTACATGGTGGCCGACAAGGAGAACCGAGCAAGCAATATCTTAGTGAGAAATGAAGATGAGGATCAAGATGTTTCTTAGTCCCAAGCAGCCCAAGGAGTATTTTCAAGTTTCTTTGTCATCATCCGGGAAGTAGAACGAACCCGAAAAGGAAGATCAAGATGAGATGCAGACGAAGTTGGTGAAGAGACCCACTCATTTGATGGAAGTAAAGGTTCAGACAGGCCTATGGATGTCCCACTAGCTAAGCCGTCCCTCTAACCTCGCCCTCAGTATAAGACATGTGAGTACTGTCTGAAACCGGGCACCTACAATGCCACCGCCAGAAAGATTGTGAATTATGTCATATACGGTCCAGAGATTAGTTGAAAAGTGATTGTCTGTTCAGAGAGATAGAGAACATCGCACCGATCAGATCAACTCATCCAGTATCACCATTGGGAAGGAATCCAAGACCTACTGGCAGAATAACCTCGCTTCATCTCCAGCATCCAGCATGGAGTCATACACAAAAGAGACCAAGAATTATGGCATATGGTAGAATGAGGCAAGCATATAATCTGACTGAAAAGGAAGTCAGGATGCTCAATATGATGGAGTGAGAACAGGAAGGATGCTCAATATCTGAAGGAGGAACCCGGTACTGACCGTGACCATTATCCCCATTTTAGCATGTCCGGGAGTTGGTAAATTCTCTATATCATATTCTTCTCATTGCACTATCATCACCAATCTTAGTCCGTCCGTGTCTACCTCCCTATTTCATGATTCCTATCTCTTCTATTTTTACTATTCTGATTTTCGTAATCCTTATGCCAACTTAAGATATGTATAGACTAGTGAGATAACAGCAGGGCAGATGTGGTTCGTTCTCATTATGTTCTGGCATTCCTCGACTCTCGTACATCACATTGTCTTATATTGGACAGATCTTCGGCCTGGCATTATATTCTTGTATTTATGGATGCATCATGGGAGACCATTACATCAAGTGGACTAGTCATCGCTTATATAATCAGACAGACTGTATCATTACATGAGGAGCGTTAGTATATAACAGTGTTTCAGGATCAGGACTTCTGGCAGTCTTTATTGATTTGGTGGACCATAGGCTCCGCTAGCCTCGCCAAGCGAGGGTCGTGTTCTAGTCACCCGTAAACCTAACCGGGTGTGGGCTTTGCTGCACCCTGGTGCTTAGCATTTAGCGTTGTGTTACGCGTTGGCTTCGCCGCGTGAGCTTCGCCATATGTGAGCCTCGTAGAGCGTTAGCTTCGCCGCACCCTAATGCTTAACACCTGAGCTGTGTTCCGTGATAGCTTCACCTAGGCTTGCTTTGCCCGTGGCTAGTTCCTTCAGTGCTTAGCACTTTAGCCCGTTCCTCGGATTTCTTCTGCCTAGCGTGCTTTCATGGCTCCGCTGAACATGGTTTTATCGCTGTATCTGAGCCATCGCCATGATCCCTGTTAATGATCCATTCGACCAATCTTGCATTGCTCAGACATCTTCTACAAGTTTCATCTGCAGTAGAGTTATTCTATATTTTTGGTTATGTCTTTCAGAGTTAACAACGCCCAGTATGCAGAAATTCTTAATTATTGGTCTTCTTGGTTCATGCTCAGTATTATCAGAGTTTCCTTTACCTAGGATATTCTGGTATATACTCGGGGAATTATTATGTATGCAGCACATCAGAAATTCTACTGCAAGACTCTTTATCAAGAACAACATCATGCCATGCAGGGTTTTATATTATATTATGGATTTCAGCACTACGGATTTCTATGGATTTCATCAGCCTTGGTTCACAGTCTGATTGAAGTATTATTGATTATCTCTCCAAGTCAGCTCACTTTATATTATTCAAAATGGGTTAGTCTTTTGAAGTTCTGGCAGTGTTCTTTTATAAACAGACATCAGATCAGTATTATTATGGCACCGTCAGAGGATGTATGTATACGGCAGAAGTGCAGAGATGCTTTAGTCCTGAGTTAGCTGTTCAGTCAATCTGGGAGAACGGCTCACAGTTATTCGTATCTTGATTGGCATAATCCTCATTCCTATCTTTTTGTGTTCATTTCACCCCTTATCGAAATTGCGAGGACGCAATTTTTTTGTAAGGTGGATGGAGTGTAACACCCCGCTCCCCGAATACGTACTTAGTTGCGTATTCATATTTTCTGATCGTATTTTTCGATTTACTTCCCGTATTTGTTTTGTATTATGAATTCCTTATATGATTGTTTTGCCTTGGATTCGGATTTGTGAACTCGGAGTCAGCCCTAGTCTGAACCGGGAACTCGATCCTAGTGAATTGCTCGATTTGGCCTTTTCGCTATTCCAATTTGACCGATTTCAGTTTTAAACATCGTTTTCCAATATTTTAGATTTTCTATGATTTTCTGAAATTTCCCTGAATTAAGTTGAAATTCTTCAAAACCGGGGTCGACCGATACGACAGACCGATTCTCGGATTTTTAATTAACAAACGGAGTTGAATTTCAAGAAACGGCTTTCCTGTAACTTCTTAAAATTTCATTTTCTATCTAAATACTTTTTCTGAGAATTTTCTAAATTTATCAAAATTCTACTGGATTTGGTGTCGGCCAGTATCACTGGTTGATTCCAGGAATTTTAATTTACAATTGGAATCAAATTTCTAGATTCCGCTTTCATATTACTTCTTAAAATTATATTTTCTTCTTTCAGACATTTTCTGGGATTTTTCAGATTTTATCAAAATCTGGCCGACCTGGTGTAGACCGGTATTGACCGTTGACTTCAGGATTTTTATTTTAAAATGAGATTGAATTTCTGAAAATCGATTTCACCAAAAATCTTTATATAATATTTATTATTTTTGGGAGGCTTTCCAAGCTACTTAAATTTTGGACTTTTCCGGAGTTTTCGGTGTTTTCCCAGATACCGGAATTTTATCCAGATATTCCACTTTTCTCTTTTTCCCATTTTCTCTCTCTTTCTCAAACGCGAGTTTCACCAACCCACATTTAATGTTGAGATGTGCTCTCAATACTGCACTTAATACTTGTCCTGCAAAGTCAATTTTGAACCATGCCTTTTTGTCTTATCCAAATGCAAACTCGCGTTTATCCTCCTTGGACGCGGATTTTAATTCCGCGACTAAACGCAGCCAACCATTTTGGTGAGACGCAGGCCAATTGGGTGCGTTCTCTTTTGTTTTATATGGGGATGGCAACATATTATAATCATTTCCTCCATTATATATTAACCCCCACTCCTTCTCTCTCTTCCACTTTTTCTCTTCTTCCTTCTCCATTCCCTGCAACGAACCAGCAAGCTTATGGCAGCCCTTGCCTCATTTGGCCACCCATTTCTCCACCATTTTCCATCCATTTCACCACAAATTCCACCACCACCTCATTCTCCTCCATCTCCTCCTTCATTTCAACACCACCAACAACCATAACACCATCTTTTCCACCTTCTTCTTCCTCATTTCTCCACCATGAACCCATTAAGCTCCAAATTTTCACCACCCTCTCCACCACCTTATACTCCATCTTGGCCACCATCGACCATGCCGTCTTCTCCTCCTCGTCATCCTCTTTCCGACGAACCATAGATTCGTCCTCCGAAGCATCGTTTGCAAAATCCCATTTTGTCAAATTGAACTATACTTGCACCATCAACCTCTCTCCTTCTCTTTTAGGGCCGGCCACCTCCTTTGGATTGGGGCCGAGCTCTTCTTCGTCGGCAACCTCTCCGTTGATTATTCCGGTAATCGTTTACGATTATTCCGGTAATCATTTAGGTGACAATTGCAACGACAACACCAGCGTGACCACCACCATCTTCACTTCCACCATCACTTATACCATCACAATACCACCTCCATCTCTTTTGCTTCAACCACCAACAAAATCACCTTTCCCTTCCTCTCTGTTTGATTGCTAACGCATCTGCCCACTTTCCCGCGTCTGCCCACTTTCCCGCGTCTGCACTTTCCCGCGTCTGCCCACTTTCCCGCGTCTTCATCCTCACTTTACTAATTCATCCTTCTCCTCCTCCTTTTAATATATAATCGCGTTGGATACTTAAATTCTGGAACTTGGGATTTCCCGGTGTTACTTGAAGTTTTAGGCGAGTGTTCTCACTTTCCTCTTGACTTTCCCATTTCGTCACTCGACTTGTGTTATTCACAACTGTGCTATTTGGAACTAACACCTTCTCTGCAGGTACCCTAACCTCTGGGTACAACCTTTGAGGTTTGAAGTCCGTTGGACTTTCTCTATGCTACGCCTGGTAGGCGGACCTAGCGTCAACACTTTACCGCTTACTCCGTTCGAGTGTAATTACCCCGTGAGCATGGCTTCCCGTGATCAGTAGTATAACGTTCACACGCTTGCTGCGACACGTGTGTTTAGCTATGCTGCGAGTGGTAACCATGCCGAGCGTGATAGCATTTAGTGTTGTACATTAGCTTCGCTCCAGCTTGCTCAGCTCTGCTTGATTGTGCTCAGCTATTATTTTTATTACTTGCCAAGTACATGCTTTTGCTTGATACCTGCCATCTTCATGCTAATACCAGACACCTATCTGTATCACTTGACAACTGTTGTGTCATCACCTGACACCCAACTTACTACTACTTGACACTTGCTTCTGATTATAACATGACTTATCACCTGCCTCCTGACATATTAACACTTGACCTGTAATTAACTCATTTACGGGAATACTATACTTATTATCCTGTATTATACAGTGACCTGAATTATAGTACTCATGTACTCCTGAACTCCTGATTATGTCTTACACCTGTTATTCCCGTAAATTGACAATTACATAATAAATCATAAAAAGGAACAACTTGCATCGGGTCGGGGGAAACTTGCGGCTATCAATATGTGTTCGTGTTTACAGTGGTACTAGGCATGTTGTGCAACTAAAACTTCCGGTCTGACTTGTGGGCCTCCAGGCGACCGAGGGGAGTGCTGGCTTCCTCCTTCTTAGTACCATCTTGATAAGGGCATTCAATAAGACCCTCCTGTAGGCCTTGCGGCCGGTTCCATACACCAGCGATGGAACGTCCTGGGTCGTGGTCCCGGGCATGTACGGGACCCACTGTAAACATAGTTCGTTGATACCCCCGCTGGTTTCCAATAACAGCCTTGCTTTACTCAGATATGGATATATGTGTGCTGGGACGCTAGTTCACATATCTAGATATCAGGGTAAGACGAGTAATAATAATAATAATAAAAGATGCCAACTATGGATCCGTTGTATGCTTTACCGAGTTTTGCCTCTATTGGGTTTTACATCGGATTTCCGATTTTATGACTATACTAGCTGCTCATGCCCTGTTTTATTCCTTGTATTCTATTCCATCAATCTCCTGTTCTTATCTTATCATACTATGAGTACTCCCTGCTTGATATCACTTGTCTTATATCTACTTGCTCCTGCATGCCTGTGCCTACGACACGGTTTTCATGTTTATGGTTTAGACTTATCAATACACATGTGCTTATCCATGCTCGCCATCTGGCTTTTGCATCACCACTCGCCTGGGGAGTTCTGACTCCTCTGGATCCTCATGTCCAGGTCCTAGAGCTTGGAGAATGTCGGAGCTTGGAGCGTGTGGATTCTCCCAGTTGCTGATCAGAGTAGCGCAGCGGTAGTGTGGATCTCCAGCAGACCATCTGTAGCTCTATCCTTCCTGGCCCCCTTGTTCGGCTTTAGAGTTTTCCTGTTATGACTCTGAGTCTCCATATTGTACTATTCATACTTGTACATCTACTTGTATTCTCGCATTTGCGCCATATTGGTGATGTAATATTCTTGTAATATTTATCACTTCCTGTGATAACTTTGTAACTGTACTCATGTGTTGGAATATATAATGCACCACGTGCTTCCGCACTCTGATTCTTGCCTGTACTGATGCTTAGCGTATATACGTGAGGGTATTTCTGACCCGCGTATATACGTCGCAGTAACGTCTCTGTACCCGCAGGATCGGGGCGTTACAAATTTTAAGAAATTCAGTCTGGTTTAAAAGTTAAAAAAAATCTTGGAATGTATTGCCGATACCGACGACACCAATTTGACTGGATTTTTAATTAATTCAGAAATTTTTCAAAAATATACTAAAGTAGAAAATATGATTTTAAAGAATAATTTGAAAATAGATTCTTGAAATTCAACCCTGATTGTGAATTAAAAATCTTAGAGCTGGTTATCGGTATTGGTTGACACTGATTCAGAGATTTTCCAAAATAATCTAGAAAAGTTGCAGAGAATTTAAAAAAATCTAAAATATTAGAAAATAATATTTAAAACTGAATCCATCTCAATCTGATTACCAAGAAGGTCAAATCAACTTTCAAATATCATATTGAGTACTGATACTGTGATACGTACATCAAGGATCAGGGGGTTACAGCTCCAATTGCACCTAGATATGATACTTCAGGACCAAGAACTTCTTCATTATCTTCGCGAAGGAAAAATGAATTCTTTTCTATATTCAATGATTTAACAATCATTGGATTACTTAAAGGATTTATTTTATCCATGCTAGACCTTTTTAGTATAATTTAATTGATAAAAAAGTATTTCACTTTGAAGGTGCTCAATCTGTAAACCAATACAATATTTACTTTTTCCAAGGTCTTTTATTTCAATTTTTTTAAGTATATCATTGCTTCTAGGATTTCTTTATGAGCCCCAATGATGCTTAAATCATTAACATAGACAGCAATGATAATGAATCCGGTTGTTGTTATCTTTATAAAAACACAAGGGCATATAAGATTATTTACATAGCCTTCTGTTAACAAATACTCGTTTAAGCGATTCTACCACATACACCCTGATTACTTTAACATATATAACGATCTTTATATATTAATCGAATATAACTCTTTGGATTTTGAACTTGATGGTTAAGGCATCTTAAATCCTTCAGGAATTTTCATATAAATATCACTATCAAGCGATCCATATAAATAAGCTGTAACGACATCCATAAGACACATTTCTAAATTTTAAAAACTGCTAGGCTGATTAAATATCTAAACGTAATTGCATCCATTACTGAAGAATATGTTTTTTCATAATCTATTCAGGTCTTTGTAAGAAACCTTATGCAACAAGTCGAGTTTTGTACCTCACAATATCGTTTTCTCATTGCGCTTTCACACAAAAGCCCATTTGTATCCTACTGGTCTCATGGCTTCAGACATGAGGACAATAGATCTAAATACTTTTCGTTTATTGAGCAGATTCAATTTAACATGTATAGTGTCTTTTCATTTAATCCAATCATATTTATTTTGACATTCAGTGATAGATCTTGGTTCAGGATCCTTACTTTCATTAACAATATTATATGCTACGAAATAGAAAAATATTTCATTCATAATTTTCATCTCATTTCGATTCCATAATCCTCCTATATTTACATAATCAATAGAAATCTCATGATTTTCTATACCTTCAGGATTTTTTATCTCTTGATCTATCTTATTTTGTGCTTCTTCTAGAGCACATTCCTTCATATTAGGGTCATTATGCTTATCTGCGCCCTTTTTTTGAGGATTTTTATCTTTAGAACAGATTGGTCTATCATACTTCAGGCGTGTCTTAGACTCATTAGTGACTTCATTTTCGAATTTTTCTTTTGGGATATTTATTGAGTAGGAGCATTTACAGCTGGTATGTATGATTTAGTCACTCTTTTTTTTATCAGTGAACGCATCTGATAATTGATATGCTATTTTTTGTAAATGCATAATCTTTTACACTTCTGACTCACATTGTTTTGATCAAAATGCAATAAAGATGGTTCACTTAATGTAATCTCCTTTTTCAGCGTTTCTTTTCTCTATATAATGCTGAGAAAATTGCCTCATTGAAATGACAGTCGATAAATTGAGCCGTAAAAATATCACTGATTTTAAGCTCAAGATATCTTATGATAGAAGAAGATTCATATCTGACATATATTTTCAGTATTCTTTGAGGACACATCTTTGTAAGTTGTGGTAGAGTAATCGGTGCATATACCGTACAACCAAAAATCTTAGATGAAAATATTGGTTCTTGATCAAATGCTAATTGTAATGGAGAGTGCTCATGATATGTACTTGGTCTGATGCGAATTAATGCCACAACATGTAAACTGCATGACCCCATATAGAAATAGGAAGCTGTTCTCCTTATAATAATCTAGCAATAAGTTGGAGGCACTTAATCAGTGATTCAACCAAACTATTTTGTGTATGTACATGGGTAACATGATGCTCAACAACTATTCCAATTGACATACAATATTTATTGAAAGTTTGAGATGTAAAGTCACAAGTATTATCAAATCTAACTTTCTTTATTGTATAATCAAGAAATTGTGCTCGTAATTTAATTATTTGAGTAAGAAATCTCGCAAATGCCACATTGCGAGTTGATAATAGGCAAACGTGTGACCTTCTACTAGAAGCATCTATTAATACCATAAAGTATCGAAATGATCCACATAGTGGGTGAATAGGCTCATATATCACCTTGAATACGTTCAAGAAATGTGGATGATTCAATTTTAATTTTAGCTGGTGATGGTCTCATTATCAATTTCTCTAGAGAACAAACTTCACATGAAGTTTTACTACCTTGAAGGATCTTCTGGCCCTTTAAGGTCTGTCCATGTGAATTTTCAATAATTCTTTGCATTATTATTGAACTAAGATGACCTAAATAGTCATGTCATAGAGTTAATGTTTGGGGATTTTTTTTAACTACCATATGTGACTTAATCACAATATATATATGTAAAATGCAACCCTGAGAAATGTTTTAGTAATTTTTCTAATATGTACTTATTTTCTCATGTATGAGTAGAAAGCTTTATATTTCCTTCAGTTGCAGAGTGACATATTCATGAACATATATGTCATTAAAACTCAATAAATTGGATAAAATAAAGCATCATTTATGAAAATTTTGTTTTATTTGACAATATGAAGCTGGCCTTACCAGTTCCTTCAATCAAGTTTACATGACCTAATATTGTATTGATAATTTTCTTTATTGGTTTTAAAGCAGAGAAACACCTATTATATTTTAGAATAGTGTGTGTTGTGCCACTATCTGGTATGTAAATATCACCGATATTGAATTTGACTTCATCATTAGCATAATCCATATCAAGCTTCATGTAAAAATAAATCATTTGGTGAGAATAAAATTTCAAACATTTTATTATAAATGAAATATTACATTCGAAGATAATTTGACAAACATAAATATCAAAATATAGTAATGCATTCATATATCTAGTTATCACCAGTATCCATAGAATCACGATGAGTTGAAGGATCAACAAAATCATCAGTAAAATCTAAAACATCAAGATAAATTGAATCATCCATATGATTATCATTTCAGTGAAATTCACTTCTTTTTCTTTCTTTTTCAAGGATGCCTTATAAAGCTTATAAAGGTGCTCTAGTGTTCGACAGACTACAGACCAGTGCCCTCTGAAGTCACATCTATAACAGGAGTTTTTAGGATTCCGGAGAGAATTTTCACGAACATTTTTTTCTTTATCATGTCTTTCCACATGATGCTTCTTGTGGATCGCGTTGTTTTGTGAAGGGTTGTAATAACCACTTCGACCTTGTGAAGGGTTGTAATAACTACTTCGACCGTGTCCATATCCACGATCATGATTATTTCCTCGTTCATAATTTTTAAAAATGCAGCATTTGCTTCTGGAAATGCTGCTGAACCGGTAGGACGAGGCTGATGATTCTTTATTAAAAGTTCATTATTCTTCTCTGCTACAAGAAGAGATGAAATTAGTTCAGAATATTTCTAAAAATCACACAACTGATATTGCTGTTGTATTATTATATTAGATGCATGAAATGTGGATTAAGTTTTTTCTAGCATTTCTTCATCTGTGATATTTATCCCACAAAATTTCAATTGAGATACTATTCTGAACATTGCAGAGTTATAATCACTGACTTTTTTAAAGTTTTGAAGACACAAAGCGTTCCATTCATCACGTGTAGCAGGAAGCATAACTTTCTTTTGATAATCAAATTTTTCTTTGAGATTTTTTCACAGGACACTTGGGTATCTTACCGTGAGATATTCACATTTTAAGCACTCATCAAGATGTCTACGTATAAAAATTATCGCTTTTGTCTTATCTTGCGATGATGTAAAATTCATCTCTTTTATTATCTCAGTGAGACCCTTTGATTCGAGGTGCATTTTTATGTCAATGACCTAAGACATATAATTTCTTCCCGTGATATCAAGTGGAATGAACTCAAGCTTTGCAATTTGACATGGTGATAATTATAACAGAATACACAAATAATTAGAATCATAATATTATTATTTCAGAACAAGAAAATAAAACTTACATCTCAATCATAATAGCGATAAACAAAAGAGGAAAAATGAATATTAAAAGTAAAAGGTTCAGTTGAAAATCACTTGAAAACATATCTCTAAGAAAAAAGATAATAATAATGATGATGATGACGACAATAATAAACTTCAAGGATGTATTAAGCATCTTGTGAAAATTTTAAGTGAAAAGCTTATGGAGATGATGGAGAAATTTGAGGATGAAGAGAGATTGAGAAGTGAGTTATTGGGTTTAGGATTTACCAATTTGTAGAATAAAAACTAGCCATTTATAGCCGTTATATAGTTATCAGAGAAGAGAGAAAAATAATTTGGATTTAATACAATTAAATATTATAAATAAAAAGATGGTAAAATAAATGCATAGTAGTACATATATTTATGAGTTATATTAATACAAACACGCCACACTACTTGGTGGGTGTTTATAAAGACATGAGCAATGAAGTAATAAATTTTGAAATAAATATTAGCACACCACGCTACTCGGTAAATCTTTCAGTGGGTATTTTATAAAGTTATAAACAGCAGAGCAATAAAATATATAATATTGATAGTTTGAGATTTATTCCACTCAAGTATCAATGGAGACGTTATTAAAGTTAGATAATAGTAGAAAATATTATTAGCTTGTCATAATCACATCACATTACTATAAATAAGTATAATAATCTAACTTTTTGTAATCACATCACATTATTATAAATAGGTTGCAAACCCTCCTTTCATATATATACTAGTAGTGTTATATGAGTATAATGGGTATAATAATCTAACTTTTTGTAATCACATCACATTACTATAAATAGGTGGCATAGCCTCTTTCATATATAGTAGTGATGTTATACGAGTATTATGAGTAGAATAACGTGTCAATTTTACTTTGAGATAGTAGAGGTAGACACTTGTGACAGGATTTTTTCTTGAGCTAATGGAGGTAGAGGCTCGTGACAAGACTTTTATCTTGAGCTAATGGAGGTAGAGATTTGTGATAAATTTTTTTCTCTAAGCTGATAGAGGTAGAGACTTGTGATAGAAGTAGAGCGCTCGTGTTGATAACGTGCTGTATAACACGAGAAATAACACACTAAGAGAGAGAGAGATTGTAGAGAGAGATAGCAGAAAGATAAATTCTTATTGATTTCTGAAATGTACATTGAAATGAATCAGGAAGGTACCTATTTACAGAAAAATTTTAGAGTACTATGCAGTCACCATTTGTATGCTGGCGTCATCACCTACGTCATCGCACAGTAACTTTTACTATGCTTGGTTGATGGGCAGCCATCTCATTTATAACAAGGAGGGCATTTTGCCCTAATTTTACCTTTAAAAAAAAAGCCTTTTAAGGCATAGTTATACTCATGTGTCCCCACATCTAAATAGTGTTGTCAACTACATAATGAATAACCTTTTAATGGTGAAGGTAATGCAGCCGAAAGAGTTTGGTGAGGGTGGAGATAGATGGATGATCTACTTTGACTAAAATCATGGCATTCTGTTTGGTTAAGGTTAGTGGTGATCCATGCTAATTTTAGGTGAACTGACACCAATAATGCAATGTTAAAGCTTTTTAGAGCTTAAGCTCCAAAAGAAATTATTGGAGATAATTGTGAGGAATATACATAAATGAAGGAATTAAGAGTTTTTACCTTTCTTTCTTGTGTGTGCGCCTTTTTTCTTAGCGGAGTTTACAAAGACTTGAACATAGGAATTTTCACAATCCAATACCAATACATTTTCTATGGACAAACGTATTGTACCTAGTAATTAGCTCAGTATGAGGACAATCTGACGAATTCAGTAAAAAGGGAAATAAGGTCCTGGATTAGTCTCATGTCAGGTAGGAAAATTTTAAAAAAAGATAGATAACTACCCAAAGCCTATATGAGGGGTTTCCATCGTTTCCCCCTCTCCTTTACCATGGTAAAAAATGCTATTCAGATAGTTATTTAGCAATCCAATTTTTATAAGTGAACCAATTATATTGAGATTTACTATCATGTGGTACAATAAAATTATGATGCAATGGTAAGTACTGTATATTTCTTCATAGTGTCCGTTGCCTACTTAAAATCTCATAAAGTTTAGTTTTTCTTATTTTTACTCGACAAACTTTCAGCGTAAGATCCACCGTGAATTCCAGAGATAGCGAAATTACTTATACAATATATGTGTGGGTGTGTGTGTTAAAATTTGTTAAAAAATTCTACAATTTTATTTAGAAAATGCCGAAGTAGCTAGAGTGAGTGAAGAGAACTGAGCAAGTGTGACAGATCGTTGTACACCTAACAAGAGGAGGAGGAGATGTGAAGGCTCAATAGTGACAAAGTTAAAACATCCATATGGATCATGTACATGCATAGCTCCTAACTTAATGGGCCATATCAATCATCAACAATTGAATAGAGTTTCTCATCTTTAAATTCAATTCAACATCAGCTACCCTATCCGTACACTGACCTGAAAAAATTGCCCCCCCTCTCTTATTTGATCAAACCCACTACTACCATCTTTCGTGCACTCCAACTCTCTTCTAATATTTGTGCATATTTTCTTCTGTATATAAGCTCCATCAATAGTATCAGTACTACTCTAAGCTTCATCTCTCTCCTTGCATTGATCTCATATTCTTTGTCATGGAGCTTGACAGCATAGTAGACAAGTTGAAGGATAAGTGCATCCTTATCACTGGTTCAACTGGCTTCTTAGCAAAGAGTATGAATTTTATTCACACTTCATTTAGTTTCTTCTTCTTCTTCTTCAAGTTCATCATGTTAATGAACTTTTGGTGTTTGATTAGTTTTTGTGGAGAAGGTGCTTAGGGCTCAGCCCAATGTGAAGAAGTTCTTCCTCCTCGTGCGTGCCATCGATACCAAGTCGGCCGCGCAGCGTGTGCAAGATGAGGTATATGTGCTAAGCTTTCCTCTACCTTTATCTAGCTCTTCTCATCAATTCATTGTGTTTGATAATCAAGTACTCATTAACTTGTTAATATCACAGTGATCATATGTTTTCAAATTAATAGTTAGAGAGAGAGAGAGAGAGAGAGAGAGAGAGAGAGAGAGAGAGAGAGAGAGAGATATGAATGATCTTGTTTGAGTTAAAAAGAGTACATAGTGATCTTTTGCATTGCCTTCTCTAAAGAGTAGCTAGGTGCATGGTGCACCAGTCACCTAACTTTATTTTCTAGAAGCACATTTGTGTTATCTGTGCATTTGAAAATGAGTGATTAGGTTACCAATCACCTGGGTGGGTGATACAGTTAGAGTTGCTTGTTTGGTTAGGGGGAGGCTCACTTAGATTTCTTTGTGACCTTGTCTTGTAAAAGATTTCTTTTCTCCAAAAAGAAGAAGAAAAATTAAAACATTTCATGTTTAATTGAAGTATTCAAAGATAGTTAAGCGAAAAGCAAAGTACATAAATATGACGTTAGAAATTAACCTGTCAAGCCTAAGTTTTTGGATTAGATTGGGTCAGCTTATAATGTTGGCCCAAATGCTCCATCAGTAAACCTTAGACCGCACTTCTTTAACCAATCCAAATGCTCCATCAGCCACTCCTAAGGAAATAACTATAGACAGCGGCGGATGCACAACTTTTTTCCAGTTTTGACATGATAGAATAGTAGGTTTCATATGAGATACAGTGCAAAAGACATTAAATGTTTGAAATCTAAATTAAAAGCCTTAAAATATGTTTTCTCAACGTGTATGTATGTGAATATTGAATTGATAAGCTATGCTATTGTTAAATTATTAAAATCTCATTAAGAAAAAAGGTTCATAATAACCCTGATATCATTAAATTAAAAATTCATGGTCATAGTCCAAATTAATAATATGTTAAAACTTTTAAGTTATTGTAAACATTCTAATTTTAAAAACTTTTAAGTTATTGCAAACATTCTAATTGTCTTGAAAAGGTAATCTTCAGATGATAATTTACATGCCTACTATTATAATCCTTAAAAATTTTAAGTATATAATCCACCTTTATTGTTAATTACTTGATTTCTAAATAGTATATCTTCTCTAGTTAAACTTTTCATTTTTTATTTTCTTTTATTTCCAATTTTTCTCCTACTTTCCTTTATTTTATTTTTTGTTAGGCATTGAGATCCCCAATTTCGTCTCGATACACTATGAGATTACTCATAGAATACATGAGATAGAAGAAATCACAAATAAAAAAGAAGACACGATATTTACATGGTTGGGCTGCCCAACTTTGACCTATATCCACAAGACATAGATATGAAATCCATTATGAGATAGAAAATCGAATACAAAAGTACAAGAGAACTAAATTTCTCTGTCACTTCATCATTTCCCTCTCATCTCTTTGAATTCACATATCTACAAAAGTCACTTATTATCTCATTCACGAGAGATTATATATAGTGTTACAAGGAAGCCCTAACACTATCCAATACTTAATGATAGCCCACATCATTAAGTTGTCCTGGCCGATTAGCCCAAGTCCAATATGAACTCTCATGGTCTAACCTGACTGCAACAGGCACAAAGCCACTATAGCACAAAGCCAACGTGGATGCACAAGTCAGATACGAGGCACAACCCAATCTTCCTGTCATGTGTTAGAACTTGGGGACTCTGTGGGAGAAAGAGAGTACGAGCACTAACATATTCTTTCTTTTTGATTAATAAAAAGTTCTATTGGAGAAATAGAAAAAAATAGAAACAAAGTTAGACATATTCTTTGGATTAGTAAAAAGTTCATCGGAAAAATAGGAAAGAAAAAGTAAAGAAAAAATATAGAAAAAAAAACATACTGGGATATTTATGCGGCCATGATAGGATACATATTTATAAGCCAGATCTTAGTCGGGCCAGGTATCGGCACACGACTCGCATCCGCGGATCGGACACTCTTTTTTCCTCTGGTTAACTTTTTACTATTACTAGAAACTACAATGGTAATAAAAGAGATGAGATTGAGTTTAGAGAGGTCAGTATTCTTCAAGATTAATAAAAAAATAAAATAAGAAAAGAAAATATATATATAGTGTAGGATATTTTAATTCTATTTTTTCAAAATTAAACAAGCAATTAAACTGATCAATTAATTAACTAGCATGAAAAATTCTAATCATGAATAAACAAAAATAAAATAATAATTCAAGGAAAAAATGGATGGCTTGGGTTAGCAGTCGTGTAAATACTGCACAATAGGTCTGTCTTCGCGTCCAGACATTAAATCGGCCTCGTCCTTTAATGGTAAAAACCTCCACCGGTAAACAGAGCCTCTTGTTCAAATGAAGAAGTTGCTCTTAAAATAAAGATAAGCCTTTCTCACTGAGAATAGGACTCACTTTGGTTTTCCTTTTCAGATAGAGAAAAAATGTGTATTGAGAAATGAGCTGAGAGGCTCTATTTATAGCCTTCTGAGTCCCAATGGTTATAACAACTTCATCGAAAAATTCGAGCAATTGAAAGATATTTTCACCCGATTTGAATTCCGTGAGACTTTGGTCTCATTTGACTTGATAAAAATAAAGGAATAAAAACTGAAATAGAAACTTTTTTTTTTTTAATTTTGAACTCAAAATTTCAACATATAATTGTTATGAATATACACCTACGCACTTGGCCAATCTGCAGGTGATAGCAAAGCAATTGTTCGATGATCTAAGAGAGAAACATGGAAAGGAATTTCATTCATTTATCGCAGAGAAGGTGTCTGCTGTTGCAGGGGACATAACTCATGAGAACCTAGGGATAAAGGATAGTAATATGAGAGAAGCTTTGTGCAAGGAGATTGACATTGTCTTGAATGTAGCTGCAACCACCAACTTCTATGAGAGGTATTCAAGGATTCATCCTAAATCATGAATCGATTGAAGCCTTAAATTCTCATGAGTTTTGCTTCTTTTGGTCCTTTTATGCAGGTATGATGTGTCACTGAACATTAACGTGTTAGGAGCTAACAATGTGTTGGAATTCGCAAAGAAATGCGTAAAGCTTGAGATGCTTCTTCATGTTTCAACTGGTGAGTAGCTTAGGTTTTCATCTTTTGGGTAGAGTGGTTATCTGATATCGTTTCATCGTGAAGCATTCACAACCCTTGCTTGATCTTTTTGTGTTATGTCAGCCTATGTAGCTGGTATGAAGGAAGGAGTCATACTAGAGAGACCATTTCACATGGGTGAAACACTCAAGGAGGGCTTACACTTGGACATTGAACAAGAGCTAAAGATTGTGGAACAAAGAAAAGGGGAGCTCCAAATGAGCAAGGCAGAGGAAGATGTCGAGAAGGCAGCCATGAAAGAATTGGGTCTACAGAGGTCTGAACTTGCATCCTCATTTCAACCAACAAATTTTTAGTAAATGTGAAAAATAGCAATGTGTAGCATTGCCTATTTTGAGAAAGTTCTGATTTGTGCTATGTACAAGAGTATCGAATTCTAAATTGGTATACTTGACTCCAAATGGCGCGATGACCCCTTTCAAATTGTAAATCCACACCGTTGAATATGATCTGAATTTAAACTGCATGGAACAAATCATTTTGAGAATCTAATGAAATTTCTGTCATACATTTCTCCTGTAGGGCTAAAAATTTTGGTTGGCCAAACACCTATGTTTTTACAAAGGCAATGGGGGAGATGTTGCTTGGGAACCTAAGAGGAGACACACCGCTTGTTATTTTGCGCCCAACAATCATAACTAGCGTTTATAAAGAACCATTGCCTGGTTGGATGGAAGGGACTAGGTAAAATCTATATGAGATGACCATGAAAATTTCATTTCATTTTAGATTTATGATTTATCTTCAGAAAACAATTAGTCCTCTTGTGGTTTTGCAGAACAATAGATAGCTTGATAATTGGTTATGTAAAGGGAAATCTTCCATGCTTATTTGGAGACACTGAGTTGCTTATGGATGTTGTAAGTTTCTTTGGATCCTTGTATGTTAAAAGCAAACTCTCGTTAATTCATATCAGTTATTTTCCAAGTTTAAAGTAACAATCAATGTGACCGCGATGCAGATTCCTGGAGACATGGTGGTAAATGCTATGATTGTCGCGATGATTTCTCATTCGAACCAACAATCTCAGTTCATCTATCACATATGCTCGTCAACAAGAAACCCTGTGAAGTATACCACCTTAGAGCACTGTGGATTCAACTACTTCCTCAAGAACCCGCGCATTGGGAAGAACGGGAAACCCATTCAGACTCGTAAACTTCCAGTATTCAAAACAATGGCCTTCTTCCGTGGATATATGTTTCTTCGATACAGGATGCCGTTGGAGGTGAGTTCCTGTTATTGTTAGTCGCTCTCACCAAACATTTTTTTTTCACCTGTAACACATTTTCTTTAACATTCTTGTGATGTTTCTTGTGTAGGTATTGCACATGGTTAATGTGGCACTTTGTCAGTCATTCTCACAACAATACAATGAGCTTAACCGCAAGTATAGGTTTATGATGCGTCTGGTCGACCTCTATGAGCCCTACGCCTACTTCAAGGGATGGTATGCAAATTTTTCTTAATTTCTTTTTGTGCAGATTGAACTGTATTATAACAAATTCTTTTCTATTTAAATCTGATTTTTCTTCCAAATTGCAGTTTTGATGACAGAAATATGGAGAAATTACAGATGTCAATGCTGAAGGAGAACAATGAGGATGCCAAGATTTTCGATTTCGATCCCAAGAATATTAACTGGGAGGACTACTTCTCTAATGTTCATATCCCTGGTGTCCTGAAATATGTGTGCAAGTGAACCAACACCAAGACCATTTTATGTTTCAATGCCACACTCTACTTGTCTATGATTTATTTGGGGGTTAAGACATCAGTATCATAAAAATGATTGTAACTATTTCATTTTGGTATGACTCTGTTTTCCGTTTCCAATTCAAAGGGGAAAACTTACAAAAAACTTGAAGAGAATTACAAGTAAAAGAAAATTACAAGAACTCTTTTCTAGAGTTTCTGGAAAGTGTGCCGGTAGGAGTCTGGTCAGCGCGCGACCACTTTATCACTTTTGACGAAACGAGCAACTAGACTTGAGATCTACTGCGTGAGACTTTCTTCTCGCCTGGTTCCGGAAGTTCCTCCTTGAGAGTGAAAGACTAGGGGTATTAGCACCCTGGATTTATATTTAGAGAATTAGAGAAATGAATCTTTGAGTTTTATTAGAAGTTTTAGAGAATAATTCTCTTCAGATGATTTTGTTTTAACCAAAGTCTTTAGCCAAAAAAAGCGCCCCTTGCTCAACCTCAAAATGAGCTATTTATAAGCTCTGTAGGGGTGTACATGTCCCTAAAAATCAGCAAAAATTGAAAACAATCTTAATAGCCTCACATACGAGGCTGTTGCAGGCTCTGTGCAAGCCTAGCAAGCTTCATGTGAAGCTATGTAGGCTCTGCGCGAGCCTATTATAGCCATTCTGGTTAAGGGCGCAACCCTCTTAATTATCTCCACTTAATAGAGAGATAATGAGGTGTAATTGCCTACTTTAAGTGCCATTAACCTCACTAATGTAGTGGAGTTAGCCCACTAATCCTGCCAGGAGATTTGAAACGATCAAAAATAATCTGGAGTTAAAACTCCAAATTGCTCCATTTAAAGCTAACCTACTGCGAGGCAAAAGTTCCATGCGAAGTTAGCCCATTACGGGGCTAAAGCTTTATGTGGAGCTGGCCCTTGCTGGGCTAAAGCTCCATGCGGAGGTAGCCCAGTGCAGGGTTAAAGCTCTATACGGAGCTATCCCTTGCTGGGCTAAAGCTCCATGCGGAGTTTAAAGCTCCATGCAGAGCTAGCCCTTGCTGGGCTAAAGCTCTATGCGGAGCTAGCTCAGTGCAGGGTTAAACCTCCTTCTGGATGTAGCCCTTACTGGGCTAGAGCTCTATGTGGAGCTAGTCACTTTGGCTTGTTAGCCATTTTGGCTGAGCTTGGACTATCTGTTCAACTGTCTGCGACCTGTCTTTTATAACTGTCGAAAGATTAGGTATCGTACAAACCAGTTGAAGAGCCATATGTGATATTGCCTTTTGAAAGTGTCAATAAAACCTCCTTCAAAGTTTTCGTTAATCTGTGATGGATTGGTTCATATTTCGAAATACTTTGAACTTATAGCTTGTGACCTAAATTTTGACATTGCTTAGGTCAAGTAAGTCGATTAGACTTAGTGCAATTTGCACTTTTCAATTAGATAGCCAATTTGGCAAATCTAAAAGCTTCACGCGGAGTTAGCCTGTTGCTAAGCTAAAGCTTCATGTGAAGTTAGTCTGCTGCAAGACCAAAGTTCCACGCAGAACTAGCCTATTTGCGAGGCTAAACAGCTTGTCTTTGAGGCGAAGCAAGCATGCGTGAGGCTATGAATTAGTTAGCCAAGGTGAAGCTGTAGCAACTTGCCTGTGAGGTGAAGCTAGCCTATGCGAGGCTGTATCATGACGAGGCTATTAGCCTAATCACAGAAGGCTACCCTCCTTTTGTCATTTCAATTTTTTTTGAAACGATAACCTACACTCCTTACGAGGAGGCGCTGCTACAATGATGCCTATAAATAGCCAACAAGTTGCACTTTTGAGAAGGATCTTCTTTTAAAGTTTTTTGCAATCTTTTTTAGAGATAGAAAATTTCTTCATCTTCTTCATCTTTTAGTTTTTTCCCTTTTTCTTTCGAGATTAGCATATTTCTTCGAGATTAATGGCCCCAAAATAGCGCCCAGGAAAAGGACAGTGACCTCTAAGGTGGCGGCAGAAGCCCCTCCGGCCCCGGCCATCGAAAAGTCTATCCCTGGTGAGGGTTTAACTCTTCAGAGATTTTGATCTCCATTTGAAGCAATTCTGGCTATTTTGCAAAAAAGTTATGCCTTTCGGCTAGATCTTTCATGATTCAGCGATCTTAGGGAGTTTAACACCCTTTTGATCGGGCTCCGACTGGCCCATGGGACAAATTTTAGGGATTTCGATCCCTTTGATTTAGGAATTTTGTATTCCTTTCAATTTAGAAACTACAAAGTTACTGACTTAAGCCAATAGGCGAAGCTAACCTATAGGGCTCTTTGAGTTCTTCTTGTTGGCAGAGCCTAAGAGTTAAGCCCTGGGGTGAAGCTAGCCTTAAGGTGAAGCTAAAACTTGTTAGCTTTTAAATTTTGTAGAACTCCTCTCAGGTGATATTACGCCTTAGCCTCTTGGGCGAAGCTATGTCTTATCCTTTCAGGCCAGGCTAGTTCTTGCTTCTTTGGTGAAGCTGTGCTTTGGCCTCTCAGGAAGGTTAGTTTGTGGCCTGGTAGGTGAAGCTATGCCTTAGTTTTTTCAATGAAGTTAGGCTTTAGCAGCCTATGCGGGGCTAGGCTCTAGCAGCTAGGTGAGGCTATGCCTCAGCTTCTTGAGTGAAGCTACAGTTTGAAGCAAAGCTTCTATATTGAAGAGACCATGTCTTTAATTTTCCATGTTTAGTTATCGCAACACTAACATGTTTGTCTCTTTCTGTTTTGCAGTGTATTATGCTCCCGGACCATCGAATAGTCTCTCAGGTCCGTTATGGGAATGGACGGGAGTGTCCATTTTCAATTTCAAAAGCAAGCATCTTTGTTTAGTGAGGAGAGCATGCCAGAGTGGAATGAATTAATCTTGACTGGCGACCAGCAGACTCTTCGAAGCATTGTCTCGACTGTTGTGCTTGAAGGCAACAATCGTGCAGTGTATAGAAAACTGGCATTCATGTTTGGGGACGCAGCTCCAGACTCAGATCAATAACTAGCTGCACCAGAGGATCAATCGGTTTTTACACTCGGGGGAGGACAAATATTACCTCCGACAAGCAAAGCATCATTTCACGCTTTCATTCTTCCAGTCGGTGACAACAGAAAGAAGAATGGATTAGACAGTGATGAGGAATGCAGAGCCAGTCCACATCAACATTTTGACATTCTGGGAATATAGCCGTTCAGGGCCTACTCGGTTTGTAACTGGTCTATGCCCTGGCATCATCAGCAAAGAATTGCCGACGGGGGAGAATCCTGCTATGGCGGGAAGTTTCTTGAATCAATTTGTCAAGGCCGAGGTAATTATCTGGCGACAAACTTTAGAATGTCGGGTTGGATCCATTCTTTCCTAAAGCAATGGTGGAGTCATCTGACAGCGTACCTCCTGGAGCAGTTTGAAGATGAGCTAAAACGGTTGGGGCTTTATGAAGCAGTTCGGGCCACTTGCTACGGGATTGAAGTTAGCATCCCGAACTTCTACTCCATCTTCGAACTCTACGCCCATCAATAGGAACATTCTTTACTCCGATCGGGGAGCTAGGGTTGGCCCTCCATGAAATATGGGAGGTGTCGAAAACTCCCTATAGGCTTTCTCCCGTACGAGGAGTATTTCCCATGCAATGAGGAACTCAATCAGTTGAGGACCCAGGATGCGGCCTTCTACGGGACCTTCTGTGAGCTGATGTATCACTTCTACATCTGCCTCGATGTCCACCACCTTCGTGGGAGTGTCAATGAGCTGAAGAGCTGGGCGGACTACTTGTTCCCCAACTTGGAAGGCACCCTTGAAGAGATCCATGCTATAGTATCAACGAAAGCATCGCAGCTATGATGATGGTAAGCAACCATAGCGACGTCGTTTTGGAGGAAGACGTCGGCATTTACAAGATAGGTGACCCATTCAAAAGTTTTCATCATCAAGCAAGTTAGCCTATGCCTCAACGGGCCATGCTAGCAGACTTCATATCTGTCTGCTAAACAAGTGCGTTGTCCCATCTCTTTCACACGATGTGATTTTGCCAATAGTACTTTTTCCTACCATTCTATTGTCTTCGGATGAGCTCTTGGACTACTCCAAGCCATGTTATGCAACATTTGTCATGAGTTCCAGACGCTAGCAGAAGCCTTCTGCAAGAAGGGAAGGACGAAAAGGGAAAGAGAGAACTCGTCCTGCCTTATGATGAACCGTCTCCTAGGGTCGAGCTGCCTTATACCTACATGATGGCCTGGTTTGCAATGCACTACCCAGCGCTAATCAATCCTGGATAGGAGCCACCTGAAGGCATTCAAATTGCACTTCTCCGTCGATTCTAGGAGTCGAAATGGATCCTGAACTATGTGGCAGGGAATCCGAGGATAGTTCATTTCCATGACAATTATTATCTCTTTCGGTGCTTCCCTATATCCCGGACACCACATATGGAGAAGAGTTCCAAGACAATGGATGTAACGCCCGAATCCTGCGGATACGGGGACGCTACGATGACGTACATACGCAGGACGAGAATACCCTGACATACGTACACTATGTCTCAGTACAGGAAATAAACACAATATACACAATAATTTCAGCCTTAATAAGTACAAGAATACCTGCAAAATGGTCAATGATTATAATAGATATGAAACTAGGGATAAATAAGAAAATAGAAACAAATAATAAAGATACCTATGAATCTGAAAGGGTTGCGGTCTTAAAATAATATCTCAAAAAATATCAGGTGCTATGAAATCTCTGAGCTCTAAGCTGGGCACGCAAACCCAGGGTCGCTAAAAAGTGACCTAGTGCGTGGTAAAATGAAGGAAATAGTAATAATATATTATAATAGCAGTATAATGATAATAATATATAGTACATGTTTAACTACGAGTGATACAATATAATTATGCTAACGATCGATATAACTAATACAAAAATTTGTTAGCCCAAAGGCCCATCACTCTAGTTTTGATGATGATTAACTCACATAGTTATAGTTTACTAATGATCTTATACTAATTAGTTTCAGATATTTGATCAAGATCTTAGTAGGTGTTTAGCTTCAACAAAGGAGTTTTGGAGCTTATACATGTAGATTCAAGAGCTCGTGCGTCAAGATCGCATCTAGCACTCGGTTGGAGTCAAGCTCGTTAGATCGTGTTTGGATCGAGTCAGCTTGGAGAAGGAGTTCTATAAGAAGACCTCGATTTGTTTAATATACGTTTGTGTTTAGATCTTGTGTAAAGGTAGATAGTGTTAATATGCTCAAGTTCACATCACACACAAGTTTAAAGTTTGGTTTTCAGTTTAACCAGTTTTGGATTTCATAGATATATATCTCATATGTATATTGGAATCTATCCATATACAAATACGCTTCAAATTTGTTTCCATATCATGTTTTTGTATTTATACAAATTTTGGAGAAAACGGTTTTTCATTTCAAAAATCCAAGTTTTGAAAAATACGAATTTTGTTTTAAGCCTAATTTCTATATCACAAAAATGGTTCAAATATGTTGTAATATGTGTTGATTTGTAGTCACACATATTTGTTATTTAAGGATCTTACAAGAACTTATTTTTGTGAAATTTATGTGATTATTGTTGGCCCATAGGCCTTCCACTCTAGTTTTGATGATGATAAACTCATGTAGTTATAGTTTACTAATAATCTTGTGATGTTTAGTTTCAGATACTTAACCAAGATATTAGTAGGTGATTAGCTTCAACAAAGATGTTTTGGAGCTTTCACATGGTGATTCAAGAGCTCGAGCGTCAAAGTTCATATCTAGCACTCGTTGGAGTTAAGCTCGGTGGATCACGTTTGGATCGAGTCGACTTGGAGATGGAGCTCTATAAGAAGACTTCGGTACATTGTTTAGTTTATAGTTGTTTAGATCCATTATAAAGTTAGATAGTGTGATATGCTCAAGTTCACAACACACACACTTGTTTAAGTTTCATGTTTTGATTTTCGGTTTTGGTTTAACCGATCTTAGTTTTCATGAATAGATAGAATCAACAAGTTTACATGGTTTAATGTATATTAGATTTGTTCTATATACATCTATGCTTCAACTATTTAAACAAACTTAGTTTGATAGTCTATTTCATGAGTTTAGAGTTTTGGTATTCATATACTATATGCCTCAAAGTTGTTTCATTATCAACGTTTTTTTATTTGGATGAGTTTTGGACAAAATGATTTTCCATTTCAAAAATCCTAGTTTTGGAAAATACGAGTTTTGGTTTTCGGCAAAATTTCTAAGACACAAAAATGGTTGAAATAAGTTGAAATATGTGTTGAATTTTTTCACACATGTTTGTATTTCAAATATAATATAAGAACTTATTTTTGTGGATTTTTAGAGTTTTTATGGGATTTTATTTAAGTTAAAAACCCTAGTTTTTCTGTCCCAAAAATGTCAGACTGGCTGACTGCCGTTTGACCGGACCGGTCGACCGAAGCAGTGGGCGGTCGACTGGGCCGGTCGACCGATGTGCACAGAACGTGCACGCAGCCAAGCTGGGGGGCCGGTCGACCGTCCCGGTCGACCGCCAGAGAGCTCTGCTCTCTGGAAAGCCTCCGGTCGACCGGGCAGAGAGCACTGCTCTCTGTTTCTAGACTCGGTCGACCGAGCGGTCGACCATCCAGAGAACTGTTGCTCTCTGGATCTGACACGATCGACCGGGTGGTCGACCGCTGGGCTCAATGGTCACTTTTTTGACCGTTGGCAAGTCGACCGGAAGGTCAAAACTGACCTTTCTGCCAGCCAACGGGCAGATTTTGTAATGGGCTATAAATACCCCAATTGAGAGATGTTTCTCTCCAAGTTTTTGAGAGCCAAAATTCTGATCTTCTCTAGTATTTTAAGAGCAAGTTTTTCAAAAGAGTTTTTGTGTTTAAAAGATCAATCTTCATTTGTTTTTAAAGTGTTTTTAATTCAAAGAAAATAGTCTTTTGAGAATTTGTTTTTGGTCTAAAAATTCTATATCTATTTGGAGATTTTTCCAAGTGATTTTCTTTATTCAAAACACTTTGTTTTCTCACACTTGAGCTCATCTTGCTATCCTATCTATTAGGATCTTTGTTTAGTGAGAAGAGATTAGTTTGCTGTTGTAGAAATCACCAAGTTGTAAACTTCCTTCATTGTGATATCCCTCTAGTGAGAGGAGATTGATTTGGTATCCGTCTATTGTGAATTGATTGTGAAAGTTATAGTTGGCTCCCTCTAGTGAGAGGTGGAGATTGTGTTTAGCTCCCTCTAGTGAGAGGTGGAGGCTGTGTTGGAATCCCTCAAGTGTGAGGTGATTGATTTGTATTGGCTAAGTGCCTACCCCTCTTGTGTGAGGTGGTTTTTGTGTTGGTTGTGCCTTACCTCTGTGAGAGGTTGTATTGGTTGAGAGAGGAGTTGTGTACTCCCGGTTGTATTGCCCTTAATCCTCAGTGGAGGTTCCCTGTGTGGGAGTCCTGTGTGGACAAGTTAGTTGAAATCCTTCTGTGTGAAGGCGGGGACGTAGAGCTGTGTGCTCGAACCTCAAAACAAATCTTAGTGTTTGCGTTTGATCCATTGACTCTAACTCTCTCTCTTTTATATTGTGCCTTGCATTGATTCATATTGTCATATCATATTTATATGCTTGGTTGTGATTGTTTGTGTGCCTCACTTGTGTTTAACCACGAGAGCTTCATATAGCACCTCAACTCTTATTCAGAGGAATCAAGAGGAGTTAGTCTAGAGCCCTTCACCGGAAATTCGGCTACACTCATTGGTTACATTAAGTGTGTTGCAATTAAGTTTTAATTTTTGCATTTTGTTCATTAGATTAGCCGTACACCTATTCACCCCCTCTAGATGTACTTACAATTGGTATCAGAGCCTACGCTCCTGATATTAGGTTTAACCACCTAGGAGTGTGATCTTGATTTGCTAATCTATCATTTGCATTTGCACACTTATATTATTTACACACACTCATGGATTGCTTGTCACCTCCCATGTTTGATGTCTCCAACATTGACATGTGAAAACTTAGGATGTCCATGTATCTAAAAACCCTAGGCTTGCATGTTTTCCTTGCCGCTACCAAGAAATCCTATCTTGGTATTAGCAAGCATATAGAGGCCAATGCACAAGACCTTGAGGCACTTAGAAGCACGCTTAATAAAGATTATCTTATGTTGGTTTCTAACTGTGATTCCGCCTTTGCAGTGTGGAACACTTTGACATCCTCCAAGCTTCAATTGCCAATCCAAATGGAGAAGGAATCTAGTGGAGAATCCGAGCAACAATGCTACATGGTCCAAGGGAATGACTCCCTTGAGGTATGTTCAGAATCTTAATTAGATGGTGATGATGCTAGTTCTTCTTGTAATGATTATGTTGATCCAAATACTTTAAATGAAGAACTATCAATTATTTGTGAAAAATTAAAATTGCTAGAAAAATATAATCTTTTGAAAAAGAAGAGTTTTGAACTAAAAGAAGAAAATAAGGATTTATGTTCAAAATTAGATTTGATTTTGCAAGAGAAAGTGAAGATTTCTAATGAAAGAGATTCATTAAAATCTAAACTTGAATTTGCCCTAAAAGAAAATGATATTTTGAAAAATAGAAATGATAGTAATGAAGTTTTGAAGAAAAATGAGTCTTTACTTCAAAACTTGATTTTGTTTTAAAGAAAATGAATCTTTGAAAAACAAAATTGCTTCTATTTCAAAGAATTGGAAATGGTTTCTAAAAAGAATATTTCTTTGCAAAATGATATTGATTCACATGTTTGCCATGCTAGTGTAGCTTCACTTAGCTTACCTATTGTATGCTCCACTTTATCTTCTAGTATTGAAAATGATATAAATTTGTTAAAGAAGAATATGGATTGTTTGGGCTCCACTTTGAGCCAATGTGCCATAAATCATACACGTTTGGAATCTATGTTTCGAAAGAAACAAGTTCCATCTTTGCATGCACACAAACCACGGCATACACATGCTCCTCACGTACACACTTATAACACGATGTATGCTCATGTGTACACTTGTACACATTGTGGACGTAAGGGCCACCTTGCTAAGTTTTGTTATGATCGTATACATGATTCAAATTTAGCAACTAAATCTGTTTGGGTTAGGAAAGGTGCTAACCCCCATGGACCCAAAAGAGTATGGGTACCAAAGACCACTCCTATGTTATTTGATGTAGGTGTGGGCTCTCATATGACGTGAGAGCGATGGTGCCTTGAGGTGGATGCGTTCCGAGCTTTATGAGGACAATTTGGATGCATCACTTTCAAAGGGAGTTTGGTGGGAGGACCACCTTGTTTTGGAGACATGAAGAGTTGCCTGTATGATTTTGATAACTATCTCTTACTCCTTATTTATATTTGCATGCTTTTAGATCATTCATTTATAGCATATCTTGTTTTTATTGTTCATTATACCATATGTCATGTTTATTAGTCCTATGACATGCATGATTAGTATTTGAGACACACATGTTTATATGAACTCATATTTAGTGTTCTGACTTTACTTTAACTAATGTGTATGTCCTAGATCTAATGCATGTGCATTTGTCATAATGATCATATGAGTTTTTGTTTTGATTTCTATGCTTCATGTTTTGATTACATGTTTAGATATTAGTTTTCATTAAAACTTAGATATATACTTGTACATCTAGTGAGCCGCAAATAGATTATTATGTGTTTGTGCTTGAATGCTAATTTGTACTTATTAGATGTACTAGTATAGCCAAGTTTTGATGATTCATACATTTGACTTGTATTCCTATTTTGTACATGTTTTCATGTTTATGTTTAAACTTCATGTATATGTCATTGTGTCTAAACTATTAGCTATACATATACATCCTTGAGCCACTTGCCTTCATGCATATACTTTTGTGGACTCGTTTATATTTGAATATGTATGTATACTTTAGTTTGTACATGATATACCTTGAAGAATTCTAGTTTTGATAATTTTCATGTTTCATGAATTATATTTTTGTTTTATTCCTTACTTGAAGGATTTCGTACTAAGTTTATAATTTTTCTTATAGCTAGTTCGTATTCTTCATTTTGGAAGAGTTTTCAATTATGCTAAACTATTTTCAAACCTATTTTTGAAAACCCTTTCCATTTAAGGGCGGTTGGTTGGGCGACGATGCCTTGTATACTTAATATTGAAATTTTTTTTAAACATGTGCATGAAATGTGTGGTAGGTAATATGAGTTATACACTTGATCTTATTGTATTTTCAATTGGTATCATTGGATCTTTTTAATTGGTATCACTATTGACATTCTTTTTGTATACTCATATATGTTTTTATATATGTATGCTTTCACTTCAAATAGTATCAATTTCGATTGGTATTCATTTTCATACATATATATCTATGTTTTATTTGTGCTTACTATATCTCTATATTTTTGAGCACAAATTTTGGTTATGCTAAGCTTTATTCCTTAAATGATTATTATATTTCAATTAATTATTTTTCAATGGTATCATATACAAGCTTATGCATCATTTTATTTGTATTTCATAAAGGGGGAGAAAATTTATATTTCACTTTTCAATTGGTTTTTGCTTACCTTTGGTATTCTACTCCCACACGTTATGTTGGAAAATGATTGAAAAATGATATTGATTATTTTTGGTATCATATGCTCCTAATGAAAATTACTTTCAATTGGTACTAATCTTTACAATTGATATCAAGATTATCTATATATTTTTTAATTGATATCAAAATTTTTGGATGAATTCTTCAAAATGATTTATTTACTTACAATTGGTATAATATATGCATGTTTATTTATTTAAAAAAAATATTTGTCAATTGATATATTTTTTTTCAATTGGTATCATAATGTCTTGTTTTGATTTCACCCCCTATTGATATTTTTTGTTTAAGACAAAAAGGGGGAGAACATTATTTTATTGTTTTTTTGACCCCTTTGTTGATGATTGACAAAAAGGGGAGAAGTATTTGAGGTTATATTCATGTTTATTGTTTATTTGTAAGTTGTTTCATATTGATATTTTTTATTGTTGGTATCAAAAGCTTTTATTGATTATCTTCCAATTGGTATCAAGAATTTTTTTATTGATTGGTATCAAGAGCTTTTATGTTGCTTTTATTGATAAAGTTATTTTTTTATTGATTGGTATCAAGAGCTTTTATGTTGCTTTTATTGATAAAGTTTTCACATTGAAATTTTTTATTGGTATCAAGAGCAATTAAAGAACATGTTTATTTTAAAAAGGAAAAGGAATTTATTTTAAAAGTTTGGTATCAAGAGTGTGTTCAATTCATTGTTTTATGCATGTTGATGCATATTAATGTTTAGCATTCATTGCATATATTTATTGATTATTGCTATGCATGAGTTAAGGGGGAGCTTCTTTGAAGCTTAACTTTAATCCATACATATATAACTCCATGAGTTTTGTCATCATCAAAAAGGGGGAGATTGTTGGCCCAGAGGCCTTCCACTCTAGTTTTGATGATGATTAACTCATGTAGTTATAGTTTACTAATAATCTTGTGATGTTTAATTTTAGATACTTAACCAAGATATTAGTAGGTGTTAGCTTCAACAAAGGTGTTTAGGAGCTTTCACATGGTGATTCAAGAGCCCGAGCGTCAAAGTTCATATCTAGCACTCGTTGGAGTCAAGCTCGGTGGATCACGTTTGGATCGAGTCGACTTGGAGACGGAGCTCTACAAGAAGACTTCAGTACATTGTTTAGTTTATAGTTGTTTAGATTCATTATAAAGTTAGATAGTGTGATATGCTCAAGTTCACAACACACACACTTGTTTAAGTTTCATGTTTTGATTTTCGGTTTTTGGTTTAACCGATCTTGGTTTTCATGAATAGATAAAATCAACAAGTTTACATGGTTTAATGTATATTAGATTTGTTCTATATACATCTATGCTTCAACTATTTAAACAAACTTAGTTTGATAGTCTATTTCATGAGTTTGGAGTTTTGGTATTTTAACAAAACTTATTTTTTGATTTATTGTCAAAAATATTGATATATATCTTTATATGTATATTTGATTATATCCATATACTATATGCCTCAAAGTTGTTTCATTATCATGTTTTTGTATTTGGATGAGTTTTGGACAAAGCGATTTTCCATTTCAAAAATCCTAGTTTTGGAAAATACGAGTTTTGGTTTTCGGTAAAATTTCTAAGACACAAAAATGGTTCAAATAAGTTGAAATATGTGTTGAATTTTTTCACACATGTTTGTATTTCAAATATAATATAACTTATTTTTGTGGATTTTTAGAGTTTTTATGGGATTTTATTTAAATTAAAAATCCTAGTTTTTCTGTCCCAAAAATGTCAGATTGGCTGACTGCCGGTCGACCGAGCCGGTCGATCGGGCCGGTCGACCGACGTGCACAGTACGTGCACGCAGCCAAGCTGGGGAGGCTGGTCGACCGTCCCGGTCGATCGCCAGAGAGCTCTGCTCTCTGGAAAGCCTCCGGTCGACCGGACGGTCGACCGGGCAAAGAGCACTGCTCTCTGTTTCCAGACTCGGTCGACCGAGCGGTCGACCGACCAAAGAGCCATTGCTTTTTGGATCTTACAAGGTCGACCGGGCGGTCGACCGCTGGGCTCAACGGTCACTTTTTAACCGTTGGCCGGTCGACCGGAAGGTCAAAACTGACCTTTCTGCCAGCCAACGGGCAGATTTTGTAATGGGTTATAAATACCCCATTTGAGAGATGTTTCTCTCCAAGTTTTTGAGAGCCAAAATTCTGATCTTCTCTAGTATTTTAAGAGTAAGTTTTTCAAAAGAGTTTTTGTGTTTAAAAGATCAATCTTCATTTGTTTTTAAAGTGTTTTTAATTCAAAGAAAATAGTATTTTGGGAATTTGTTTTTGGTCTAAAAATTCTATATATATTTGGAGATTTTCCCAAGTGATTTTCTTTGTTCAAAACACTTTGTTTTCTCACACTTGAGCTCATCTTGCTATCCTATCTATTAGGATCTTTATTTAGTGAGAAGAGATTAGTTTGTGGTTGTGGAAACCACCAAGTTGTAAACTTCCTTCATTGTGATATCCCTCTAGTGAGAGGAGATTGATTTGGTATCCCTCTATTGTGAGGTGATTGTGGAAGTTGTGGTTGGCTCCCTCTAGTGAGAGGTGGAGATTGTGTTTAGCTCCCTCTAGTGAGAGGTGGAGGTTGTGTTGGCTAAGTGCCTACCCCTCAAGTGTGAGGTGATTGATTTGTATTGGCTAAGTGCCTACCCCTCTTGTGTGAGGTGATTTTTGTGTTGGTTGTGCCTTGCCTCTGTGAGAGGTTGTATTGGTTGAGAGAGGAGTTGTGTACTCCCGGTTGTATTGCCCCAAATCATCAGTAGAGGTTCCCTGTGTGGGAGTCCTGTGTGAACAAGCTAGTGGAAATCCTTTTTTGTGAAGGCGGGGACGTAGAGCTGTGCTCGAACCTCGAAACAAATCTTGGTGTTTGCGTTTGATCCATTGACTCTAACTCTCTCTTTTATATTGTGCCTTGCATTGATTCATATTGTCATATCATATTTATATGCTTGGTTGTGATTGTTTGTGTGCCTCACTTGTGTTTAACCACGAGAAATTCATATAGCACCTCAACTCTTATTCAGAGGAATCAAGAGGAGTTAGTTCAGAGCCTCCACCGGGAATTCGGCTACACTCGTTGGTGACATTAAGTGTGTTGCAATTAAGTTTTAATTTCCGCATTTTGTTCATTAGATTAGCCGTACACCTATTCACTCCCCTTCTAGGTGTACTTACAATTATATGTGATTTAATTGGTATTAAATTACCTAAGTTTCAAGTCCTATAAATTCAACCAGACACACTGGCGGTCGACCGGACCGGTCGACCGATGTGCACGCAAACGTGCACATGGCCAGCCTAAAAGGCCGGTCGACCGCGCGAACAATCGACTGAAAGCACCCAACTCTCGGGTGCTGGCCGGTCGACCGGAGGCTCAACGGTTAGAAAAATGACCGTTGGCCGGTCGATCGGGCGATCGACTGGAAGGGTATTTCTGCCCTTTCCTGCTGCCAACGGACAGAATTTTGAGAGGGATATAAATACCCATCTCTTGGGCTGTTTTCTATAAGATTTTAGAAGAGAAAAATTTTCATCTTTACAATTGTTTTACAACAAAGTTTTAAAGAGTTGTTGGGTTATAAAGATTTTTCTTTATTTTTTTTCAAGGGTTGGAAAAATCAAACAAAAGGAGAGTCTTTGGGATTTGGTTTTTGATCTTTATATCTATTTCATCTTTGTAGTTTTCCCAAATATTTTCTTTGAGATTCTGATTTTCAGACTCCTTATTTTCTCACACTTGAGCTATCATCTCTATCCTATGTATAGGATCTTGTTTTTGTGAAAAAATTAGTTTGTGGTCTATTGAGATCACCAAGGGTTGTTTGTGGTCTTTGAGATCACCAAGATTGTAACTTTCTCTTTGCTTTGGTTTGTGCTTATCCCTCTAAGTGTAGAGGAGGTTGAGCTTTGGGTTTGTTGTTATCCCTCTTGTGTAAAGGTGATTGTGGTGAAATTTTGGCTTAGTGCCTTATCCCTCTTTGTGTGAGGTGATTATTGTTTGGCTTAGTACCATATCCCTCTTGTGTGAGGTGATTGTTGTTTTGGCATTGTGCCTTACCTCTTGTGTAGAGGTGGTTGTTGAGAGAGGAGTTGTGTACTTCTAAGTTTGTATTATCAAATCCTCAGTGGAGGTTCGCTGTGTGGGAGGTCCTGTGTGGACATATAGTGAAAATCCTTCTGTGTGAAGGCGGGGACGTAAAGCAGTGGCTCGAACCTCAAAATATATCTTGGTGTTTGCGTTTGATCCGTTATCTCTAAATTCTCTCTTTTATTTCTTGTATTGTATCATGTTGTTGATATCTTATATGCTTGATATCGATTGTGTGCCTCGCTAGTGTTGAACCAAAAGAGCTTCATATATCACCTCAACTCTTATTTAGAGGAATCTAGAGGAGATAGTCCAGAGCCTGTCACCGGAGTTCGGCTACACTCCTGTGTTATACTTGGTATGTTTTGCATAATAGTTTTTAGTTTGCTTAAAAAGTTTTTAATTCCGCATCATTTGACATTAGATTAGCCATACACCTATTCACCCCCATCTATCTGTATTTTCAATATTCACACTATAACAGTAGTAATACCTAGCATGCATGTTACAATGGTGATGCTACTACAATCCTATACAATTATATAAAAAATAAAAATTAATTTTATTGGAAAGAGTCTAATATGTATATTATCAACCTTTATACTATAAGGTTATTATAATCAATATTAGTTATACCATTTATATGTTATTATCATTATATGGAATAAAATACAATATGTAGTAATATATCAATGTAATCAACTTGTATAAATAATATATATCATCTTTTATTGTTTTCTATTTAAGGTTTAAACTCCTGTAAAAATGGTGTGATAGTATCGTGAATAACATGAATAATATGAACATGTATAAATGAAGCACATAAGATACCCATACTAATATGATGAAAATATATGGAACATGGAATACATGGAATGTAGAGTATATGTGTGCATGAATAACGTGTTTGTGAAGAATACAAGAAGTGCGAAGTATTATGTGACATGATGGTAGATAAGATCAAAAAGTGTAACAAATATAAATGGATAATAATATACATGCATAGAATATGTCATATTATTTATACAATAATAATAATCAGCACCATTTAATATTTTAATCAGTCTCTTCTAGTGTTCCATACCACTGACAGTTCATACCAGAGCCTGTACTCTTGACAAAATCATCCTAACGTGGTATAGAGTACCATTATCCGAACTAGAGAGTGATCAAATAACAAGCATTCTCGATGTCACTATCATTTTACTATTTTATTATATTACTTAAAAACTCATGGTTAAGGAGTTCTAATCGGGTGGGTGTATCTCGTGCATACCCGGATCACAGCCTTACACAGTCCCTGTGGGCCCAAAATCCCATCATTCTAGTTTTGATGCTTAACTCATGCAGTTATAGTACTAATGATATTGTTGTGCTTAATTTTCAGGTATTGATTAAGATCTTAGTTGGTGTTTAACTTCTTTAAGCTAACACATGGTGATTCAAGAGCTCAAGCTTCAAGATCGCATCAAGTATTCGAGATAGTGTCTAGCTCTTGGATCATATTTTGGATCAAGTCTACTTGAAGGAAAAGATATACAAGAAGACTTGTGTCTAGCGTATGTTAGTTTAGACCTTATGTAAGGTATAGATTAGTTTTAGATTGCTCAAACTTACACACACAAAGTTTAAATATTGTTTTTCAAGATTAATAGCTTTGATTTTCGGTTTAACCATTTTGGTATTAGCACCCTGGATTTATCTTTAGAGGATTAAAGAAATGAATATCTGAGTTTTATTGGAAGTTTTAGAGAATAATTCTCTTCAGATGATTTTGTTTTAGCCAAAGTCTTTGGCCAAAAAAGCGCCCCTTGCTCAATCTCAGAATGAGCTATTTATAAGCTCTATAGGGGTGTAACTGCCCCTAAAAATCAGAAAAAAATTGAAAACAGTCTTGTTGGCCCAAAGGCACATCGCTCTAGTTTTGATGATGATTAACTCATGTAGTTATAGTACTAATGATCTTGTGTTTAATTAGTCTCAGATATTTGATCAAGATCGTAGTAGGGTTTAGCTTCAATAAAGGATTTAAAGTCAAGTTTTTGAAGCTAGTACGTGTTGATTCAAGAGCTCGCGCATCAAAATTACATCAAGTACTCAAGAGGATCTAGCTCATTAGATCAAGGTTTGGACCAAGTCAAGAAGGAGAAGAAGATTTTCAAAGAAGATTTTCAAGAAGACTTGTGTCATGTTTGTAAGTGTTAAGATTTATTTTTAGATAAGATGTAAAGGATAGATTAGTTGATGGATTGCTCAAGTTCATATATACACACACAAAATTTATATGTGTTTTAGAAAATACCGTTTTAATTTTTAAGCTTCAAAGTATACATATGTTTTTATCAAAACTGATTTTAGAGCTTATTCTAAAAAACATAGATATTTCATCTTATATGTGTAGTGGATCATATCCATACACACTAAGCTTAAAAAATATTTAAAATATCTTATTTTTGTATTTGGAGAAGTTTTGAAAAATCGTTTTTCAATTTGGAGATTGTTTTTGAAAAATACGGTTTTTGTTTAAAGCCAAAATTTCTATATTACAAAAATGGTTCAAAATGTTTGTAATATGTTTTGATTTTAATCAAACATGTTTTTATATCAAAGTATATTAATGAACTTATTTTTGTAGAATTTATGAGAATTTATGGGATTTTATTGAAGGTAAAAAGACCAAGTTTTTAATCCCAAATTTATCAGCCAGACCATGTTGGCAAAATTTGATCGGGAAAAAACCGCGCACAAAAAGTGTATGTTTGAAATCAAGAGTTAAAGTGTGTGTACTTTGACTTCCTCGATACTTCCGTTATAGCATAGAGGCTAAAACGAGTCGAATTCATAAGGATGGGAGGCGATAGAAGCTTTACCGGTTGATTCACGTGTGTGTTAAAAGTTCTTCAATGTTTGAAAGAATGAAAAGAAAAGAAAATAAAGAATGAAAAGAGAAGTACGGTGAAACACGAAGAAGTGGGAAACATAGAAAAGAATATACTTGTGATTTTGTTTGTATATCTAAAACAAAGTGAAAAAGAAAGAAAACCCATGGCTACTAACTACTAATGGCTCCACCAACATGCTAATCTATTAGTGATAGTTGCCTCACATGTATCATTGGCCATCACTAGTCCTTAGTCCAAGAGCGTTACAAAGCATGGCTCATATGTTAACCCTCACATCTAAATTCAACCAACAAATGCAAGCTACACTTAAATCATCAAAACTCAATAAGAGCAAGCATGAAATAAAGTAATGTTAGCTTGTTAGAGATTTAGATATTAGAGTGTTAGATCCATCATCATGAGCCATCAATGGCTCTTGCAAGAGCAAGGCCAAGTAGAGTCTATTAGATTCATGTGGATTGTCAAGTGAGAAGTTAGACTAGTTAGTGGTTAGTAGTTAGTTGCCATGAGAGAAAAAATTATCTAAACATGTAAAAAGAGTTAGAGAGAAGAAAACAAAGATAAGATAAGAGAGCACCTTTCATTGATTGTCATCTTCAATTACAAGCACTCTTGCTTCCCAACATGTACTACTCTCTCTCCCTATTACAAGATCTATAAGAAATGGAAAATATAAAGGAGGAAGAAGAAGAACACTAATCTAAACTACCCTAAACTGCAAAATGAAAATGAAACTATCCTAAAACATTGCATATCTCTTGCTCTGGAAGTCTAGGGGCTATTTATAGCAAAGGGGGGCATGGGACATCACGTGGGAGGTATGGCCCCTGGCACCACTTGAGTGGTGCCAGGATTGCCGCAAAAACACAGCGCAGGCCACGTTTTCGCGGCCATACTGGCGCCAGCCAGCAGACTGGTGCCAGTATGGGTGGCCTGTAGGTGCGTCCATACTATTGACTTCTGCTCCCTGGTTCAGCAGATTTGGGCTTTATGTGTGGGCTTCTCTTTTGGTTCTAAAAATCCTCAAATATGTTAGAGTTTTTGGGCCTCTCTTCTTCTTCAAGCCATGGACCAAGAAATAAGGAGAAACACCCATTATTAAACAGAATTTTATTAAGATTAAGTGTGAAAGTGTAGTATGAAATATGCAATATTATAGACTAATCAGCGGTCGACCGGATCGACCGATGTGCACAGACGTGCACAACCTGTTTGGCTGGAGGGCCGATCGACCGCCAGAGAGCTCTGCTCTCTAGATTTGGCCCCGGTCGACCAGGCGGTTGACCGATAGGTCAGTCCCTGCAAAGGTCGACCGTCCGGTCAGTTTCTTTTCCCGACAGTCAAAAATCCGACCGTTGGCGGTCGACCGGCCGGTCGACCGACAGCAGCGTCAGTTGCTGATTTGGTCTCCAACGACCATATTTTGGGAGCCTATAAATTGGAGTTCCCTTGGACTGTTTTCAACAAGATTTTAAGTGAGTTTTCAAGCTAGTTTTTCCTACCTTTCTAAGTGTTTATCTCCACTTGTTTTAGAACTAAAACTTCCATATTAAAGGAGAGTTTATCAAAAGTGTTTTCAAAAGTGATTTCTTGAGTTTTTCACCACAAAATCCAGCCTAGTTTTCTCACACATACTTGAGCTTTCCATTACTATATCAATCCTATAGGAGAGTTATTGTGAGAGTGTTTTTAGGTGATCAAAGTGTTTAGATCACCAAGTGTTCATCTTTGTATTTGAGGAGGCGAAATTGCGGGTTCGTGTTGTTTCAAGTTCTTGTGGGAGCTCGGTGTAGAGGTGCAGCCTCGGCAAGCTAGTGTGCTTGCGTGTGTTATTCTTACAGAAACAAGTGAGGGGACTAGTGAGTCCAAGAGTTCTAGTGTGAACTCCTTGTAGGTGTTGTGGCACCAAGTGATCCGGTGGGATCGATTCTAGTGAAAATCCTTCAAAGTGTTGAAGGCGGGAACGTAGAGCAGGGTGCTCGAATCTCGAAACAAATATCCCGTGTTTGCGATTGCTCTCTCTCTCTTTATCTCTTACTTGTGTTTATATCTTGCATACTTACATTAGCTTAATATGCTTGATAAATCTTGTGCCTTATTGTTGTATGCTTGGGATTGTTTGCTCACACTTGTATTCAACCAAGAGAGCCATAGCAGCACCTCAACTTTTATCTAGAGAAATCTTGAGGAGATAGTCCAAAGCCCTTCACTGGGAATTCGACTACATTCTTATATTATACTTGGTATGTTTATCTTAATAAGTTTTAATTTACATAAATAGTTTTAATTCCGCATTAATTCATCATTAGATTAGCTTATCACCTATTCACCCCTCTAAGTGAATTTCAAGTCTTGATAGCCTCACATACGAGGCTATTACAGGCTCTGTGCAAGCCTAGGAAGCTTCATGCGAAGCTATGTAGGCTCTGCGTGAGCCCATTACAGCCATTCTGGCTAAGGGCATGTCCCTCTTAATTATCTCCACTTAATAGAGAGATAATGAGGTGTAATTGCCCACTTTAAGTGGCATTAAGCCCACTAAAGTAGTGGAGTTAGCCCACTAATCCTACTGGGGGATTTGAAATGATCAAAATGATCTGGAGTTAAAATTCCAAAAGCTCCATTTAAAGCTAGCCTACTGCGAGGCAAAAGTTCCATGCGGAGCTAGCTCACTGCGAGACTAAAGCTCCATGTGGAGCTAGCTCTTGCTGGGCTAAAGCTTCATGCGGAGTTAGCCTAGTGCAGGGTTAAAGCTCCATACGGAGCTAGCCCTTGGTGGGCTAATGCTCCATGCGAAACTAGCTTAGTGCAGGGTTAAAACTCCACGTGGATGTAGCCCTTGCTGGGCTAAAGCTCCATGCGAAGTTAGTCACTTTGCCTGAGCTTAGACTATCTGTTTGACTGTCTGTGACCGGTCTTTTGCAAGTATCAACAGATTAGACATCGTACAAACCAGTTAGAGAGCCATATGTGATTTTGTCTTTTGAAAGTGTCAATAAAACCTCTTCAAAGTTTTCGTAAATCTTTGATGGACTAGTCCAGATTTTAAAATACTTTGAACTTTTAGCTTGTGACCTAAAATTTGACAAGTAAGTTGATTAGACTTAGTGTAATTTGCACTTTTCAATTAGAAACCAATTTGGTATATCTATAAGCTTCATGCGGAGCTAGTTTACTATGAGGCTAAAGCTTCATGCGAAGTTAGTCCGCTGCAAAACTAAAGTTCCATGTGGAACTAGCCTATTTGCGAGGCAAAAGAGCTTGTCTTTGATGCGAAGCTAGCATGCGCGTGGCTATGAATTAGTTAGCCGAGGCGAAGCTGTAACAACTTGCCTGTGAGGCAAGCTAGCTTATGCGAGGCTGTATCATGACGAGGCTATTAGCCTCGCCTCAGGAGGTTACCCTCCTTTTGATGTTTCAATTTTTTTGAAACGACAGCCTACACTCCTTACGAGGAGGCATTGCTACAGTGATGCCTATAAATAGACAATTGGCTGCACTTTTAAGAAGGATCTTCTCTTAAAGATTTTTTGCAATGTTTTTTAGAGATAGAAAATCTCTTCATCTTCTTCATCTTCTAGGCTTCCCCCCCTTTTCTTTGAGATTAGCACACTTCTTCGAGATTAATGGCACTAGTTCCCAGGAAAAGAGACAATGACCTCTAAGGTGGTGGCAGAAGCCCTTCCAGCTCCGACCATCAAAAAGTCTATACCTGGTGAGGTTTTAACTCTTCAAAGATTTTGATATCTATTTGAAGCCATTCTCGTTATTTTGCCACCTTTCGGCTAGATCTTCCATGATTCAGCGATCTTAGGGAGTTTAACTCCCTTTTGATCGGGCTCCGACTAGCCCATGGGACAAATTTTAGGGATTTTGATCCCTTTGGTTTAGGAATTTTTTTATTCCCTTCGATTTTGAAACTCCCAAGTTTTTGACTTAAGCCAATAGGCGAAGCTTAGGCTCTTTGAGTTCTGCTTGTTGGCAAAGCTTAAGAGTTAAGCCTTGGGCTGAAGATAGTTTTAATGCGAAGCTAAAACTTGTTAGCTTTTGAATTCTGTACAACTGTTCTCAGGCGAGAATATGCCTTAGCCTCTTGGGTAAAGCTATGTCTTAGCCTTTCAGGCAAGGCTAGCTCTTGCTTCTCAAGTGAAGCTATGCCTTGGGCTCTTAGGCGACGCTAGTTTCTGGCCTGGTAGGCGAAGCTATGCCTTAGTTTCTTCAATGAAGTCAGGCTTTAACAGCCTACGCGAGGCTAGGATCTAGCCAGCTATTCAAAGCAATGCCTTAGCTTTTTGAGTGAAGCCAGGTTTAGAAGCAGAGCTTCTATTTTGAAAAGACTATATCTTTAATTTTTCATGTTTAGTTATCGTGACACTAATGTGTTTGCCTCTTTCTGTTTTGCAGTGTATTATGCTCCCGGATCGTCGAATAGCCTCTTCGAGTCCGTTATAGGAATGGACGGGAGTGTCCATTTTCAATTTCAAAGGCAAGCATCTTTGTTTAGTGAGGAGAGCACGCTGTAGCGGAATGAACTAATCTTGATTGGGGACCAGCGGACTCTTCAAAGCATTGTCTCGACTGTTGCGCTTGAAGACAACAATCGTGGAGTGTATAGAAAACTGGCATTCATGTTCAGGGATGCAGCTCTAGACTCAGATCAACAACTAGCTGCACTAGGAGATCAATGGGTTTTTAAGCTTGGAGAGGACAAATATTACCTCCTGACTAGCAAGCGTCATTTCACGATTTTATTCTTCCAGTCGGTGACAAAAGAAAGAAGAATAGATTGGATAGTGACGAGGAATGCAGAGTCAGTCCACATTAGCATTTTGACATTCCGGGGATACATCCGTTCAGGGCCTACTTTGTTTGTAACTGGCCTATGCCCTGGCATCATCAGCAAAGAATTGCCAACGGGAGAATCCAGCTATGGCGCGAACTTTCTTGAACCAATTTCTTAAGGCCAGGGCCAATCCAGCTATGGTGGGAACTCTCTTCCACACAATGGGATTTTGCCAATTATACTTTTTCTTGCCGTCCAATTGGTCCACAGATGAACTCTTGGACTGCTCCAAGCCATGGTATGCAGCATTCAACATGAGTTTCGGATGCTAGTGGAAGCCCTCTGCAAGAAGGGAAGGATGAAGAAGGGAAAGAGAGAACTCGTCCTTCCCTATGATGAACCGTCTCCTAGGGTTGAGCTGCCTTATACTTACCTGATGGCCTTGTTTGCAATGCACTGCCCAGCGGTAATCAAGCTTGGATAGGATCCACTTGAAGCGTTCAAATTGCACTTCTCTATCAATTCGAGGAGTCAAAATGGATCCTGAACTATGTGGTGGGGAATCTGAGGATAGTTTGTTTCCACGACAATTATTATCTCTTTCGGTGCTTTCCCACATCCTGGGCACCACATATGGAGAAGAGTTCCAAGACAATGGATGTAACGCCCTAATCCCACGGATACGAGGATGCTACGATGACGTACATACGCAGGGCGAGAATACCCTGACATATGTACGCCTCAGTACAGAAAAATAAACACAGTATACACAATAATTCCAGCGTTAATAAGTACAAGAATTCCTGTAAAAGGGTCATAATAGCTATGAAAATAGGAATAAATAAGAAAATAAAAATAAATAATAAAGATATCTATGAATCAGAAAGGGTGGCGGTTTCAACAGAATATCTCGAGAAATATCAGGTGCTACGAAATCTCTAAACTCTAACCTGGGCACGCAAATTCAGGGTTGTCAGAAAGCGACCTAGTGAGCGGTAAAATGAAAGATGCAGTAATAGTATATTATAATAGTAATATAACCATAATAATATATAGTATATATTTAACTACGAGTGATATAATATAATTATGCTAACCATCAGTATAACTAATACAAAAATGTTATATTCACACTATAACAGTAATAATACCTAGCATGTATGTTATAATGGTGATACTACTACAATACTATACAATTATATGAAAGGAATAGCAATTAATATTATCGAAAATAGTCATATATATCATCAACCTTTATACTATAAGGTTATTATAATCAATAGGAGTTATACCATTTATATGTTATTATCAGGAATGTAAAATAAAATATAATATTTAGTTATATATCAATGTAATCAACTTGTATAAATAATATATATCATCTTTTTTGCCATTTAAGGTTTAAATTCTAGTAAAAATAGTGTGATAGTATCATGAATAACATGAATAATATGAACATATATACATGAAGCACACATGATAACATACTAATGTGACAAAAACATATGAAACACGGAATATATGAAATGCAGAGTATATGTGTACATGAATAACGTGTTTGTAAAGAATACAAGAAGTATGAAGTATTATGTGACATGATGGTAGATAAGATAGCAAAAAGTGTAACAAGTATAAATGGACAATAATATACATATATCAAACATGTCATGTTATTTATACAATAATAATATTTTAATCAGTTTCTTCCAGTGCCTCATACCACTTGCAGTTCATACCGGAGCCTGTACTCTAGACGACCCATCCGAACATGGCATACGGGTACCATTATCTGAATTAGAGAGTGATCAAATAACAAGTGTTCTCAATGTCACTATCATTTTACTGTTTTATTATATTAATTGGAAACTCAATCGTCAAGGCGCTCTAATTGGGTGGGTGTATCCCGTGCATATCTGGGATCACAATCTTACACAGTCCCCTGGCTGCTGAGACCAGGGCCAGCCTGCAAAGGCGAATCGGTAGACAATAGACAATACAGTCGGTAACCAGCACTACCACGTCCCCTGCAGTGGGACCAATATGGATCCATGACATCCACCCGATAAGACCTACTCAACCGTCAAGTCTCCCCATCCTCATATTGCACAATTAATTATACAATAAATCAGGAACAATAACAGTGCATGGTACATATAATACGATAATAGGACATGCGCTTTGTTTATATCATGAAATAAGATAACGGGAAACGAGAATTAAGAGATTTGGGATTCTAGAGGTGGCCCTCGTGGCTTAGATCCACGTGGCACTTAGTTTCTCACATCGCATATCAATAACACTCATGTCTATCATATCGAATCAGTAACAACAGGAACAATGATCCATGTAATAGGAATACGGGAATATCCATATAACATGAACTGTGAATCATGCAACAGGAATACAAAACAATTAACGCATGCATACAAGTGAATCTATATAAAAGTGTTATAAGAACATGAAATAACTGTGTACAGAGTCTGCCAGTATTCAGTGGAATAGCTTGTCCGTGTATCAGTGGTACATGAAATGACAGTGTCCAATGTGATAGTATATCCATGCCACAGTGCTATAAGTACACGAACAATAGTGTTTAGTGTAACAAAATATCCGTGTAACAAGTGTACGTGAACATGCAAATAAATGTAATCCATGTAAAGTGATATCAAAATATATGAATAATAGTGTCCAGTGTGAGTCGGGTAAATATCCATATTACAATATTATTAACATGATCAATATCACAAAATTATTATATATAATTATCTATCTTAATTATCACTTTATTTATTAATTTACTTATTAAAATTATTACTTTATTAATCAGGAGTTTCTTTAATCCACTAACTAATATTTACTCGATATTTAATAATTCGTCTATAATTTATAACAAATTCAGAAACAAAATAAATTACTATTTATCGATTATGTTTAAAGAATAATTGTGCATATGCTAATTACAGTGATTTCTTGATATTTATAATTTATTAAATAATATATACAATGATTTATCGATAATCATGATTTATTAAATAAAGTAATCAATTAATTTCATTTAACATGATAAAATTTAATTTGTAAAAGAAAAACACAAAGTAATCACGTGAATGTAGCTCTCTTTTCTACGATCCAATGACTCAAGAATCGTCCAATTCGGAGTCAAGATGCTTTAGATATAGCCCGAACACTGAAATCAATAAAATAGGTTAAATATGTAATAAATATGTCAAAAATGCAAATTTTAAATTACCAGGGGTTTTTTTGCAATTTTACCTTTCGCTATATTGGATGCGGGTTTAGGCTACTGATGGGTCAGGTTTGGATCCAAAAACCCAAACCCAATTGACTTAAGTAAAATGGGATGGTGGGTTATTGGGTTAATGAGTTCGGGTTTGGATTTGGATTCAGATCCAATAGAGAGAGGGAACGAGAGAGAGAGGGGTGCAGGGAGATGTGGGATGGTGGCCCTGGTCTGCGCGGCCGCGTGATAGCGACGGCCGGCCAGAACGCACCGTCCATTGGCCGAGAGGGAGAGATAGCAAGAGAGATGGGACTGAGGAAGAGAGAGAAAGAGAATAAGAAGGAAGGAAGAAAAGGAAGAAGAAGAAGAAGAAGATGGTGGTGGTCGTGGTCTGGGGTTACTGCGGTAGGTCTGGGCGCCGCTTGCCGGAGACACAACGACGGTGGTGGGCTGGGCGGTCATCCAGAGGAGGAGGAGGAGAGGGAAGTAAGAGAGAAAGAGAAAGAAAGTAAAAGGGAAAGAGAAACAGAAAGAGAGAAGAGAAGAGGGAAAGATAGGAGGAGAGAGAGGTGGGCGCATGCTACAAGGCGCCTGGCCTGTAGTTGGACGGCCGGTAGCCTATCGGCGACGATCAGGGCCGGGGAAGGAAGAGGATAAGAGTGAGAGAGAAAGGGAATAAGAGAGAGTTTAGAGAGTGAGAGTGAGTGTTAGAGAGTGAGAGAGTGAGGAGGAGAGAGATTTAAAATGGAAAGAGAAATGGTAGTGAGAGAAGTCGGTGGAGGGGGCGACTGGCTCAGGGTAGAAGGAAAGAAAAAAGATTAGGGAGAAGAAATTTAAAAGAATGAACTTAATATAATTTAATTAATATTTTAATTATGTCAAGATTTGACTAGCTCCGAACGGTTCTCAAAATTTTTATAAAATAGCAAATATTATTCGGGAGAACAATGTGAAACTGGATTCAAAATTTCAGTCTAATTTTCAAGTTAAAAATCTTAGAATGTATGATGATAGGTAGTGAAAAATGCATAATTGTCATCATATATACCATTGCATTTGCACATTTATTCATATTATAATGCACAATTATTAATATTTCTTTATTTAATATGTGCAGGCCTCAAATTATCAATTTAATAAAGAATAAAGCTAAAAGAGCCCAAAAGCCCAGATCCAAGCCCATGTTTGAAGCCCAGGTGAAGAAGCGCAAATACAAAGATTCAAAATGCAAATACAAGGGCTAAAAGTTGCAAATATCAGAAATTAGGGTTGGATAGACTTCTATCAAACCCTAAACACCTGCGGGATAAGGATAAAAAGCCAAGATAAAGAGGAATTTCGTGGAGAGAGGATTTGAAGAAATCTGGATTAAGAGTAACTTGATTACCAAGTTATCTCGAAAATCCAGATTAAAAGGCCAGGATCACAATTCTAGAAGGAGGCGCCTAGATGGACGGACCAGGAGAGGCCACGCGCCAAAGCGCGTGGCCAGAAGCCAAGAAACTGCCGCGGAGGCGCGGCAAAAGCCGCGCATCCGCGGCAGTCTGGATAAGAATGGCTACCAAATTTTGTTGACACTTCTATCCGGGACTCCTCTACATTCTGCACTATAAATATCAGAGCATTCGCAACAGGGAGGGGGATCCAGAGACGAACTAGGGTTTTCTTTAGCTATTTTTAAATTTCTGCCAAAGTTGTAATTTTTATTTCAAGCGAGTTGTGGAAGAAGGAGCTTGTATTTGGGATCAGTTCATCGAATAAAGGTTACCTTTTTTCTAGTCAATTCTCTGTTATTTAATTTTGCATTTTCTTCGTGATTTCTTGAGTTTGGTTTGATCTGCGATCTCTTGATTCTTTTTATTTTCTTTCGTTCTTTGTTCATCTTCTTATATAAAAAAAAAGGGAAAATAATTAAAAGATGATTAACTAATATTCCTCTAGTGGTTTGCTGTGTTTCTTAAAGCAACCCTAGAGCAGTTAGGCATTGGTTTGATGGATGACAACTCTTGAAACCCTAGGTTTAAAGTAGATGCTTGAAGATTAAACAATAATTAGTATTCTAATCTAATATCACAACATTAATTAATTCTTCACATTTCATATCTAAGAACTTTGACAATGCAACCTCAAGGTAAGACTTCTTTTGTGTTGTGCTTAGATGTTAGGATGAAAAAGTGTTGGACTTTTTAGAGTGATGTTGGTAAGATTCTAAATATCTTCTCTTGCTTGCATATAAAAACCTAGGATAAAACTCCTATATTCCAATATGATGATCAATAGCCTTGACTTGCAATAGGGTTGTGGTAGAAGATCAGCAAAACCACGTTTTTAATCTCTTATATTCATCACAAATCTAATCTCTCTTTTCTTACTTGAAGCATACAAGGGAATCGGCCGAAAAGCTTGCATCGCATCCTTCCCTGAGGATCACGACCCGCTCAAGCCCTTGCTACAGCGGATTCGCATTGAGACTAAGCAAATCTGAACTTTATTTTTAATCTCAATCAAAATTTTGGCACCGTTGCCGGGGAAGGAACGGCACGATTTCTCTTTCTAATCATTCTTTCTCTTCTGTTGCAGGTACAGAGAACAGGAAGCAGAATCAGAGTAGCAGAAGACACATATTGCTATCCAGTGCCTCTGCCCTAGAAGGCAGAGCACTTGGACCTACACTTTTGCCGCGTTTCCACGGCATAAGCCGCGGGTCCGCGGCAAGTGTAGCTGACTACTGACAGAATTTTCTGCAGGTTGCTCTGCAGTGCAAAAAAAATTATAATTCTGCTGTGATATTATTGCTCTGTGTTCACACTGCAACTGTTAATAATTAACATTAACCTATTTGTTGGAAAAAAATAAAAAAAATATTTTTAGACTCTTGCATTTTAGGGCACGTGTCTATTTTTAATTCTTTAATTCTGTTGAAGAGTGCTGGCGACAAGGTACGTCTGCATAGCATATAGATTAGGAAGCACTCTTGTTTGTTTACTGCTTTCTTGAGTGTTACTTTTCTACAGCTTTACACGTACACTAAATCATCTTAAGGGCATAACCCATAACAAAGATAAGGTGGGGATTTCATCACCCTTCCTTGGCCCACAAATCATACCAGTCACACTCACAACCCTAACCCTAATTAAAACTTGACTAGACGTTGGCCCCTAACGTAACTCGGACTCAATAGGAGATTGACCGAAGAAGGAAAGTTGTTCGAAATTAACCCTTGCCAAATCGGTGTCTAGCGAAGGGATTGAGGGCCGAAAGCCCGAAGAACGGTGGTTATTTAATTAAGGAACGTCTCCGACGGAAAACCTCCCACCGGTCTTGCCCTGAACTGGCCGATTAGCTCGTGGTTGACGTCGACAACAGACCTCCTAAGGACAGTCTAAAGTTAGGAGTCGTCTAGGTCAAGGATAACCCTAGAATAGGATTTTTGTTTGTTTTTCTTTTTCTTTTTGATTGATTGGGTGAACTTGTTTGCTGATTGTGCATGACCGCTTGGTCGAGAGACCCACTCACATCCAGGCTAACTAGAACTAGTTCACCACCCGAGCTCAAGCCCGACTCACACATGGCACAACAACAGTCACTCCAAGATAGGTTCTATCCTATTAGAACCTCTCTTCCTTCTTGCATCCAGCTCACTATCGAAAGTGTTGACCTATATGAACTCAAGCCACAATACATCAACACTCTTCCCAAATTTCACGGACTTGAATCTGAGGATGCATACTTCTTCATAAGGGAATTTGAAGAAGTTTGTCAAATGATGAATATGCCTAAGTTAGGAGACGATGCTATCAAACTTAGGTTTATCCCCTTTACTTTGAAGGATTTAGCAAAGAAATGGCTCTACAGTCTAGAGGCCGGTTCTATATCTTCTTGGGATAATTTCATTAAGGCCTTCTTAAAGAAATTTTATCCCGTTCACAAGACTGCACTGATTAGGAAGAATATCCTCCAGTTTAAGCAAACAGCCAATGAACCTTTTTGGAAATACTTCGAGCGTTTTAAGGATCTCCTTGCCCAATGTCCTCACCATGGGATAGAGAAATGGCGACTTTGCCAAGTTCTCTATGATGGATTAGATTATTCTACTAAAACACTGTTAGAATCCATGTGTCAAGGAGGATTTCTACAAAAGAATGAAGATGAAGGATGGACATTGTTTGAGGAATTAGCTGAAAAATCCATCCAATGGGACCCTACTCCTGAAAAATCTAGGACTAATGACCCTACTTCTTCTAAAGGAGGTATCCATTCCATTGAGGCCAACGTAGCAACCGATGCTAAGTTAGCTGCTGTTATGCGTAGATTAGAGGCTCTTGAAACGAAAGAGCCAGTCTCTGTGAACCAAGTCAGCCCAACATCTTCGACGGGCTGTACTTATTGTCAAGATATGAACCATGTGTTCGAGGAATGTCCTGTTTTCATCGCGCATCAAAGCTTGCCCGAACATACGAGTGCGGCCTTCACAAGGCCCGCCAACAATCCTTATGCACCCACCTACAATCCCGGTTGGAGAAACCATCCCAATTTCTCATGGGGCCCAAGTAACAATGAGCAGATTAGGCCCAAATTCTCCAACAATTTCCAAAATCCGCCCTATCAGCAAGGTTTTCCCAGTCAAAATCAGCCACCTTCTTTCCAATATACACAAATGGAAACAAGGATGTCCAACATGGAAAGGAAGATGGACACCCTAGTTAAAAGCCAAGACACGCTGGCTCAAGCCCTAAGTAGGATAGAACTCCAATTGAACCAGCAAGAGAGACAGAGGGGTACCCTACCGAGTCAACCATTGCCTAACCCTAGGAATCCTAGGCCAGCCAATGAGGCTCAAGACCCAAATCAGTGTCATATGGTCCATACACTCAGATCGGGGAAACAAGTTGATAATCAAGTATCCATGCCATCGGATCCATCCATGCCATCCATTCCATCTAGCTCCACTCCTTCTCCATCCAGTCCCAAGGAAACTGAAGCTGAAAAGTCAGCAGATCAGTTGCACCAGCCTATAGCTCCATTTCCAAATAGGCTTAGAAGCAACAACAATGCACACATGGAGAAATTATTAGAGGTGTTCAATCAAGTTAGGCTCAACATTCCACTTCTTGATGCAATCCAGCAGGTCCCTAGTTATGCCAAATTCATTAAGGACATGTGCACCAAGAAAAGAAAGACTAATGTGCCTAAGAAGGTTTTTCTAGCCACTAACATTAGTGAGCTACTGTCCAACCAGATCCCTATCAAGTATAAGGACCCAGGTTGCCCCACCATTTCTTGCACCATAGGTCGAGCCGAAATCAATCGAGCACTCCTCGATTTAGGAGCCAGCATCAATTTGCTCCCTTTCTCCGTGTATCAACAACTTGGATTAGGTGAACTCAACCCGACCCAAGTTACTATTCAGTTGGCTGACCGCTCTATCAAAGTTCCAAAGGGAGAGATCAATGACGTTCTCATACGGGTTGGAGAGTTCATTTACCCGGTCGATTTCATTGTCTTAGAGACACAACCTGTGTCTAATCCTAGGTCCCAAACTCCCGTTATCTTAGGAAGACCGTTCCTAGCAACCGCTAATGCAATTATAAATTGTAGAAACGGTTCCATGAGACTGACTTTTGGGGATATGACCAAGGAAGTCAATGTTTTCAACCTAGGTAAGCATCCCTACGATGTGACCGACCAACCTTTTGAGGTTAACTCCATTGAGAACATGACGAGTGAGCATAATGATGAGATCATATTTGAGTCAGAGGAAGAGGAAGAGTTAGAAACAAGTGATATCAGTCTTGATGAGATCGAATGGGAATCAAATCTGAGTTCGATAGAAATGGGAGATTCTAGCATCACACCGCCACCCATTGAGCCAACTCCTTCTTTGGAGTTAAAAGCCTTGCCCAAACATCTTAAGTACGCCTACCTAGGTGAACAAGAGACGTTACCGGTCATAGTTGCATCTAATTTGACCAATAGGCAAGAGGAGGACCTGCTGGCAACCCTTAGGAGACATAGGGAAGCCATTGGTTGGACTATGGCAGATATTAAGGGACTGAGCCCTACGATAGTCCAGCATCGTATTCATCTTGAGGAAGGGACTAGACCGAAAAGGGATCCACAGCGTAGACTAAACCCACTTATGCAGGAGGCTGTACAAGCCGAGATAGTAAAACTGTTAGATAATGGGATAATTTATTCCATTTCCGATAGCGAATGGGTGAGCCCAATGCACGTGGTCCCTAAGAAGTCTAGCTTTACAGTGGTAGAGAACGACAAACATGAGTTAGTGCAAACACGATTGCCTACCAAGGTGAGAGTATGCATAGACTACCGTAAGTTGAATGCAGCCACTAGGAAAGATCATTTTCCCCTCCCTTTCATCGATCAAATGTTGGAAAGATTAGCAGGTCATGAGTATTACTGCTTTTTGGATGGGTATTCAGGGTATAACCAAATCCCTATAGCCCCGGAGGATCAAGAGAAAACAACGTTCACGTGTCCATTTGGGACATTTGCTTACCGTCGAATGCCTTTCGGCCTATGCAATGCCCCCGCCACATTCCAACGTTGTATGTTAAGCTTGTTTTCTGATATGGTCGAGCGTTTCCTAGAGATTTTCATGGACGACTTCTCAGTCTATGGAAATTCATTTGACCAGTGTCTCCATCATTTGGAGCTAGTGCTGAGTAGGTGCACCGAGAAGAACTTGACCCTCAATTGGGAAAAGTGTCACTTCATGGTGCAACAAGGGATTGTCCTAGGTCATGAGATATCTAGGGAAGGGATTAAGGTAGACAAGGCCAAAGTGGAAATCATTGCGAAACTTCCACTTCCTCGATGCGTGAAGGACATTCGATCCTTTTTAGGACACGCCGGATTTTATCGTAGGTTCATTAAGGACTTTAGCAAAATTGCTAGACCCCTTACAAACCTTCTAGCTAAGGACGTGTCCTTCATCTTTGATGATAGGTGCCATAGTGCTTGGGAGAAATTGAAAGTGGAACTTATATCTGCCCCTATCATCTCACCTCCGGACTGGTCCAAGCCTTTTGAGATCATGTGTGACGCTTCTGATTTTGCGATAGGTGCTGTCTTAGGACAGCGTAAGGACAATAAGCAGCACGTGATCTACTATTCGAGTAGGACGCTTAATGAGGCCCAAATGAACTATACTACCACCGAGAAGGAATTCTTGGCAGTAGTGTTCGCTTTGGAGAAATTCCGTCCATACCTACTTGGGACTAAGACCACGATCTTCACTGACCATTCTGCTCTGCGATACCTTATGCTTAAGAAAGATGCGAAGGCCCGACTCATTCGTTGGATCCTTCTACTGCAAGAATTTGATCTCGAAATTCGAGATAAAAAAGGTGTCGAAAATGTCGTAGCTGACCATCTCTCTCGTGTGCCCAACGCACCTTCTGTCGAGCTGCCCATCAATGACAATTTTCCCGATGAGCAACTTCTAGCCATCTCTAAGGAGCCATGGTTTGCTGACATAGTAAACTACTTAGTCACAAACCAAACACCACCTAGTTGGTCCAAACAGGATAGATACCGATTCTTGTCTCAAGTTCGGTATTACATGTGGGAAGATCCTTATCTTTTCAAATATTGTAGCGACCAAATCATTAGGAGATGTGTCCCCGATGAGGAGACTAGAAGTGTGCTAGCTTTTTGTCATGAGTTCGCTTGCGGTGGACATTTTGGTCCTCGCAAAACTGCCGAGAAAATTCTGCAAAGTGGCTTTTATTGGCCAACTGTGTTTAGAGATGCATTTGAGTATTGCAAGACTTGCACAAGATGTCAAATGATAGGAAGAATTTCCAAACGAAATATGATGCCCCTAAATCCCATTCTAGAAGTAGAACTTTTCGACGTATGGGGCATTGATTTTATGGGACCCTTCCCTAATTCGTTTGGGCACCAATACATCTTGTTGGCCATAGACTATGTGTCGAAGTGGGTAGAAGCTGTCCCTTGCAAGACAAATGACAACAAAGTTGTTGTCAAATTCTTGAAAGATAATATCATCTCACGCTTTGGAATCCCTCGAGCCATCATTAGCGACAATGGCACACATTTTTGCAATAGAACTTTTGAAGCTCTTATGCGAAAATATGCCATAACACATAAGTTGTCTACGCCCTACCATCCTCAAACTAGCGGACAGGTAGAAGTTTCCAATAGACAGGTCAAGCTCATCTTGGAGAAGACTGTGAATCAGAATAGGAAGGACTGGTCCATCAAACTGGTGGATGCCCTATGGGCATATAGGACTGCCTACAAGACGATTCTAGGAATGTCTCCCTATAGACTAGTCTTTGGAAAGGCTTGCCACCTTCCTGTCGAGCTAGAGCACCGGGCCCTATGGGCAATTAAGCAGCTAAATTTCGATTTAGATAGAGCCGGTGAGTTTCGGAGATTACAAATTTCTGAACTAGAGGAGTTGAGGAATGATGCATACGAGAATGCGAAGATTGCGAAGGATAGAGTTAAGGTTTTCACGATAAATTCATCACGAGAAAAACTTTTGTGCAAGGACAAAAAGTTTTACTTTACAACTCTAGACTTCATCTCTTTCCCGGCAAATTGAAGTCAAGATGGACAGGACCATTCATTGTTAAGACGGTGTTTCCACACGGAGCCATAGAGATCTACGATCCCAAAAATGGCAATTCATTCAAGGTAAATGGTCAACGTCTTAAAATCTTTTTGGAGTCTGTGCCGGAAGCTAATGCGGCGATGGGTCTTTTTGACCCACTATATCGGTGATTATATCTTTCTGCCAATTCATGCATTCCATACATTTCATTCATACATTAGGGACAATGCATGAAACAAGTGTGGGGGAAGGGTATATATTTAAAAAAAAAAAAAAAATTAAATGTTATAAAAAATTTAAAAAAAAAAATGTGTTATAAAAAGGAAATACTTTGACTTATTTTTTTGAAAAAAATCTAAGTTAGTTTTAAGGATTAGGAAAATCATGATTAGGATTTCTAAAAACTTGGTCAAGATAAATAAATTGTTTAATTTTTAGGTATAGGAGAGAAATTGAATAAATAATTAGTCTTGATTTTTACCTTAATGAAATGTGCATACCAAATGCATATCTAGGATTCTAAGACAAAGACCCTTGTGCCTCATATATTAAAAAAAAAAAAAAAAAAAAATCACTAATAAAGCTGGATACATGTGCCTCAAGAAGCATAAGTATTCACGCCTAAAAGTGAATGCAAAAAATAAAAAAATAAAATAAAAAAAAATAATACCTTAGTTTTGTGGCCTAGTTCACTTGAATTTGAGTCCGCGGGGTGTTTTCTCACCTGGTGCCCTAAGACCGACCGGTTTGGGAGTCACCGACTTTAAGTTCGCTACATGGGTGGATTAGAAAGTCCGAGGGAACTAAGGAAAAATTACTTATATGTACTAACACATTTAATAATCAATTAGTTAGGTATTAGGGCCTCAAGAAGCCTTGATACTTATACGAAAGAAAATTAGATGAGTTATACATGCCAAAAATATATATATATATATATATTAACACATCTAATAGTCAATTAGTTAGGTATGAGGGCCTCAAGAAGCCTTGATACTTACACGAAAGAAAATTAGATGATGTTATAAAAATAATAATGAGGCATGAGAGTCCAAGTTAAGGAATTCCTAGATTCACAAGGGTGCGTATAACTTTTGGTAACGAAAAAGTCTATATTAGAAATTCAATTTTAATTCTTACCTAAAATGGACAACAATTGACTTTATTAAGACTAGGTTTGAGGAATGAATAAAAATGAGGATCCTAAAACTTATAGACTACTTAGTCTCTTCAATAATAATTCAAATATTTTCCTTTTTATGGATTTTGTGGGTGTAATCCGCTGAAAACCCTCACGAGACAACACTCGTCCTCTAGGGTAACCTAGGGTTTAACGGCTTGTTGCACATGCTAAGTGCAACCGTGATTCCTACGAAAGTGAGTTAGCTAGATTAGATTTTTCTCTTTCTTTTTGATTTTTACTCGAGGACGAGCAAAAAGATAAGTGTGGGGGTGTGATAGGTAGTGAAAAATGCATAATTGTCATCATATATACCATTGCATTTGTACATTTATTCATATTATAATGCACATTATTAATATTTCTTTATTTAATATGTGCAGGCCTCAAATTATCAATTTAATAAAGAATAAAGCTAAAAGAGCCCAAAAGCCCAGATCCAAGCCCATGTTTGAAGCCCAGGTGAAGAAGCGCAAATACAAAGATTCAAAATGCAAATACAAGGGCTAAAAGTTGCAAATATCAGAAATTAGGGTTGGATAGACTTCTATCAAACCCTAAACACCTGCGGGATAAGGATAAAAAGCCAAGATAAAGAGGAATTTCGTGGAGAGAGGATTTGAAGAAATCTGGATTAAGAGTAACTTGATTACCAAGTTATCTCGAAAATCCAGATTAAAAGGCCAGGATCACAATTCTAGAAGGAGGCGCCCAGATGGACGGACCAGGAGAGGCCACGCGCCAAAGCGCGTGGCCAGAAGCCAAGAAACTGCCGCGGAGGCGCGGCAAAAGCCGCGCATCCGCGGCAGTCTGGATAAGAATGGCTACCAAATTTTGTTGACACTTCTATCCGGGACTCCTCTACATTCTGCACTATAAATATCAGAGCATTCGCAATAGGGAGGGGGATCCAGAGACGAACTAGGGTTTTCTTTAGCTATTTTTAAATTTCTGCCAAAGTTGTAATTTTTATTTCAAGCGAGTTGTGGAAGAAGGAGCTTGTATTTGGGATCAGTTCATCGAATAAAGGTTACCTTTTTTCTAGTCAATTCTCTGTTATTTAATTTTGCATTTTCTTCGTGATTTCTTGAGTTTGGTTTGATCTGCGATCTCTTGATTCTTTTTATTTTCTTTCGTTCTTTGTTCATCTTCTTATATAAAAAAAAAGGGAAAATAATTAAAAGATGATTAACTAATATTCCTCTAGTGGTTTGCTGTGTTTCTTAAAGCAACCCTAGAGCAGTTAGGCATTGGTTTGATGGATGACAACTCTTGAAACCCTAGGTTAAAGTAGATGCTTGAAGATTAAACAATAATTAGTATTCTAATCTAATATCACAACATTAATTAATTCTTCACATTTCATATCTAAGAACTTTGACAATGCAACCTCAAGGTAAGACTTCTTTTGTGTTGTGCTTAGATGTTAGGATGAAAAAGTGTTGGACTTTTTAGAGTGATGTTGGTAAGATTCTAAATATCTTCTCTTGCTTGCATATAAAAACCTAGGATAAAACTCCTATATTCCAATATGATGATCAATAGCCTTGACTTGCAATAGGGTTGTGGTAGAAGATCAGCAAAACCACGTTTTTAATCTCTTATATTCATCACAAATCTAATCTCTCTTTTCTTACTTGAAGCATACAAGGGAATCGGCCGAAAAGCTTGCATCGCATCCTTCCCTGAGGATCACGACCCGCTCAAGCCCTTGCTACAGCGGATTCGCATTGAGACTAAGCAAATCTGAACTTTATTTTTAATCTCAATCATATGAGCAATACCCATCGACACCGGTTCGGCCGTATTTTCGATAATTCAGAAAAGTCCCCAAAAATATGCTAAAGTAGAAAATATGATTTTGAAAAATAATTTGAAAACATATTCTTGAAATTCAACTCTGTTTGTAAATTAAATATCATAGAGTCAATTATCGGCATTGGTCGATACCAAATTCGGAGATTTTCCAAATAATCTAGAAAAATACCAAAATATTCTGAAAAATCTAAAATATTGTTAATTGATATTTGGAACTGAAATTGGTTCAGTCTGATTAGCAGAAAGGTCAAATTAAATTTGTACACCGTTTCAAGTACTAATACGGTGACACGTATATCTTAAACCGGGGCTTACAATGGAGATGGCCAATCTTCACTCTGATAGGATACTTTCAAATAACTGGTCAGCATCAGACCATCCCACTTATTATACTGCTGTGGAGACGTTATCTTTCTGGAGCCTTATGTGCCCAGTAGATTTGCCTGACAATTTGGTTACGACCAATTATACGTTGGCAATCCGAACCCTCGGCTAGGGCACATGGGAAGTCTCATTTATGGTACTCGCGCGTGGAGATATTTCATTGCTGGATGCACGGCAGTCCTTTTTTGCATGCCATAGTGGACCCCTAATCTTTTAATGACTCTGGAGTTCTGCCAATGGTATACAACCTCCAACTCTTTCCCTGCCGAGTTCAAGATCAATGCTTTTAGGATTTTGTGGATTTCGGCCTGGCTGAAAAGCAAAGTCACTGAACGTGATCAGAGAAAATGGGTCTGGGTACCAGGCATTCCTAAATTTTTGACTGAGGTTGGCAACGAGACTACAGATGCTAAGAGCCCTCACTTTGAGGAAGTTGTAGGCGCGGTAGACCTACTAAGAAAGTTGCCAGTGGGGTGGACAAGGCCCCTGCGGATGAAGAGAAGGAAGAAGAAGAAGATCCTGATACACACATTTTCACGCCCTGCTTCTCAAAATATACAAAAGTAAGGACACGACAAGAGTCGATGACGCATATACACGAGGAAAATACCTCACATATACAGGGTTAGCCTCAGTACAGGAGAATACGTACAATATACATAATTATTCCAGTATAAATAAGTACAAGAATTCCTGCAGAAGGGGTTAGTGACCATGATAGACATGAAAATAGAAAAATATGAAAGTAATGACAAAATAATAAAAAAAATCTATGAATATTAAAGGTGATAGGTCTCCTAACAATATCCTGAGAAACACCAAGTATTATGATACCTCAGATCTCCAACTTGGGCATGCAAACCCAGGGTCGCCAGAAAGCGACCTAGTGAGTGGTAAAATAAAAAACAATAATATATACTGTAATACTAGTACAATCATAATAATATATAATACATGTTTAACTACCAGTGATACATTATAATAATACTAACAAGCGGTATACACACACACACATACACAAGGGTTATTTCAATGCTATAATATTGCAATACCTATCATGTAACAACAGGGTTACCTTTACAATATTATATAAAACATGGATCAAACAATAATGATATTTAATCGAAAAGAGTTATGGATATTTATCAATTAACATTACTTTGTTTAATAACAATTAACATATTTGTAATATGTAATATGAGATAAGATACATAATTTAATAATGAAATCAGTGTGTATGATTATCATGTCTCAAGCCTTAATTTGTTATATTCACTATATACACGAAAATTTTGATAACATGACAATATTTTGATGATAAAAATGAACATCTACACATGAAATAAATGAAACCAATCACGCTATGGTGTTTGTGATTATACAAAAAAAATGTTTCTATATAGAATACATAGAATTGAGAATACATGGAACACAGAGTATACATGTACATGAAAAGTGTGTCTGTGTAGAATACAGGAAGTGCATAATATACATGTGACATGGTGGTGGATAAGATAGCAGGAAGTGTAACATGTAAAAATGAACAATAATATGCATGTATCGAGTATGTAATGTGATTTATACAATAATAACGATCAGTATCACTTGGTATTTTAATCAATCTCTTCCAGTGTCCCATACCACTGGCAGTTCATACTGGAGCCCGTATCCAATCGAACCTATCCGAACAAGGCATGTATGTACCATTATTCGAACGAAAGAGTGATCAAATAACAAGTGTTTCTGATATCACTATCGTTTATACTACTTTATTATATTAACTGAAAACTCAATGGTCAAGGAGCTCTAATCAAGTAGGTGTATCCCGTGCATACCCAGGATCACGACCTTAAATAGTTTCCTAGCTGCTGAGACCAGGGCCGGCCCGCTAAAGCAAAATAAGTAACGAAAAAAGCTCAATGAGATATAACAATCAATAGCCAGCTCTACCACATCCCCTGCAGTGGGACTATAATAGATCTAGACACCCACTCAATAAGACTTAGTCAATCGTCCAGCTTTTCTCAACCCCATTTATATTTATTATATTTAAACTACACAATGGATCATGAACAAGAAAAATGCATGGTATATGTAACACGATAACAGGACATGAGCTCTAATCGGGCCAAACTTACGCACAAAAAAATACAGAAGCTTAGAACGATGCTAGGTTCTCAGTGCTACCGTGTAGCTTAAGGCTAACGGGTCGTGATCCACGGGGGGAACAGCGATAAGAGCGCTGTGTAAGTCTTCTTCCTAAGTTACTACACGATTAAAGATCTTCTTCATTTTAAAAGAAAAGAAAGAAAAGAAAAGATTAAGCTAAATTTGAAGAAAATTGAAAGGTAGTAGAAGATGGTGTTGGTGTTTTGATTACTAAGTTAAAAAGAAAGAAAATAAATAAGAGAAGAAAAAACATACCTTGGAGTAATTAAAGGAAAGCAAGCGATCAATTAAGTTGAGTAACGATGAAGAGAAGTGAGATAGTTCCATTGGTTGTCACCTCAATATAACTATCTTTAAAGAAAATTATATCTATTGTCACTCTAAATATAACTCTTCCTCTATTTTTTGTCATGAAACTCTCCCTAATCCAAGTTATAAAAAAGGCATGATTAAAAAGAAGGCATAAAGAAGCAGATGAAAGTAAATAAAATAATTAAAGTAAGTAAAATAAAAAGAGGTAAATTGAAAAGAACAGAAGAACCTTTATTAAGCTGTCACTATCAATTACAAATACTTTGTCTTCTCTTTACAATTCTTTCTCTCAAATTGAAAACTACAATGAACATTTGGAAAAAAAACTAAAGAGAACCCTAACCCTAACCAGTTCGTGCAGTGAAGAGCAGAAGGCTATTCGGCTCCAAAACCACGTCATTTCATGTGAATGTTTGTTCCTATGTTATTTTCTTATTTATCGTTGCCAGTAGCATATACATGTTGCTTGTATCATTTCATATGACCACCTGATATATTATACCAGTATGTTTACCTGTATCACTTCATGAGATATCAGTGAGTATTCACCTTATTTATTTAGTTGATTTGAGTGATTATCAGCGTCATTTCATCTGTTGGTAGTTTGTCGCTGTTGGCTTAGGCCTACTATTGGAATACCTTAGACTATAACTTGATTCGATCTATTGGCTAGCTGGCCGAGTTCATATTTGAGCATTAGACGTATATGGATCTTGTATTTTGATATTAAGATATTTGACTTGTACCGCTTCATGTGTAGATGACTACTATTTTTGGATTTGGATCTACTTATGATAGTCTGTCTATGGGATTGATCTTGAGATGTTTGGCTCGTGACTGTGATTAGAAATATATATTTTATGTAAAGTAATTATCAGATTTGATATTTAATTGGTGATTAGTCAGATAAAATTTATTTGGATATAGAGGATGGCTTAGTTATGATCTTACTTTATTAAAGGATTTGAATTCTTGATGCTTGAATCAGTATATGGACTTATTTAGAGTTGAAGTTAATTTGAAATTTATATTCTTTATATCGGATATTAATTAGCAATTAGATGATATTGATAATGATTGGAGTATGATCAGATGCATGAATATCTTACTTTTGATATTGATGTGTACGATAAGACTGATTTTGAACTGTTAGAGTAGTTATTTTTAGATTCATCTACTTGTTAGGTTGTGACAGTATTGATGGTTCACTTTTGATGCCGAGTATCAGATGTAGACTACTTTAGATCACATGTTATCGAGGGTGTTCTACTCCTTATTTATAATTTGATATCTATTGATTTAAGTTGATCTCGAGGATAACTAGTGGACTACCTTTTCGTGATTTGTTCTTAATTTATCCAGTTGTAGAGATAGAGTTATTATGGGATTGATTTCATTAGTATCAGTGATCTTATACTTCAGAGTTTGATTGCAGTTATTGTTTGATCACAGTTATTAGTGATTTAGAGGATCAGAACAGATTGGTAGCAATGAGAGAATTGATTATTGATTTATTGGACTTGTGGGTTACTGTACTAGATTACTTTGATATGAATTGATTTTGATGTTCACGATGATTATATTGAGATTATGGGTAGATGGATTAGTTACTGATATCACTTTAGTACCGATGGATGAGATTTGACTGATTCTAGATGGGACTGTATTTTAGGGGATTAATATTTAGACCCATAATTGTAATTATTCATATTACTAAAAGTTATTGGAAAAGAATTGTTTAATCGTAACACCCTATACAACCCTATTGTTCATTGTATACACAGTTACTGATACTGTATACTGTTCTGATTATTGTTCACTATGTATATAATTACTGTTGACTGATATACTGTACTGTTACTGTCACTGTATCATCCCAGTATTCTAATAACATAGATTTTGATTGTTTAACTAAATTAAATAATAAAGCAAGTAGATAACTTACACTGAGATTTGAAAAATTGATGGAAGAGATAACATCTGTATTTTGGGTGGACCTAAGATACAAGTTGCGCAGCCGACTGAGGGTTCCACTGCAAGATTTCTGGGGGATGACTAGCATCCTATATGTACTGTTTACTGTTATACTATTCATATAGTGAGTTTACAGTTACTGTTACAGAGTACTTAGCAGTACAACCTGATTCAGTATCAGGAAACTGAGGTCGTGATCACGAGTATGTATGGGACCCACCTAAAGAAAGGACAACGTCTCTAATCAATCAGTTTTAATAACTTAAGACCCCAATTGACACGTATAATAGGTGTAGTATGGGATGCGTTTATTACAGGTGACAATTGGTGTTCATTGACATAATTAATAATAATAAACAATTATTATGTACTGTAATTGATTGTACTCACCTGACTGTACTCGTATATGATATGATGACATCTGGTACATGTATACCATGATAGATACCCGATAGTACACATGATCTGATTTGGTCATCTGACTCTAGTACTGACTGCCCGCATTATTGTTCATTTATATTTAGCATGTTATTATAGTCTTATTTTGGTACATATTTTCATAATCTTGTTCTTGATATTGATTATCAGTTCTTTTATTCACCGTTTATCATGTTGTACATATTGTTTATTATGCACGAGCACTTTCTCCCTTTCTTACACACTGATTAGGTCGCTTCCTGATGACCCTGGATTTGCACATCCAGATATTAGACGTTTTATCTTATTGATCAGGTGTTCGATGAGACCAGACATGTTGCGAGGAGGTGGAGTTTCTCTCTTCTTGATTATCGATATTTCTGCTCTTTTATTCATGTTATTCCTTAATTTTCGCTATATCGTATCCAGTTACCATTTCATATTCTTATTCATATGCTATTATTGTGTTAGATATTTATATGTCATATTGCAGTGATATTATTTATCGTAGTAGATTTTATAACTTGTTCAGGTTAATTTAGGCTTAGCATGTACACGTGGGGTATTCTCCTGCGTATATAAGTCGTCGACTCTCATTGCGACTCCATTTTCACATATTTTAGAAAGCGGGCATGACAATTATACCCTCGGATAACCTCTAAAATCTTATTGGGGATTAAAGAAGTGAATATAAAATTTGTAGGGAGTTTATTAGGAAATTAGTGCTAACATGATCATGGATAGTACTTCTTCAAGAACTTGTCATTAATCGACATAATGAGCACATTACTATTTGGATTTGTAAGGCGATAAGCTTCATTTGAGTAGATTGTCTCTACTATAAGAGGCCCTTCCCGCTTGGAGTGAAATTTACATTTGGTCTTGTGTGTCATCACCATGGGTCGCCTGACAGCTAAAATCAAGTCTTCTTTTTGGAAGACTCTCTTTTTGACTTTTTATTGAAGGCTTTTGAGATTCAAGCTTGATATAGTTCAATGCGCTGCTGAGCTTGTAGTCACTTTTCTCTAGCGCTTCGGGCTCTTGAAGACGTCGTTGATCATTGTCTCCATCTGTTATCTAGGTTGCCAGGGCAACTTGAAGTGATGCTATTTGTATCTCTAGGGTGTAACTGCTTCACACCCATAGATTAGAGGAAAAGACGTATTGCCTGTAGGGGTTCGAATCGTTGTTTACTAGGCCCAAAGACAGTTACTGAGCTTCTCATTCCAGTCTCGATTGCTTTAAGAGATGAACTTTTGAGAAGCTTGATGATCGTCTTATTGAATGCTTCTGCTAACCCGTTAGCAACAGGATTGTATGTAGTCGAAGCCACATTTTGTATGCGATATTTGTCACATAACCGGTAGAATGATTGGCTCGAAAATTTGAGACCATTATCATGGATGATTCTCCTGGGGACACCAAATCGATGGATAACATGGCGTTTAATGAAGTTAATAATGTTGGTAGTTTTAACATTAGTAATTGGTATAGCTTTTTCCCATTTTGAGAAGTAATCGGTTATAGTAAGAATGAACTGATAACCTCTAGCCGATGGAGGACTGATATATCCTATGACATCGATTTACCAAGCTTCAAATGGCCATGAAGCAACTGTGGGATGGAGCAACTCCATATGTTGGTGTATGAAATCTGCATGAATTTGACAAGCCTTACACCATCTTATATATTGCACTACATCAGTAATCATTATCGGTCAATAATAGCCAAATCTGTGCAGCCGGCCCTTGACCTTCGGACCCTACTGATGGCACTGTATATGCTATCATGATCTTCTTTAATTACTTCTTGCGCTTCCGTGTTGGATAGACAACGGAGAAGTATACCATCGCATGAATGATAGTAAAGTTTCTTTACCACTGAATCATAGTAAAAATGAGAAGATCTTCGTCGAATAGATGTTGTCTCTTTGGGATCATCGAGTAATATGTCATGCAGGGCATAGTCGATGATGGAAAATCGTCAGTCTCTAGGTTTGAAGTTTGTTGAGCTTGTATGAACTTCGCTAACCTCTAAACTATACTTTGGACAGAAGAGATGACGATTAGTTTGTAAATCACCTAGAGGGGGGGGGGGGTGAATAGGTGATGGCTAATCTAATGGTCACTAAATGCGGAATTAAAACTATTATGACCTAAACAAAACTATTACACTAAACACCACGTATAACATAAGAGTGTAGCCGAATTCCCCGTGAAGGGCTCTAAACTAACTCCTCTAGATTCCCCTAGATAAGGGTTGAGGTGCCGCGTTGGCTCTCTTGGTTAAATACAAGTGTTAGGAAACAATCCACAAGCATATACAGCAAAGCACAATATGAATATCAAGCATACAAAGAATAGACACAATATAAGTATGCAACATATAAACAAGAGACAAAGAGAGAGAGAGCAATCGCAAACACAAGTGATTTGTTTCGAGGTTCGAGCACCCTTGCTCTACATCCCCGCCTTCGACACACGAAGGATTTCCACTATAAACGATCCCAATGGATCACTCCTCGGTGCCGCAACACCTACAAGGCGAGTTCACAATTGAACTCCTTGGACTCCCTAGTCCGTACACACGCAAGCCCACCGGCTCGCCGAGGCCGCACCTCAAACAACAAGTTCGCACCCGAACTTGAAACACGGAGTCCACACTAGGACCCGAAACAATCACGAACACACACGTCCGCCACCTCAAAGAAACAAAGATGAACTTTGGTGATCACAACTCTTGATCACCTAAAATCCTCTCACAACAAACTCCTATAGGTAGATATAGAATGGATAGCTCAAGTGATTGTGTGAAAAAACAAGGATTGAGATGGTGGAGGAAAACTCAAAGAATCTCTTTTAAACATTCTTAATAAAACTCCCCTTTTGATTGGAAGTATTTGCTCTCAATTTTGTGGTGAAAAACCTCTGAAAAGAGTAGGAAAAACTGGCTCTAAAAGTCTCCAAAAATCTTGTTGAAAAACAATGCCCAAACCCCCAAATTTATAGGCTGGAAAAAACTAGCCGTTGGGGTTCTGTCAGACCTGTCGGTCGACTGCCCGGTCGACCGGCCAACGGTCATATTTCTGACCGTTGTGCCATCGGTCGACCGGTCGGTCGACCGAGGTCAGATACAGAGAGTAAACTCTCTGTCCGGTCGACCGCCCAGTCGACCGGGGCCTTTCCAGAGAGCAGAGCTCTCTGGACGGTCGACCGGCCACCTGCCAGAACAGGCGTGCACGTCGGTCGATCGAGCCGGTCGACCGACTTCAGCCCTAGTCGACTTGGTCGGTCGACTAGTCGACTTGGCTGAAGCCTGGAACAAAAAATCTGGGGATTAAAACTTGGTCTTTTTGATTCAAGTAAAATCCCATAAAAACATAGAAAATCTACAAAAATAGTTTTACCAATACTTAGATAAACAAACATGCTTGCACAAGATCAAGGCATGTTATAAAAGATTTGGACTATTTTTGTAACTTGGAAATATTTGTTCAAAACAAAAACAGTATTTTCCAAAACTGATTTTTCCAAACTTGTTTTTTCAAAACTTCTCCAAATACAAAAACACGATATTTAAACTCATTTGAAGCATAGTGTGTATGGATATGATCCATTACACAAACATGGTGAAATATCTATGCTTTTGACATTAAGTTCTAAATTTGATTTTGGATAAAAGATATGAAAACTTGAAAACCAAAATCCAAACATGTATTTTCTAAAATAGAAAATCTTTTGTAAAACAAACTAAATCAAGAGTGTGTGTGTGTATATGTACTTGAGCAATCCACCAATTACTCTATCCTTTACATTTTAACTAAAAATAAAATCTTCTAAAATAAACCTAGACACAAGTCTTCACTTGAAGCCTTCTCATCTTCTTGACTTGGTCCAAACACGATCCAAACTTGATGGATCAAACCGTGGTAGCTCCAAAACTTGACTTTAAATCCTTTGTTGAAGCTCCACACCTACTAAGATCTTGATCATAAATCTGTCACTAATTAAACACAAGATCATTAGTAAACATAACTACATGAGTTGATCATCATCAAAACTAGAGTGATGGGCCTTCGGGCCAACATAGTTACCGTGAGACGGTAACTGGTGTCGATCGGTAAGGCCAATGTAGCCGAAAATGCAACTAGAGCGTCTGCCTTTATGTTTTAGAGGCGAGACAAATGGTTGATATAGAAGCCATCAAATGTGTTAGCCAACTGGATGGCCACATGCTGATAAGGTATCAAGTCTTCATGACGAATCTCGTATTCTCCCTTGATTTGATTAACTATCAATTTAGAGTCACCATAGACTTCAAGGTATTGTACCCCAATTTGTTGAGCAAGCTGAAGACAAATGAGTAGAGCGTTGTACTCGGCCACATTATTGGAACATGATTCCGTTAATGAGGAAGCACAAGAAAGAAAATGATTGTGTGGTGAGACAAACACTACCCCACTCTTGTAACTATCTTGCTTTTATGACCCATCTTTGATGTACCATCAAAGAACATTTGCCAAACTTTGTCTTCTAAGGTCATGTTGGCTTCACTGATCTCGTTTGGGATGTCTTCGTGCAACTTTGAAGTTTCTGAAACCGGATAAGCTGCCAGAAAGTCTCCAAGGGCTTGGCCTTTTATCACGTTCTGTGGCACAAAAGTATGTCATATTGGGATAATAATATGGCGCAATTAGCTAGTCTAGAATTCAAAGAATTTGGCTTCGTCATGAGGATCTGTAAAGGATTAACTCTAGAAATGACATGTATGGTTTGGCCGACCAAATAATTCGTGTCTTCTGCATATCAAAGACTAGAGTGAGGCACTCTTTTTCGACTGAGTTGTAGTGGCTTTCGACCCCAATTAAGGTTCTGCTTAAGTAGTAGATGGCTTGCTCGAAGCCTTTATCATTCTTTTGCAAGAGCAGAGTACTAAAAGAATAGTCCATAAATCTTACATAAAGTGAGAATGATTTTTCTGAAATGGGAGCTACCAAGACCGGAGGCTTGATGAAATATTCTTTGATATCTTCAAAAGCTTTTTGGCAGGCCTCATGCCAAACAAAGGAGACATTTTTTTCTCATTAACCTCGTGAAAATTTGACAGCGACCTAAGAGATTTGCGATAAATCTTCGAATATAGACAAGCTTGCTTTGTAGACCTCTATCCTCCTTGAGAGTCTTTGGAGGTTGCATATTTTGGATGACCTTGACGTTATCAGGGTCAAGTTGAATCCCTTTGGACGTGACGATGAATCCAAGAAATTTGCCGCTTGACACTCACAAAAATGACTTTATCGAGCTTATTTTTAGCTGATGAGCCCACATGATGTCAAATACCATTCTTAGGTCGTAGAGATGGTTGTCTTTGCTGTGACTTTTGATTGCATTATCGTCGACATAACATTTTATTGTCTTCTGTAGATGATCACAAAAAAATATGCTCATTGCATATTGGTAGGTCGCACTGGCATTTTTCAAGCCAAAAGGCGTCACCGTGTAACAGTATACCCCCAACGGTGTGTGAAATGACATATATTTTTCATCATTTAGATACATTTTGATTTGATTGTATCCTGAAAAATCATCATTAAAGGACATTCTTTCGAAGCTGCATGTGTTGTCAATTATGATGTCAGTAATGGGCAACGAAAATTCGTCCTTAGGACAAGTTGTGTTAAGATCATGAAAGTCAATGTAGACTCTGATCTTCTCATTCTACTTGAGCATGTGTACAATGTTAGCAACCCAGTCTGGGTGTTTTTCCTCATGAATGAAGCCATATTCGATGAGATTATGAATTGCAGTTTCAATTGCCTCCATATCGGGTCGAAATCATCATTGTTGTGTAACCGTTAAATGTCCGATTTGTTATTGAGATGATGAATGACCACTTGTGGGTCAAGACCAAGTATGTCTTCATAACTCTATGAAAAGACGTCTATATATTCTCAAATTAGAGAGATAAAATTTTGCCTTTCATTTGGTGAAAGGCTTTCGCTTATGGAGATAAGCTTTGGATTAGCCTGATCACCTACAACAACCTGGACCACCTTGTCTTCAGTAGGAGGTTCATATTGTTCAAAATATTTTTTTCATTGGAGATCGAGTTGTTGAGCCCCACTTATTCTTGGGCATAGAGGGGTCAAACTTTTTTGCTGATTTTTCCAGCTATTTTAGCTTGTTTAATGAGCTTCTTCCACGTATGGGCTTTAACAGCTCCCATAGAACTTTCACTTTATCGAGAAAACTATGCCTGCATGTTTGGAGCAAAATGGGTAAAGGCATACCTGCAGGGCACATGAGAGAAGGGTTGCGAAACATCTCTATGTAGTCCGTTACGAATTCTCCTCCCTTTGAACTGTTAAGATCAAGCTTGTCCATGATCAAGTCGGTATCATCCTCATAAAATTGGGAGAGAAACCAAGTTTTCAGGTCACCCAAGAATTGATGGAGCTACTTGGAAGGTTCCTGAACCAGTCAAAAGCCACCCCTTGAGGGTGCCGATGAATAATCTGGTCAGATAGCGTAATTATCTATTACTTATCAATTTGGGACTAAAAGTAATATATATGTTGGTTTGGTGAGCTCTTGTCATCAAATGTATGCAACATTGGCGGCTTGAACTTTGGTAGATACAGAACTGAGTCCCACTCTAGCGGGTAAGGACATGTCATCCCTACCTTCTTCAATTCATCCCTTTGGGCCAGGGATGCTACTTGAGCCCTGATGCCTTTGATTACTTCAGCATTGATTAAAGATAAAGAAGACTCTTTTGTATTTTTATTCTCTGGAGTCTTATTTTCTTCTTCCCGCTCATTGTTGTTAGAATTCTCCTCGTTGTTCTGATCTATCATGAGCTGAGTCAACATGCGTTGGAAGTTTTCCAAGGCTTCTTGCTGAGCCTCCGAAGTTTGCTTCTGAGCCTCCATGCGGCGACAGAGATCTGCTTCATTATCATTATCAATCATGTTAACCGATACAAATCCTTTTCGTGCAGAGCTGATGGTAGTAGAAGAGGCATAGCCGATACTTTCTTCTTTATCATCAGACCATTGGAAAAAGTGCCTCAATAGCTCCAGTGATATATCCCCTGTCGATGAAGAAGGTTGTTCATAGTTGTGGGATATTGCTACCCTGGAGTGAGTACCTTGAAAGGCACCCTCCTGTTTCACCAGAACTTGACCTAAACTGGGGCTATAGTCAGAGTCTGCAGAACTGAATGAGGGAGTATGAGCCCCCTTCTCCTTCTCTAGGATAGTAGCAGATCTCTTCCTCTACTTATCATGTTGATAGAGCAGGCGTAAGGTGTGATATCTTTGTCGTTTTCTTCTTTTGAGACTTAGGTCTCTTAGAAGATTGGACCGATAATTTATTGTTGATTTGGAGATATAGTGGGGAATGACCCCAAACAAATATGGAGAGAATGCACTATCAATATTTGACATCCCGCTTGTCTGCACTGGGATGGCGGAAGTGAACTGGTTCCTCAGAGTGGAGTTTCCACTTGTTGCTCAAATAGTCTCTTATATCTGTGTTAGCTGGACCCAATGATCCAACATGGAGACTCGAGAGACTGAAAGTTAGTCCTCTTGGGTTGAAAAATCTTGGGCTTAGCCTTCATGGCTTTTCTTTTGGTTACAGGTGAAGCTAGAATAGCTTCACCACATGACTTAGTTTCGCATGACGAAGCTGGCATAGCACTGAGTGCTTTAGCTCCGCTGCTGGAAGCGAGCTTAGCACCATTTTATGCTTTTGATTTTAGTTAAGCTAAATTAGTTTTGCTGCGCGCTTGTGCAGCGCTAGCGCCAAGCGACGCTTTGGCTTTAGCCTCACTGGATAACCTGGATTTTGTCATTGTACTGTTGAGAGCTACTGATCGTACACATATATTGCATATTTATTAGTACATTTCTACAGTTATCTTATAATAAACTCTGCTAATCACCTTGTTTAATATCTAATTTGTGCAGGTAATCATTAATGAAGGGAGAGAAGATAATACCAAATAAATACCTATTAAAAACGGATTTATGCGAATCTATTTGGTTAACTGAAGATCAACAGAGATTTTGCCAAATTCAGAGTTCAAACTTAAAAACCATTGAAAATAAAAGCATATCAGAAGAATTAGACCCTGCGCCACCGGATCTGGCCAACTGGCCAGATCCAGATCATGGATCTGTGGCCAGAGCCGTGGATTCGCGGCTTTGTTGTGGCCGTCGGGGGAGCGTCTGCTCTCCTATCTTCAGACGCTTACCCTCTTTAGTTTTGCTTATAAATACTGCAAAATTCAGAGGAAGACGGGTATCACTCTAGCAGAGAGTTAGAATTAGGCTTTTTCTTTTTAGTTTTAACTTATGTTTTTCTTTTTTTAATGTAATTTTCAGTTTCTTTGTAAGCTTAGGATAGAGAGAGAGAGAGAGAGAGAGAGAGAGAGAGAGAGAGAGAGAGTTGTATTGAGAGTGACACCATTGTAATTTTCACTCCTTTCTTTTATAGTTTCTCAATTTAATCAAAGGTTGCATTTTTTATATTCTTTTTCCTCTTGCATTTACTTTCTTTTAATTTTGATTACAATCCAAGTGAGTCTATTAGCATCAGAATTGTCTTGCTTTTGCGAGTTCCACCGATAGCTCATGACAATGGATTCCTCCATATAGTCTGTATCATTTCATGCTTGCTCCTAGAAGTCTTGATGATGTAATGTGGATGGAGACTGAATCTGATCTTATGGGTTATGCACTGATCACCTCCGAATCAAGGTAAGACTGTCGCCAACGATCCACGGTAAGTAATCAGCTAAAAGAGGTAAGTATTCTTTAGTTTTTCTTTCTTTTAATTTCTTAGTATAGAACATATTTTAAGCCGACACCTTCGTTCCTCTTTTTTTCTTTTCTTTTTAACTTAGTTTTTTTTTTAACACCAACACCATCTTCTTCTATCTTCTCTTCTTCTAACTTAACTCTTTTCTCTTCTTTTCTTTAAAAACTAAGAAAAAAATGTTTTAAGCGATATTAGTAAACTAAGAAAGATTACTAAAATACTTTCATCACAGTCCCTCCTTGTGTATCGCGACTCGCATAGCCACTTGCTATAGCGGTAGTATTGAGAAACCCTAGCACTTTCTATCTTTCAATTCTAAACTCACTCTTTTTGTGCAGGTTCAGCCTCGATCAGCTACCCCGGACATCTCAGCCTCGCGACTAGAGGATGTGAGAGCAGCTTCGCCAAAAGCTAAGGGAAGAGAATCATCTCTAACCTCGCGCGAGGTTGAGTTAGCACTAACAGAGGCTGTTGTGGACTCATGCAGAGCCATTTTAGTCTCGTTGGAGACTATAGTACGCCCACATGGGACCTTAGATTCAACAAAAGCTTGTTTAGCCTTGCAGCACGCTGAAGTAGGCTCGTGCAGAGCCTTACGAGTCTCAATAGAGACTAGCTTCTAAGAAGCAACCAGAGGAGCTCTGGCTAAAGAGATCTTCCTGTGCTTGCGCATATTCAGGGATCTTACACTACCCCTAGAGAGAAGCTGCTCAAATTTCTCATAGTCAAATTGAATGACCAGTGTCTCAGCAGTAGATCTGAGGGTCTGATTGTCACATTGCAACACTGCATTCTCAGCAGTGGAGAAGGTTTCCCCCAGCGGAGTCACCGTCTTTTTTCCATTTTCAGTTCAAAGGGGAAAACTTACAAAAAATTTGAAGAGAATTACAAGTACAAGAAAATTATAAGAACTTTCCTTTAGAGTTTCTGGAGAAGTATGCCAGTAGGAGTCTGGTCAACGCGTGACCATTTTGTCCCTTTGATGATGCGAGTAATTAGACTTGAGATCTACTACTTGGGACATCCTTCTTACCTGGTTCTGAAAATTTCTCCTTGAGAGTGGAAAACTAGGGTATTAGCACCCTAGATTTATCCTTAGAAAATTAGAGAAATGAATCTCTTAGTTTTTTGGAAGCTTTAGAGAATAATTCTCTTCAGATGATTTTGTTATGGCCCAAGTCTTTAGCCAAAAAAAGCGCCCCTTACTCAACCTCAAAATGAGGTATTTATAAGCTCTATAGGGGTGTAATCGCCCCTAAAAATAAGCAAAGACTGAAAACAGCCTTGATAGCCTCGAATGTGAGGCTATTACAAGATCTGTGCGAGCCTAGCAAGCTTCATGCAAAGCTGCATAGGCTATGTGCGAGCCTACTATAGCCGTTCTGACTAAGGGCGTGCCCCTCTTAGTTATCCCCACTTAATTGGCCCACTTAATTGGGGAGATAATGGGGTGTAACTGCTCACTTTGAGTAGCATTAACCCCACTAAAGTAGTGGCGTTAGTTCACTAATCCTGCTGGTGCTTTGAAATGGTCAAAATGACTTCGAGTTAAAACTCCAAAAGTTTCATGCGAAGCTAGCCTACTGCGAGATATTCCATGCGGAGCTAGCCAACTGTGGGTCTAAAGCTCCATGCGGAGCTAGGCCTTACTGGGTTAAAGCTCCATGCAGAGCTACCTCAGTAAGCTCCGTGCGAATCCAGCCTTTGTTGGGCTAAAGCTCCATGCGGATCTAGCCACTTTGGCTAAGTTAGCCATTTTGTCTGAGCTTGGACTCTGTTCGACTATCTGTAATCTGTCTTTTGAAAGTGTCAACATATTAGATACCATACAGACCAATTGAAGAGCCATATGATATCTTATCTTTTGGAAGTGTCAACAGACACATCAAACCTTGTATCTGTCTTCTTAGTAAATATTATGTAAGTTATTTTAGGCCTTTGGCAGGAACAAAATAATGAAGAACGCTAATTGCTTAACCCTGCAACTTGAAAACACATATTTATTTTCTTTTTTTGTGTTCATTGATGGCATAAACCCAGAAAACTGCATTATACAGCCCAAATGAGAACAAAAGAGGAAGACATTAACAAGCTCTATATGCATTTCCATTATACTTCGTCGATTTTGATCAAAATATCATTATGAAGATTGTTACTACTGTCAATAATATTAGGTGGAGATATATATTCCAATACAATATAAATTGTTTTTCAGCTAGAATTTTGGATTCTGTTGTTTGCTTAGATGTATTTCGAATTTCAAGTTGTACTTAACTCGTATAAGGGAAAATTCAATGATATTTATCTGATTAGAAGGAGTTAAAGAGTAAAATTTATGCTTGTTGTATTCTTGAACTAGTTACACCTTAAAGTTACATGCCAGAGGATTAAAAAATCAAGGTGTTAGAGTTTTTTTAAAACTCACTGGAAAAAAGCAGAGGACCACGCCAGTCGACCGATGTGCACATCAAAAGAAACAGAAGACAATGTTGGTAGACCGACTCGTAAGTTGGAAATCTGAATGTAGCACCAACCATCCGGTCGATCGACCAACAGAGAGCAAAGCCTTTTGGAGCACTGAAGCAATTGGCCTAGCAGTCGACCCCCTCATGGGGTTGATCACTGCCCGGTCGACCGACAGTCAGTTCTGTCAGTTTTCAAATTGGATTCTGATTTCGATTTGATCCGATTTCAGAAATTTTAATTTTTTTTTCGTGGATTCTCTGACTATATATTAAGGGGTATTGTACTCTAATTTGTAACCAGTATTGGTGATTTGATTAATAAGATCTCGCTCCCTTCTACCTAAAGGAGGTAGGCAGTTTGTTGAACCTCGTTAAATCTTATGTTTTCTACTTTTAATCTCTGTTCATGCTTTTGGGATTGTTTTTGGCAACTCTAATTGAGGTTTTGAACCTCCAGAAGACCCAACAAATGGTATCAGAGCTTTTGGCTTTGTTGTGATTGGTGGAGTAGATCATTTTTGAAAATTCAATCTCGGATTTCATTTAGAGGTAAAGTTTTGACCTTTATCTTTTTGGACCTATTTCTCTGTTTAGATTCCACATTTGCATTTGGTTTTTCTAGAGAATATAATCGAAGTCAATCTATTAACGGTGAAGACCGTTAATATTCACCAATTAAAGATCGACGTGATAAAGTTCGATGGCATGAACAACTTCGGTATGTAGATATGCGAGATGATGGATGTGTTGACCACATCAAATTTGAATGGTTCTCTTCTGTATGAGAAAAAACCAGAGGAGATTTAGAAAAAGATTGGGACAAGTTGAACCGAACAGTGTGTGGCATCATTAGATCTTTTCTGACACAAGATCTGAAGTATCATGTGATGACAAAAATTTTTGCAAGAAAGATTTGAGTGATCCTAAAGAACTAGTACCTGATGAAAAGTATCGAGAACCATTTGCATCTCAAGTTGAGGTTTTACTGCTTCCAGTTGAAAAAAGGGAATTTCTATCGGTGAGCACATGAAAACTATATGAAGCTTCTTGCAGACCTAGCTAATATGGATGAAGTGATCAAGGATGAGAATAAGGCATTGATCTTGTTAAGCTTTCTTCCGGATGATGATTTATTAGACCTTCGTTCTCACCTTAATCAATATTAAGCAATCCCTTAGTTACAATGAGGTGTCGATTGATCATGTGAACCATGAACTAAGACGGAAGGACAAGGAGCCCTCCAATTGCACATCAGCAGAGGCCTTGACTATAAGAGAAAGGAGTTCCGATTGAAAGGGCAAAGGTGATTGTGGGAGATCGAAGTCCATGTCTGATTTGAAGAAAAATCAGCGTGCTTTTTGCAAAGAAGAAGAATGCTGAAAAGTTAATTGTTCAAAGTTCAAGAGCAAGAAAGAGTAGAAGCCAAAAGCAAATATCGCATAGGTGAAGAGTTTACAGATGGATAGTTCAGATTCTAACTCATCAGTTGTTTTGCTTATTAATACTACCCTTACAATTTGCTACTTAGATGTTTCTAAGTGGATATTGGATACATTCGCTACCTACCATATTTGTCCCAAGCGGGATTGGTTCGCTAGCTTTGAGAAGCTAGACAATAATTTGGTGCAGATGGGTGATGACTCTACTGCAGCATGGATGGAGTAGGTATGGTCCTTATCAAGATGATCAATGGGATAGTGAGGGAGCTGAAAGATGTGAGATACTTTCCTCAGATGAAGAAGAACCTTATCTTATTTGGAGCTTTGAACGCACATGGTCTAGAATTTTCTGGTAGAGACAAAGTTCTCAAGATGCTCAAAGGCTCTATAGCTGTTTTGAAGGGTGTTAAGAGCAATAACTTCTATTACTTGAAGGGTAATACCATTACAGGGCAAATGATAATTTTAGTTAGTTCAGATGAGGATTCGACCAGGCGATGACATATGAGGTCATGAGAAAAGTCTTTGCAAACTCTTATGAAACAAGATTTATTGAAGGGTGCCAAGACCTACAAATTAGAGTTTTGTGAACACTGCGTCATTGCAAGAAGACCAAGGTGAAGTTTGGCACCACTATTCACCACATAGAGGAAATTCTTGATTACGTTCACATGGATGTTTGGGGACTTACCAAGATGGCATCATTTAAATGTATGCATTACTTTATGTCATTTATTGATGATTTCTCTAGGCGTTGTTGAGTGTACACTATAGACACAAAGGGAAAGTCCTACATTTGTTTGTGGAGTAGAATAAGCATATGGAGAAACACATAAAAAGAAGGATCAAGGTACTCCATTCAGATAATGGTGATGAGTGCACTAGTGATCCTTTTCTACACCTATATTGTGATGAGAGCATAAAGAGACACTTCACAGTAAGAAAAACATCACAATAGAATGAGGTGGTCGTAAGGATGAATCGTACCTTTCTGCAAAAGGTTCGATGTATGCTATTGAATTCAGGATTGTCAAAATCTTTTTAGGCTGAGGCGTTGATGTATGTGTGCCATTTTATCAATATGTTGCCATCATTTGAGATAGGAGGTAAAACTTCACGAAGATTTGGTCAGGAAAAGCTGCTCAAGATTATGATTTGCTTAGGATATTTGGATGTCTTTCCTACTACCACGTCAAGGACGACAAGTTGGATTCAAGAGCAAAAAAATGTATGTTTTTGGGGTTCAAAAGAGGTGTTAAAAGCTACAAAATATGGGACCCGAAAGACAAGAAAACTATTTTGAGGATGATGTCACATTTGACAAGGCTTCAATGATGAAGTTTACCGACTCTCAGCAGGTGAAAAGTAAGAAGACCATAGAGGTATCGCAATAGGTGGAGAGCAGTGTCAGTCCACGTACTCTAGGTAGTTCAGTATCGTTCGAGATTCCATTAACAGTGACACAGGACGAGAATCATGCAGCCGATAAGGATACTGAAGACATTGAAATTAAGGACAAGTTATGGACCATAATGGAGATATTACTCTCGCTGTTTTAAATACCACAAGCACACGATTGATCGATTATAGCACTTAAGGGTCGATCCTCAGTGATAGGTAGTTCTTATATTTTTTACACAATTAGGCGAATTGAGCACAAATGTAAAAGGTTGGATTTTTGGTTTTAAATTATCAGATAAAAAGGATAAATATCCAAGATGGAATTCCTAAAACTAAATAACATGCAGAACTTATCAATCTCTCTTCTATGGTCCATTGGAAATTTTTAATCAGGTTTTAGAGACCACAAGTTATACAAATTCATGTCATAACCTATCAAATCTTGACCAACTAGTTATTGCAAGTCTTAGTGTCAAATTTATGTTAATAGACAATTAATCCTCCAATTGACAATCCAAGTATAGACTATAATAGTTTATTAAATAATCAACCTTAGAACTAAATCTAATTTAAGAAAACAATTATATCTAACTAAAAACATGATAAAATTAATCATGTAAAGTTAACCTACAAAGCATGATCTAGGATTGATTGCCTAAGTATAAATCATAGTCCTCCACGTCACGAATTTTATAAATTATTTTTTCATTATTCATAGGTTATATGATCTAGCGTGATTAACCTTGAGAGAGATCTTTAACCTTCTGCATCCTATTTAATCTAGGTTCATTCTCTTAGAGAGAAGATTCTAACTATTCATGATCAGACTAGTAACAATATAATCTAATAAACGAAACATAATTAAATTTTTACTTTACTAATTGCAGCAAATCAAATAACTAAATTAATTAATCTAACTAATTGCAACAAATAACTAATGTAATTAAACTAATCAAAATTAATTAAAACACTAAAACGTTAATTACTTGAGGAGGAAATTGTGTGGTCCCTACAGCCCACGCGCACGGAAAACGAGGTTGTCTCCCAGCGATTTCGCCTGCTGAGCGTGATAACGCAACGCCCATAGCCTTTCTCTTGCACGCTGGACGAGGCGACAGAGTGGGGTTCGGTTCATGTGTATGAGCCACACGCATATACAATAAGAAGATCAATCACACGTTGACACGTGGATTGGAACTCTTATAATATGTTATAATATGTATGTGAGGCCCACACAAATAACATATTATAAGAGTTTCAATCCATTTGTCAACATGTGATTGGTTCTCTTATTGTATGTGTGTAGCTCACACACATGAACCGAACCCATCCACAGAGCGTATGTTTCCCGCTGTGTGCATAAAAGCATAAAAGACGTTAGCGAAATGTCATTGTTCTGCTTCTCATGCACAGAACGCGATGACAATCCCCTTCTCGCGTATAGAGAATGAGACATGCACGCAGGCAGACCGAGCGTAAAAACCGCGTCTCCTCCACCGAGAACGAGGAATTGATGAGCAGTGACAAAAGAGATTATTTTTCTCAATAATTAAGTGCTTAATAAAAACCAAAAATGTTGAAGATAAAACTGCACCACCTATGATTTTTTTTTATATAAAATAAAATTGTGAAAATTAAAAGATCCCCCTAACCCTAGATAGTATAGTGCTTTTATATGCCAGGTTTTGGCCCTTTTACAAATAAGTCTCAAACAACTATAAAATTACACAGAGCAAGCTTTTCAATTTTGAACTTTGTGAAATTTACATTTAACCCCCTGAACTTTTCAAATTTGTATTTTCATCCCAAGTGGGCTCAACTCCTTCGATTTGAATGTTGATTTCTTTAGTATAGATTTTAAGTGTAATAGAGATTCTGACAATGTCAAGTCTCTAATCTTGCACAAAACTCCTTTAAGCACGCCTAGTGCCTTTGGGTATGCATTTATTGTCCAGTCTTCTCTTAACAGTCTTGTCTGTAAAAATCACAAAAAATATTTAAGTAGCATTATTTAAGTATAATAGATAAATAAGAGTATAAATATAATATAAAACTATGTTAATCAAATATCCTCACACCTATCTTTTGCTAGTCTTCGAGCAAAATAAATAAAATGAAAAACTAAGTTAAGCTAACCTAACTCACTTTCATAGGCATCACAATTGAACTTAACATATGAAACAAGCCGTTAAACCCCTAGGCTACTTCTAGAGGACGAGTGTTCTCTCGTGACAGTTTGCAGTGAATCTATCCACAATAGGACAAGTGTTGTCTCATGAGAGTTTGTAACGAATCTACCCAAAAAATTTAGGAGAGATAGAGATTAAGAAATAAACAAAAGGAAAAACAAGGATAACCAAAAAAAAAAAGAAAATATTTTTTATCTACATAAGTCAACGAGCTAGTAAGATTCCAAGTGTTCCAAGAGTTTCATTTTCAAGATCAACCTCAATTTAAGAATCATATTGTTTATAAAATAAAGGTTCAAATCTTAAATTTTACACCACCTATCCTATGTCTTAGTTCATATGTACTCTATGATCGTGATATAGTTCTTAAGCTTGAGAATCATGACTCCAACTTTCATACTTCTTTTATAAAATTTTTCTTTTTTTGCACTCTTTTAGCTATCTTTCGTGTAACCAAGGCTTTCCGAGATCAAACACCTAGCTAATTGATAATTAAAATTGTTGGATTTCTAAAGTGTCATGTCCTATTAGACTTTCTCAGCTACCCATGTAACGAGCTTTAGGCCAATGACTCTCAAGCCAGGAGGCCAAGGTAATTAGTGAAAGTACACCTAGAAGGGGGTGAATAGGTGTACTTTCAAGCTAATGAACTAAATGCGAAAATTAAAAACTTAATTGCAACAACACTTAATGCAACCAACGAGTGTAGCCGAATTCCCGGTGAAGGGCTCTGAACTAACTCCTCTTGATTCCTCTGAATAAGAGTTGAGGTGCTATATGAAGCTCTCGTTGTTAAGCACAAGTGAGGCACACACAAACAAGTCAAGCATATAATATATGAATGAGCAATATGAAATGATGCAAGGCACAAAGTAAAGAGAGAGTTAGAGTCAATGGATCAATCGCTAACACACGTATATATTTCGAGGTTCGAGCACCAGCTCTACGTCCCCGCCTTCACACAGAAGGATTTCCACTAACTTGTCCACACAGGACTCCCACACAGGGAACCTCTACTGAGGATTTGGGGCAATAAAATAACCAGGAGTACACAACTCCTCTCTTTACAAACACAACCTCTACACTTAGAAGTTAGGCACAAAGCCATCACAAAACTCAATCAACCTCACAAATGAGGGATGGGCACAAAGCCAACAACCAATCAACCTCTCATTAGAGGGATAGGGCACAAAGCCACCACTCCAAAATCAACCTCTACCAAGAGGGATAACACAAAGTAAGAGGGTTTACAACTTAGTGATCAAAACACCACAAACTAATTCTTTCTCACAAAACAAAGATCCTATAGATAGGATAGAATAATATGCTTAAGTATGAGAAAAATCAAAGGAATAAAAATAAATACTCAAAGAAAATCCTTGGGAAAAACTAGAAATAAGGATGAAGAAGTTGAACCAAAAATACTTTTCCCAAAATCACTTTTCTTTGATTTTCCAAACGCTAGAAAAACACCAAATCAAATGTAAACTTTAGAGCCCAAAACTTCTTTTTGATTGCTGCAAAAACACTAGTAAGATCAGAAAATAAGCTCTCTTGTTAAAAACTATTAAGAGAAAACCCATTTTATAGCCATTTGAAAAAACTAGCCGTTGGCAGCAATTATGGTCAGAATTGACCATCCGGTCGATCAGCCAACGGTCAAAATTTGATCGTTACCAATCTCCGGTCGACCGCCCGGTCGATCGTCCTTACCCGAGAGTAAGGATACTACAGTCGGTCGACCGCACAGTCGACCGGCCAAACCAAATGGCCTTGTGCACGTTTGTGTGCACGTCCGGTCGACCGGTCGGTCGACCGCCAGGGCCTGGCAGACAAAATTAGGGATTAGAAAACTAGGGTTTTTATTATCCTATTAAATCCCATAAAATCTCTAAAAATTCACAAAAATAAGTTCTTGCATGATCTTTGAAATACAAACTTGTTTGAGTAAAAATCAAACCATGTTACAAACATTTTGAACTCTTTTTGTGTTATGAAAATTTTGCCGAAAATCAAAATCCGTATTTTCCAAAACTTAGATTTTTGAATTGAAAATTCGTTTTGTCCAAAACTCATCCAAATACAAAAACATGATATTTGAAACAACTTGAAGCATATAGTATATGGATATAATCCAATATACATATAAAGATATATATCAATGTTTTTGACTAAAAATCCGAAAATATGTTTTGTTAAAATATCAAAACACCAAACTCATGAAATAGACTATCAAACTAAGTTTGTTTAAATAGATGAAGCATACATGTATATAGAACAAATCTAATATACATTAAACCATGTAAACTTGTTGATTCTATCTATTCATGAAAACCAAGATCGGTTATACCAAAAACCGAAAACCAATAAACATGAAACTTTAAACAATTGTGTGTGTTGTGAAACTTGAGCATATCACACTTCTAATCTTTAACAAATGGATCTAAAACATAATCTAAACTAGACTATGTACCGAAGTCTTCTTGTAGAGCGCCGTCTCCAAATCGACTCGATCCAAACGTGATCCACTGAGCTTGACTCCAACGAGTGCTAGGTATGAACTTTAACGCTCGGGCTCTTGAATCACCATGTGAAAAGCTCCAAAACACCTTTATTGAAGCTAATCACTTACTAATATCTTGGTTAAGTATCTGAAAGTAAACATCACAAGATTATTAGTGAACATAACTACATGAGTTAATCATCATCAAAATTAGAGTGGAAGGCCTCTGGGCCAACAATCTCTCTCTTTTTGATGATGACAAAACTCATGGAGTTATATATGCATGGATTAAAGTTAAGCTTCAAAGAAGCTCCCCCTAACTCATGCATAGCCATAAACAATAAATATATGCAATGAATACTAAACATGAATATGCATCAACATGCATAAAATAATGAAATGAACATGCTCTTGATATCAAACATGAAATAAACATGCCCTTGATACCAAACTTTTAAAAATAAATTCCTTTTCCTTTATAAAATAAACATGTTCTTAAATAATTGCTTTTGATACCAATAAAAATTTCAATGAAAAAACTTAAGCTCTTGATACCAATCAATAAAACAAAATTCTTGATACCAATTGGAAAGATAATCACTAAAAGTTTTTGATAACAACAATAAAAAATATCAATATAAAAATCAATAATAAACAATAAACATGCATATAAACTCAAATACTTCTCCCCCTTTTTGTCAATCATCAACAAAGGGGTCAAAGAAAATAATATTCTCCCCCTTTTGTCTTAAACAAAAAAAATCAATGAGGGGTGAAATCTAATCAAAACATTATGATACCAATTGTAAGAAAAAAATCAATTAGTGCATCATGATATCTATGAAATATACCAATTGAAAGTACATAATGTGGTACATAAAATAAATGTTTTAATATAAATTTAAATACCAATTGATACCAATTGTAAGTAAATACCAATTAATACCAATTGTAAGTAAATAAATCATTTTGAGCAATTCAACCAAAAATTTTGATATGAATAAAACATACCAATTGTTAACATTGTTTTATTGTTTTCTTTATTATAAGTAAACTTATAGGTAATCTTGATACCAATATGTAAAGATTAGTACCAATTGAAAGTACTTTTTTTTATTAAAAGCATATGATATCAAAAATAATCAATATCATTTTTTTAATCATGTTTCAACATAAATTGTGGGAGTAAAATATCAATTAAAAGATGAAATATAAATTTTCTCCTCCTTTATGAAATACCAAATAAAATGATGCATAAGCTTGTATAAGATACCAATTGAAACATAATCAATTGAAATATAATAGTCATTTGAAATCAAGCTTAGCAAAACTAAAATTTGTGCTCAAGGATATAGAGATATAGTAAGCACAAATAAATCATATATATATGTATGAAAAATTGAATACCAATCGAAATTGATACTATTTGAAGTGTAATCATACATATATAGAAACATATATGAGTATACGAAAAGAATGTCAATAGTGATACTAATTGAAAAGATCCAATGATACCAATTGAAACACAATAAGATCAAGTGTATAACTCATATTACCTTCCACCCATTTCATGCACATGTTTAAAAGGATTTTAAATAAGAAGCATACAAGGCATGATCGCCCAACCAACCGCCCTTGAATGGGTAGAGTTTTCAAAAATAGGTTTGAAAATATAGTATGTTTGAAAAGCTCTATCACAATGAAGAATACGAACTAGTTTTAAGAAAATTTGAAAACTAGTACGAAATCCTTCAAGCAAGGAAAAAAAAAACATGAAAATCACTAAAACAGTGGCGTACGCAGAATTTTCACTAAGTGGAGGCGAAAACATTTTGAACTAAAATTGAAAATTTATAAAAATCAAACAACATATTCCAAGTTTTGATATTATAAAAAAAATAGAGAGGCTCCCATTCAAGACAACATATCTTACTCTAAATTATAATGCTCCCCTTCGAGGAGCCATATTCTGAAATCGTTGAATGATTGATTCATTGTCAATGTTGTCAAATATGTCTTTTTCAATATATGTCACCAAGCAATTATTCATCAACTCATCACCCATTCTATTACGCAGTGAATTCTTAATAAACTTCATTGCAGAGAGGTTGTGAGAGTTCTCAATCCCAGAGGAGAGACTGAGAATCTGTCATTAGGAGAAACTAGAGGTTTTTTTTTTTTTGTGGAGATCAGGAGAAATGATCCTAGTTGGATTTTTTGCTTAGTTAATCCAACTCCAGTGGGGGCGACCGCATACGCTCGCCCCCACCTGCGTACGCCACTGCACTAAACCAATGTCACTCAAAATCTATATAGCACATATAATACTTATGAAAACAAAATCATGTGAAAACATCAAGAATATGAGTGTACATATTTTGTGAAAGACAAGTCATGAAAATAGGCAATCAAATTCAAATACAAAATTCCATCAAAACTAGAATTCCTTCAAGGTATATGTATGTCATGTACAAACTATCGTATACATACATATCTAAATATAAACGAGTCCACAAAAGTATATGCATGAAGGCAAGTGGCTCAAGGGATGTATATGTATAGCCAATAGTTTGGACAAAATAGACATATACATGAGTTAAACAATAAACATGAAAAATATGCAGAAAATGAGAATACAAGTCAAATACATGAATCATCAAAACTAGGCTATACTAGCACATCTAATAAGTACAAATGAGCGTTTAAGAACAAACATATAATAGTCTATTTGTAGCTTACTAGTTGTACAAGTATATATTCAAGTCTTAATGAAAACTAACATCTAAACATGTAATCAAAATATGAAGCATAAAAATCAAAATAAAAACTTATATGTTCATAATGGCAAATGCCCATGAATTAGATCTAGAATATACACATTAGTTAAACTAAAGTGAGAACACTAAATATGGGTCCATATACACATGGGTGTCTCAAATACAAGTCATGTATGACAATAGTCTAATAAGCATGGCATATGACATGATGAGCATTAAAACAAAACATGCTATAAATCAATGATCTAAAAACATGCAAACATAAATAAGGAGTAAGAGATAGTTACCAAACCATGAGGGCAACTCTCCATGTCTCCAAAACAAGGTGGTCCTCCCACCATACTCCCCTTGAAAGTGATGCATCCAAATTGTCATCTTTAGGCTCAGAACGCATCACCTCAAGGCACCATTACTCTCACGTCATGTGAGAGCCTACACCTACATCAAATACAATAGGGGTGGTCTTTGGTACCCACACTCTTTTGGGTCCATGGGGGTTAGTACCTTTCCTAACTCAAACAAATTTAGTTGCTAAATTTGAATCATGTATACGATCATAACAAAACTTAGCAAGGTGGCCCTTACGTCCACAATGTGTACAAGTGTACACATGAGCATACATAGTGTTGTGTACATGAACGTGTGAAGCATGTGTATACCGTGATTTGTGTGTATGCATAAGAGGAATTTGTTTCTTTCAAAACATAGATTCTAACCATGTATGGTTCATGGCATAATGGCTCAAAGTGGAGCCCAAACAATCCACACTTTTCTTCAAATATTTATATCATTTTTAATACTTGAAGATAAAGTGGAGCATGCAATGGTAAGCTAGGTGAAGCTACACTAATATGGCAAACATGAGAATCTAAATCATTTTTCAAAGTAACATTTTTCTTTAAACAATCTTTCAATTCTTGTGAAATCAAATTTATTTTATTTTTCAAAGAATTATTCTCTTTTAATACAAAATCAAGTTTTAAAGTTAAATCCTCACTTTTCTTCAAAACATATTCACAATCATTTTTACTTTTCAAAATTTTGTTTTCATTAAGTGCAAGATCAAGTTGGGATTTAAGCGAGTCACTTTCACTTGAAATCTCATCCCTTTCTTGCAAAACAATCTCAAGTTTAGAAGATAAATTTTTATTTTCTTCTTTTAAACCAAGACTTTCCTTTTTCAAAAGTTTATATTTTGAAATCAAATTTTCACAATTTTTAGCAAGTTCATCATTTATGGCTTGTGCCTCTAAACACTCATTGCAATAGGAACTCGTGCTAGCATCTAGTTGAGTTTCCGATTGTACCTCAAGGGAGTCATTCCCTTGGACCATGAAGCAATGTTCGTCAGACTTGTCTCTCCTAGCTCTCCTCTTCTTATCGATAAGCGTTGGTAGCTCGGGAGATGTCAAAATGCTCCATACTGCAAAAGCGGACTCATAGTTAGAAAACACATGTAAATATTCTTTATCAAGAGATGCTCTAAGTGCCTTTAGGGCTAGTGCATTGGCCTTTATATGCCTGCTATCACTAAGATAGGATTCCTTGGTAATGGTAAGGTAAACTCTATAACCTAGAGTTTTTAAATGACAACTCATCAGAACCTTCCATATATCAAGTCTAGAGATATCAAACACGGGAGGGATATCCATGAGTGCAAACAATATGTGTGCAAATCCAAATGCAAATGTAGATTAGCAAAACCAAGATCACACTCCTAGGTGGTTAAACCAAATATCAGGAGCGTAGGCTCTGATACCAATTGAAAGTACACCTAGAGGGGGGTGAATAGGTGTACTTTCAATCTAATGAACTAAATGCGAAAATTAAAAACTTAATTGCAACAACACTTAATGCAACCAACGAGTGTAGCCGAATTCCCGGTGAAGGGTTCTGGACTAACTCCTCTTGATTCCTCTGAATAAGAGTTGAGGTGCTATATGAAGCTCTCGTGGTTAAGCACAAGTGAGGCACACACAAACAAGCCAAGCATATAATATATGAATGAGCAATATGAAATGATGTAAGGCACAAAGTAAAGAGAGAGTTAGAGAGTCAATGGATCAATCGCTAACACACGGATATGTTTCGAGGTTCGAGCACCCAGCTCTACGTCCCCGCCTTCACACAGAAGGTCCACTAACTTGTCCACACAGGACTCCCACACAGGGAACCTCCACTGAGGATTTGGGCAATATAATAACCGGGAGTACAGAACTCCTCTCTTTACAAACACAACCTCTACACTTAGAGGTTAGGCACAAAGCCACCACAAAACTCAATCAACCTCACAAATGAAGGATAGGCACAAAGCCAACAACCTCTCACTAAAGGGATAGGGCACAAAGCTACCACTTCAAAATTAACCTCTACCCAAGAAGGATAACACAAAGTAAGAGGGTTTACAACTTAGTGATCAAAAGATCACAAACCAATTCTTTCTCACAAAACAAAGATCCTATAGATAGGATAGAATAATAAGCTCAAGTGTGAGAAAAACCAAAGGAATGAAAAATAAATACTCAAAGAAAATCTTTGGGAAACACTAGAAATAAGGATGAAGAAGTTGAACCAAAAATACTTTTCCCAAAATCACTTTTCTTTGATTTTCCAAACGCTAGAAAAATACCAAATTAAATGTAAAATTTAGAGCCCAAAACTTCTTTTTGATTGCTGCAAAAACACTAGTAAGATCAGAAAATAAGCTCTCCAAAAACTTATTAAAAACTATTAAGAGAAAACCCATTTTATAGCCATTTGAAAAACCTAGCCGTTGGCAACAATTATGGTCAGAATTGACCATCCGGTCGACTGGCCAACAGTCAAACTTTAACCGTTTCCAACCTCCGGTCGACCGCCCGGTCGACCGTCCTTACCCGGAGTAAGGATAATACAGTCAGTCGACCGCACGGTCGACCGACCAAACTAAATGGCCCTATGCACGTTTGTGTGCATGTCCGATCAACCGTTCCGGTCGACTGGCTCCTGGTCCGGTCGACCGGTCGGTCGACCGCCAGGGCCTGACAGACAAAATTAGGGATTAGAAAACTAGGGTTTTTATTATCCTATTAAATCCCATAAAATCTCTAAAAATTCACAAAAATAAGTTCTTGCATGATCTTTGAAATACAAACTTGTTTGCGTAAAAATCAAATCAAGGTACAAATATTTTGAACTCTTTTTGTGTTATGAAAATTTTGCCGAAAACCAAAATCCGTCTTTTCCAAAACTTGGATTTTTGAATTGAAAATTCGTTTTGTCCAAAACTCATCCAAATACAAAAACATGATATTTGAAACAACTTGAAGCATATAGTATATGGATATAATCCAATATACATATAAAGATATATATCAATGTTTTTGACTAAAAATCCGAAAATATGTTTTGTTAAAATACCAAAACACTAAACTCATGAAATAGACTATCAAACGAAGTTTGTTTAAATAGATGAAGCATACATGTATATAGAACAAATCTAATATACATTAAACCATGTAAACTTGTTGATTCTATCTATTCATGAAAACCAAGATCGGTTAAACTAAAATCCGAAAACCAATAAACATGAAACTTTAAACAATTGAGTGTGTTGTGAAACTTGAGCATATCACACTATCTAATCTTTAACAAATGGATCTAAAATATAATATAAACTAGACTATGTACCGAAGTCTTCTTGTAGAGCGCCGTCTCCAAATCGACTCGATCCAAACGTGATCCACCGAGCTTGACTCCAACGAGTGCTAGATATGAACTTTGACGCTCGGGCTCTTGAATCACCATGTGAAAAGCTCTATAACACCTTTGTTGAAGCTAATCACCTACTAATATCTTGGTTAAATATCTGAAACTAAGCATCATAAGATTATTAGTAAACATAACTACATGAGTTAATCATCATCAAAACTAGAGTGGAAGGCCACTGGGCCAACAATTAGGTGTAAAAACACTCCTACGGAATTAATTACCCGAGCAACTGAGGCTACAAAACAAGGCTAATTAATTAATATTTTTTGTTTTTGTTGTATTTGTACTTTTTTTAATTTTTTTAAAAAATATTCCAGCTGTAATTAATATCCCAAGCCTTTAAACTAATAGTGTGAGTGTAGTTGGGCACGTAATCACTTAAACAAATTGTAAATGGTTTATCAGTTTTTAAAGTCTCCTCTCTATTTTAAGATTCTAAGACTCTTATATCTCGATTTCACTATTAAAATCTACTCATAAATCATTATTCACTTTTAGACTAGCTAACTATTTGTTGATTTTTTCAGCAAAATTCCTAAAAAGAAAAGTAAATAAAACAAAACTCAAGACCCCCAAACAAAAAATAATTATTTTCAAAATTTCAAGAAAAATAATTCTAAATAGAAAACAAAGAAAATGACTCTAAAATAAAATAAAAAGATTTTTAAATATAAACATGAATCTTCCCCCATATCTAAATTGTGCCATGTCCTTAAGCATGAAAATAAGTATAGTGATAAAAAGAATATGATAACAGAAAATACACACACAAACACGTGCACACGATCATGATAACCAAGCAATTCTAGCATATACGATGAAACATATGAAATATAGTAGTATGCTAGAATTAGAAAGAACTCACAGTTCAGCTGCAAAAGTAGCCAAAAGACAACCTCTATGTGTGTTTGAAGGCATCTTGTATACTTGGATTACTTATAATAACTTGGTACATAGGTTAGAGAAAAGATACATAAAAGACTCATTAAGTACTAAAGACTACACTGACTCGACTAACTAAAGGAAAAATAAAAAACTCACACTCAAAAAATAGTGCAAGTATACAAATACAATCACGTCTTCCCCTATACCTAGATCAAACTAGGTCTTCCTCCCCCTTGATCGCTTTTCATCATTCAATGGATTCTCTTAAATGGACAAATTAGAGAGTCAATCTTTTTGTCATTTTTTCCCTTAATTCTCTCCACTTTGTTCTTCGTCTTCCTCAATTTTTCTTTTGTTTCTTCCAATCGTTCCAAATAAAAAATTTCTTATCACAGCCAATCAACACCGATGTTCTTGTATCACTCCCAAAATCATCTCCAACATGATTGTCAACTAATATGATACCATCCTTAATTGTTTCCCTAGAACTTTTGGCATTCACATTTTCCTCTATAAGCTTATCATTCAATTCTTCGTTAAATGTGAAGATGCTCAAATCAAGTGATTTTTTTTTTCAAATGGGGCTCAAGGCATGCGCTCAATTTTCTCAACATGATTGGATGAAATCTTATGCTCCTCAACAAACATCTTTTCACAGAATTTATTAAATTCATTCTCAAAATTTTTATCAAAAAACAAAAGTTTATTATCAACATATCATCCTCACAAAAATATCAATGTGCTCCAAAGAAGGTGTATGTGTAACCAAATCATCTTCAAAATAATTCATTCAGACATATAGAGTCATCATCAAAACAGCACATTTCATTTATATGTACAACTTTCTCAACTTGCTTCTCATATTCAAACTCTTAAAATTGATTAAAGTGAAGTGATGGAATGGACTAGAAGGGCATCTTGATAGAGTGAGTAGATATGTCAGTATGATCATTGATTTGCTCTTCGGATCTCACAGTTTGAAATTTTGATCACTTCACGAAAATGGATGTGCTCTTGAATTGAAATGGTTTGAAACAGTTGTTGGCTTTGGAACAGATTGAGCAAGAAGCGCCCCTTTTTCTTTCTCTCACTAATCATAGTAGCGATTTGATAAACTATATAGTCTAAGGCTTGAGAATTGAATTTTTTGAATTGAGCCACATATTGTTGTAAGGAAGCTAGTTAAGAGGCTAGTTGATTTTTCGCTTCTAAACTTTTCTCTGCTATTGTTTGAGCGTCTTCTTGATTATTATATAACTCAAAATGTGGATGTAATGGATCAGTGGAGGATAATTGGATTGAGAATTTGTATATAACTCATCCCATGAGAAATCCGAATAGTTCCAATACTTTGAATTAAAAATTTGATGGATAGGATCCACTGTAAGTCCTTGAAAAATAGAGTTGAATTGATTTTGATATAGTCCTAGAGAATATCCAATCACTGGACACTATTCAGAAAGACGATTATAATGTTGACAATGATGACAATACATTTGATGATATGAAAAAAGTGAGAAGTTTGTATGATGAATATAATCATTAAAGCTCGAATGAGGTTGGTAGATGAAAAGGAGAATATGGCCTATAAAATGGATCCTGAACAAATGAATTTTGATAGGCCATGAGAAATGTTGGAATTCAAAAAGATGAAAAAGAAGTTGATAGAAAGGATATGGATTTTTTTTATAATTTTAATGGTTTTTCAATCTGGTAAAAGTATTTAAAATTAAAGATAGAATATTGTCTCCAGCAACGATGTCAAAACTTGATGAAGATTTTACTCTCGCTGTTTTAAAGGTTGATCGGCTGTAGCACTTGAGGGTTGATCCTCAGGAACAAATGATTCTTATAGTTTTTACATAATTAGACAAATTGACCACATAGATAAAAGGTTAGATTTTTGGTTTTAAATTATTAGATAAAAAGGATCAAGTATTCAAAATGGGATTTCCTAAACTATATAACATGCAAAAGTTATTAATCTCTCTTCTATGCTCCACTTGAAATTCGTAATCAGGTTTAGAGAGGACAAATTATAAAATTCATGCCATAACCTATCAAATCTAGACTTAACTAGTTATTGCAAGTCTTAGTGTTAAATTTCTTTTTCTAGTGGACAAATAATCCTCCAATTGACAATCCATACATTAGTTATTATAGTTTATTATACAATAAACCTTAGAACTAAATTGAATCTAAGAAAGCAATTAAATCTAACTAAAAAGCTTGATAAAATTAAAGCATGTAAAATTAACCTACAAAACATGATCAAGGATTGATTGTCTAATTATAAATTCCTAGCCCACCTCTATCACAAATTTTATGAATTATTATGTTATTATTTATAGGCAATTTAATCTAGCGTGATTATCCCAAAGAGAGATCTTTAATCTTCTACATCCTATTTAATCTTGATTCATTCTTCTAAATACTTGAGAAGATTTTAATTACTCATGATCAGACTAATAACAATATAATCTAATAAACAAAGCATAATTAAATTTCTTCTCTACTAATTGCATCAAATCAAATAACTAAATTAATTAATCTAACTAATTGGAGCAAATAACTAAATTAATTAAACTAATCTATATTATTTAAAACATTAAAATGTTAATTATCTGAGAAGAAAATTGTGTGGTCCCCGCAGCCCATTGTGCACGAAAAATGAGGTTGTCTCTCGCGTTGCAGGTGATCGGGGAGGAACCAGTACTCAAAAATGTGTGTTTTATGAAGTCAATGAAATTATATATGTGCTAATGTTCCCTTGATACTTCCATTATAGCATTGGCTCAACGGGTCGAATCTATAGGGACGGGAGGTGATAGAAGCATTAACAGTTTATGTTCACGTCGGTTGTTAACAAGCCTTCTTTGTTAAAGAATGAGAAAAAGAAAATAAAAGAAAATAAATTCAGAAAGTGATAGGTGGAGAATGCGATGAAAACGGCGAAGACAAAACAAAAGAGAAAAGGTTTTGAACACAAACAGAAGGTGAAACAAAGATGAACTAAGAAGTTGGTAAAAATAATGGGAAAATGATAAAAGGGTTTGTAAATCGACTTTTAAAACAAGATAAAAGAAAACTCATGACTACTAACTACTAATTGCTCAACTAACCATGCTAATCTCTTAGTGAAAGTTGCCTTACATAGATTCTTAGTCATCACTAATCCTTGACTTCAAGAGACAATATAAAGCATGACTCATAAGATTGTGCTTCTACATTCAAACAACACATCCATACCATACAACAAGTTACAAGCTACTATTAGATCATCAAAACCGGTTAGAGGTGAGCATGAAATAAAGTTAGCATTTGTAAATTAGCAAGTTAGTGGGTTAGATATTAGAAATGTTAGAATGTTAAAATCCATCATCATGAGCCATCAATGGCTCTTGCAAGAGCAAGACCTTGTAGAGACTATTAGATTCATGTGAATTATCAAATAAGTGGTTAGATGGTTAGTGATTAGTAGTTAGATTGCCATGAGCAGAAAAGTTAGCCAAGCATCATGTAAAAGATGGAGAAGATTACAATGGAGAAGAAAGGAGACACCTTTACATAGATTGTCACCATCTATTATATCAATCTCTCTCTTTCTCTCTAAATCTCTCAGCCCTAATAGATGATCTAAAAAGAAATGAAAATACAAAAGAAAAGAAGAACACCTACACTATCCTACACTAAAAGATAGATAGCCTAGTCTAATTCTCAATCTCCTTTTCGTTCCGGGCCTCTGCAGAGGTATTTATAGGCAAAAGAGGGTTTTAGAAGATGAGACGAGTCCACACATCGAAAATCGACCCGTGGGCTCACCACTTTGCCGCGGAGACTCGGCAAAACCAGGGACTTAGGTCCCTGATTTTGGCGAGGAACTTCTCCTGGCTTCGAGGACCTTCCTGGTATATTTGGATTTTGATATTTTCGCCCGGATATTCGTCTGACGTGCGCAAGGGTCAAGGTTCAATGCATCTTCTAGAAGCTCCCTCCAAGAAATCTGGATTTAATTACCAGAAAATGGGTTTAATTAAGTTCTTATCACTCCTTTACCCTTAGACTCTTGATTTTTCTGCAAGAGAGACCAAAACATGATTTAGACCGACATTTTTATTCATAAATCAGTAGGAAAATGTGATATAATAATGCAGAATTGTAGACTAATCAGCAGGCACGTTGATTGAGGCAGCTTTCCACCTGCGGAACATGACAACGCATCAACCTTTCTCATGCACGATGGACGAGGTGAAAGAGTGCGTGTCTCCCGTGCCTGCCCGCCGCTTGCACAGAAGACGCCAGTGAAATGTCGTTGTCCCACTTCTCGTGCAAGGAACGCGATGACGAGCCCCCTTCTCGCGTGCAGAGAACGAGACATGAACAGAAAATGACACATCATCAAATCCTTTTCTTCTGCACGTAGATCGAGCGCCGAAACCGTGTCTCTCCTCCACTGAGGACAGGAATTGCTGAGCAGTGATAAAAGTAATGATTTTGTCAATGATTAATTGCATAATAAAAACCAAAAACATTTAAGATAAAGTTGCACCGCCAACGAGAAAAAGTATTTTACTATATAAAATAAAATTGTGGAAATTAAGAGATCCTCCGAACCCTAGGCATTACAGTGTTTTTATAGGCCAGGTTTTGGCCTTTTTACAAATAAGTCCCAAACAAATATGAAATTACATTGACCAAGCTTTTCAGTTCTTAACTTTGTGAAATATTCATTTAACCTCCTAAACTTTGTAAAATTTAATTTTTATCCTAGCTGAACTCAAACTCCTTCAATTTGAATGCAGATTTATTGAGTATGGATTTTAAGCGTATTAGAGCAATCCTGGTAACGTCATGTCTCTGATCTTACCATAAAACTCCTTTAAGCACGCCAATGTCTCAGAGTGTGTTTTTGTTGTCTAGTATTCTCCTAACAATTTTGTCTGCAAAAACCAAAAAAATACCCAAGTAGTATTATTTAAGTATAGAAAAATAGATAAATAAGAATATAAAAATGATATAAAACTATGCTAGTTAGGTCAATCCAAGATTCTGTTGCGGCTGGATGAGGTAGAAGAAACCCACAGAAACCTGTATGACTCACTACAAATATGATTATGGCCTATGCACTCTCAGTCATTAAAGATGCTATTTTACGTATAGAGAAGTAAAAAATAGTTCTGAATCTGAAATGTGGAAGCTATATTGAAAGATATGGAACTCTTTTCATAAGAACGATATTTAAGAATTGTTAGAATTGCCCAAGGCGGAAAAGGCCATTGGTTGCAAGTGGGGGTATGCTAAGAAGTAAGGATCTTAATGTAGAGCTACTGTTCGCTACAAGACCAGATTGGTAGCAAAAGGTTACGCACAAAGAGAAGGTATTGACTACAATGATGTCTTCTCACCTGTTATAAAAATACTTTTTCATTCGTATATTATTGGCCTGAAGCTGGATCAACTCAGCTTTCTTCATGGTGATCTTGATGAGGAGACCTTTATGACTCAGCCAGTAGGATTTATAGTTGTAGGTAAAGAAAATCTGATTTACTAGCTAAGCAAGTCGCTATATGGGCTGAAGCAATTACCGAGACAATGGTACAATCGATTTGATAGCTTTATGCATGGCAAGAAGTATACAAGAAGTAAATATCAGGTGGAGAGTATATCTATTTATTGCTATATGTTGATGATATGGTCATTGCTTCTAAGAGTAAATAAGCAATCGAAAGATTGAAAAAATAGTTGTCTTTAAGTTTAAGATAAAAGATCTAGGAGAATAGAGAAGGTACTTGTCATGAAAATTGAGAAAGAGAGGGATAAGTCAAGGGTCATTTGACACAGAAGAGGTATTTGCAAAAGATACTTCAAAAGTTTAATATCAATGGTGATATAAAGCCTGTAATATACCGTTGGCTTCTCACTTCAAGTTTAGAGCTACTATATCTTCTACTACAGTTAAAAACATATGTATTATCCCAGTAATCTAGATGATATAGATACTAAACACTTACACCATGGTGGGAAAATTGATAGGTCAGACCGTGTCTGTATTTTGGTTGACCTGGGATCAGGTTGTGCAACCAAAAGAGGGTTATACTGCGGGGTTCCTGGGGATAACTGTCATCCTATCCTATTTTATTGTCTGTATATTGAGTACCTAGCAGTATGACCTAGTTCGGCATCAGGCACTTGGGCCGAGGTTCTGTGCATCTAAAACACAGATAATATCTCCACCGATCAATTTCAAACAATAACACATTAGTAAAATTTCAAATAAAAACACATTAATAACAAATCATCTCTCTACTAATCATTTTCAAATAACAATACTTAAATAACTGACATACAATGATAACTCCTGACTTAGGAGATTCTTACAGATTGACTTCATTATAACTCAGTTTTATATTGATTGTTATTATACTCTAATATAATTATTATGTACTGATTGCTATTATATATATTATATTACTGTTTCTCTCATTTTACTACTCATAGTTTGCTTTCTGATGACCCTGAGTTTGTGTACTCAAATCTGGGTTCAGAGACTCCGTAGGATTCAGAGTACTTTAGACGTGTTGCCAAGATCCAGAAGCTGCCTTGATTTCATTTCCAACTCGTGAGGATTTTTTATTTTCTTTCCTTGATTTTCTTTTATGTAATAAATCATGACTTTGTGATATTGTTGTACTATTGTAATAAAGCTGGAATTATATATGTTATATTGGGTTTTGTTCCTTGTACCGAGGCTTAGCGTATTTTCAAAAAAAAATATCATTGACTCTTGTCGCGTTCCCGCATTAGTTTATTTTGGTTAGCAGGGCGTGACAATATATGTCTCACGTACCGTATGCCAGTGTAGTGAGTAGCTTGATGTATGTTATGCTGTGTACAATGCCCGATTTGTCACAAGTTGTCAGCATGGTTAGTAGGTATATGCACGATCTTGATATGGGTCATTGGGAGGATGTGAAGTGAATTTTACAATACATCAAAGGTATTATAAATGTTGAATTGGTATTTAAGAAGGATACCAATGGTAAGTAAGAGTGTACAGGGTATGTTGACTCCTATTATGCAAGAAAGTTTGACAAGCGCCGGTCTACAACAAGATATGTCTTCACATTGTCTCAAGCACTGGTGAGTTGGCGCACGACTTTACAGTCTACTGTCTCTTTGTCGACAACAAAAGTTGAGTATATGGCCATGACCGAGACTATAAAGGAAGGCATTTGGCTTCAAGGGTTTCTTGATGATTTGGAGATTGAACAGGATCAATTAAAGATCAATTGTGATAGCATGAATGATATCTATTTGGCAAAGAATCATATCTATCATACACGAACAAAGCACATCGAAGTCATGTTTCACTTTTCTAGAGAGATTCTCGAAGAAGGTGATATAGTACTTGAGAAAATTCACACGAAGAAGAATGCGACGACATGCTTACCAAGGTGATTTTGGGAGCTGCGTTCAACAATTATAAGAACAAACTTCACATCCTTCCATTTGCTTGAGTTCAGTGGAGCTCGTTTGGATGAACTACGTGTGGCTTGATCTTTTGGGCGGGGGGGGGGGGGGGGGGGTACGTAGGCAGGCGTAATGATGCAACCAGTTTATTGAGTTGACATGGTAATTCGTTCGGCTAAGCATTGAGAAATCTTCACCGAGGTAGAAAATTGTGGGAGATGATAAAAAAATTAAGGTGGTAGAGTTTATTTAAAACTCATTGGCAACAATAGAAGACCAAGTCGGTCGACCGCCCGATCGATCAACATGCACAACAGCAAAAATAGAAGCAGGCTCGGTCGATCGCTCGGTCAACTGACGTGCACAGAAGCAGAAGAAGGAACAGGTTGGTGGCGACTGACCTGTAAGTTGGAAATCTAAATGCAGAGTCAATCGATCGCACGGTCGACTAACCAACAAAGAGCAGAGCCTTTTGGAGCGCTGAAGCAATTGGCCTAGCAGTCGACCATCTGGTCGACCGCTACATAGGGTCGGCGGTCGTCTGACTGTCGGTTCTTCCAGTTTTCTAAATTGGATTCTGACTTTGATTTTGATTCAATTTCAGAAATCTTGGTTTTTTCCCCCTTCGTGCATCCTCTGATTATATATTGAGGGGTATTGTACTCTTATTTGTAACATGTATTGGTGATTTGATTAATAAGATCTCTCTCCTTTCTGTCCCAAGGACATAGGCAATTTACCGAATCTCGTTAAATCTCATGTTTTCTACTTTTGTTCTCTTTTCATGCTTTTGGAATTGCTCTGATTGTGGTTCTGATCCTCCAGAGGACGCAACAACAAGTTGGTAAGGTTTAATGCAAGTTTTAGACTAAATAATCGTCTGCTTTAAGAAGAAAGGAAAAAAAAAACACTCTGGAAATAACATTTAAATAAATAGAAATATAAAGAAATCACTCACAGAAACGAGTTGGAAAACATAAGATTGTGAGTCTATAATATGTGCCGTAGGATTTACAAGTGGTTTGTGCCACAAAGCCAAACCTTAACAGCAAAAGACAAGAATTAAGAGGGACCAACCAATTACTTGGCACTGAAGGGGGTGATCCTGATGACAAGTCCAGGGTAAACATCATCAGGATCCTGGATGTGAGGGTTCTCTTCCACAATGAAGGGATCGCCGCACTTGTCACTGATTGTGTGAAGGGTCTCTCCCTCCCCTACAACATAAATCTCATCACAAGGCCGATCATTGTTCATTCTATGCCTCCATGCTGCAGCTGCAGGCTTGCCCTGGCTCGACTCGCAGTAGTAGTAGCTCAGCAGGAGCACGAAAGCGAAGAAAAAAGCACAATACCAAGAGAACAACTCTGCCGACTCAAGTGCCGCTTTTGATGAAAATCTAGCCATATGTGATGATTCAAAGAGAACCTGAGATGGCGAGGCTGCTTGTCGTTAAAGGGCTTTTGATAGAGAGGGTGGGGGGTTGAAGGATTTGAGGTGGTTGGAAGATAAAAAAAAAAGAAGGGATGTTTGATTTTGATGAGGTGGTAGTTCTTAATCTTGGTAGTTGGGAGTCGGTGCGGGGGCAAGTTTGGGCGGGGAGTCTAAATGGCAACCTCAGGGTGGTAGGTTTGTACTTGGTAGTCAAGGGAGTTGGGCAAGAGCCCCCACATCTCTTTTCCATTATTTTCTTATAATAATGAATGATGACATGTACTTGATAATTACTCATAGGGCAATTTTTCAAAAAAAAACTTTTTTAAATAAATAATTTAAAGAATCAACCAATCTCAAAAGTTCTTTCAAAAAACAAATTGCACGTCGGCGACGAGGCGGTTCACCCCTCCAGTGCGGCACTCACGCTGTCGGGGACATTTTTTTTCCGTCGAGAATTGGCAACTCCAGACAAAATTAATTTTTTGTGCCTGTATAGTTCTTTGTCCAGGGTTGCCAACCCCGGACAAAAAAATTTTAATTTTTTTTATTTTGGTTTTGTCCGGAGTTGTCAACCCCGAACAAGAACCCTTGGAAAAATTTCCCCAACTAACAAACATGATACAACCTGTATAAATCATATCCTCACAAATATCACAACTTGTATAAATCTCACAATATCTTAAAAAATTAAACACATATCACAAATACACAACAATATGATAGTATCACCACTCATATTACAAATATCACAATAACATATCATATCAGAATAACACAATTAATTTCATAATAGAATAACACAATTCGTTGCAAAATTCATATCATATCAAAATTTCATAAATCATATCCAAATATCTCAAAATTACTTAAAATTTGCAAATACAAGTATAAAAATCTATCATCACAAACACGATAATGCACGTGATACTCGACCTCGTCCTTGCCACCTGCAGGAGCAGCCTGGGATGGTCCGACCTCCTCTTCCTCAAATCCTCGACACCGTTGATATAGTTGAGACGGCCCAGGCTCGTCATCTCTAAGGTCCACATCATCTCGACGTCATGTGCGTCGTCCATCAATGAGCTGAGAATGTCCCGGCTTGTCATGTACCGATTCAAACTTTGCAGCAAGTGGATGTCACGATCGTCAGGTATAAACGATTGACTGCCTTGGCACACCTGTGGGCGTTCAAATCAGCCCCGCCCTACCAGGTCCTTGATGAAGGTGGACATCCTATGAAGTATTGATCTCCTCTGAGTCTCCTTCTCATCAAAGCCTCATCCACCATATCCCCCACATGCATCAACCCATCCAAGTGTATTATTAAATTTTATTAAATTATATCAACAGATAACAAATTCAACATTTTATAAGATTTTGTTGAGATATTACTAACTCTCGCTTATGTACAGAAGTAGGCTGGTAAGCGACCGGCACATCGACACGCTGAATAATCTACCAGTGAGTAATCTCCCAATACCAATTCATGTACTCCGAGGGTAGTGTGGGGATATCTTTGGATTTGAAGCTGATTAGCTCGATCATCTCATAGGCTAATGTAAGCACTGAGCTCCTGTCTCCAATCACAGCGGCGCTTGCTTACGGGGCTGTTTTTTTGGATGTAAAAGCCGTAAAAGGCCTTAATTCATAAATGACTTACTACACAATTACAACTACGTCGTTTGTTTGGACCGTAATTCGTAAAAGACTTACGCAACTCAACTACCACTCCCTTGTAACCCAATTACCACTCACTTACAGCCCACTTAAAGTTAATTTTGTGGTCATGCAAATTTGTATTATTTTTATATTAATATTAATTTTTTTAATATTTAGCATTTTTAGTATTTATTTGCAATATTAAAAATTTTAAATTACCAAATATTTTGTGGTCAACTTTTTCACTTACGACTTACACTTACGACAACCAAACACTGTAAATACAATACACTTTTTCACTTACAACTTTATATTACTAACCAAATTCCGTAAAACTCACATGCATGTAACTCATTTACCACTGTAAAGGAATTTACTAATTAAAAATTACGAATTACGGCCAATTACGACAACCAAACAAACCCACGCAGTCTATCCGAGGCAATTGGTTGATGACATCAGGGATATGCCGCGTCAACCTGTACTAATGAAGGACTCGATCTAGAACATGCATCTCCACGATCTCAAAACAGATCAGTGGACCCCTGGCCCGCCATATATGAAGCCTTCTATAGACTGGTGGCAAAGTTTGTAGTATCTCGATAGTGTATGATTGCATATAACTCCCTCTAAGCTCTGCACATCGAGTTCGTTTCTATAGAATTGCAAGTCCTGTTGTGGAGTCTTGTCCCAAGTCCTCTCGACATTTCTCCTGCACCACATTATATGATTAGAACAAAATAATATATTCAAATAGATACATTTACTTAAATTGAGTATACTGAATTTTATCTGCATCCAAGTGATAGCTGACCACCAAGCTGAATGGTCTGTCTGAGAGTGGGCCAACCAACAGATAGTCCCTCTCAAGATCATAACTGATGAAATAACGTGAGCACGCGTTAAATCACTAACATATATGTAATTAATATTATATAAGCATAATTGATGAAATAATTAATATTACCTGCAAGAGTGTACTGTGTCCCCGAAACTGTGAAGTCCGCATCGTAGTAACTTTGAACAACTTCCTGTACAAAAATGCAAGGACAAGACTACCCGAGGACATTGCACCATATGCATTGAAGTCCTCCAAGAGTGGGAACCATCTGAGATATACCCTGTTCTTAGAGTAATCCGGGAACAACGTAGTGCCAATATTATTGAGGATGTAAGTATGTGCATGCTGCTGGGCCTCAACATCTGTCAATGGATTCTCGAGGAACTGCTCATGGAGCCATGTCAGCTTCAATGTTTCACCCCGTCGCCGAGAGCACGACACCCAACAATCTCTCACACTTCACTGCCTAATCCCTATTATCTGACCGTATATGTAATACCCTGATTCCAGTATACGTATCCTTTTCCAATTTTTGACGTTTTGATCATACACATGTCCTTTCATATATGTATTTTCCTCCGTTTGACTCGAAATTTTTGCACATGACTCTACACTGGCACTAGATTCTACCTTAGAAATTTGATATTTTTTATTTTAAAATAATTATTTAATAAAATGTTTTCTCTCTCCTTCTATTTTTCCTTTTCTTTCCTTTCTAAATTCATTTCTTTTCTAATTTTATTCATTTTTATTTTAATTTTCTTAGGGGACATTTACACATAACCTCCTAACAATCACATATTTGCATTTTCATTTCCTTTTCCTTTTCTTTTTATTTTTCTTTTTCTTTTTCTTTTCTTTCTCCATTTTTCTAGAAACTCCCTTGACTTCTCAAGGAAGCCAAGGCTTTGGCTTCTCAAGGAAGCCTCTCTCACTCTTCCTTATCTTCTTCCACACCAGCCCACACCATGGCCGGCCACTTTCACCTCCCTGCACCTTTCTCTCTAGAAAAAGCCATAAAAACCCTCCAAATAAATCTCTAAAACTCCTATAAAAATCTCCTAACACCGTAGCCATGTTCCTACCAACCTAAACTCCTCTATAGGCCTAAACATACCCCTTCTAATTTTCCTTAATTTTTTCTCTCTAAAAAACAACAGTTTTTCACTCCTCTTTCCCACTTCTCTCTAAGTTTTCTCACTCCTCCCTCGCATCCGCCATGGATGCTACTGTAGAGAGATTCCTCTCCTCCTCTACCTTTCATAATTTTTCCCTATTTTCCCTCTATTTAACAGACCCCTAAATGCTATTTTCTCTCCCCCATTTATTTCTCTCTCTAGCTTTCTTTCACCTCACCCCCTCTTCCTTCTAGTCGGCTACCATTGGGAGGAACCTCTCCCTCTCCTCCATTTTACTACATTCACCACATCCCCAAAATCCTATCTTTTCTCTCTCTACACTACTTTCTCTCTCTAACATATATTTTCCTTTATTTTCTCTCTCTAAAATCACTTCCCACACCAGTCTCTTCCCTCCTACAGCCCACAGGCCAGCCAAGGCCTCCCCTCACATCCACACACTTCCACACCCTCCTATGTGCACGTGCACACGCGCACGTGGTATCAGGTATTCTCCCGATATAAGCGAGTACTCTTCTTTTGTTGCATATGCGCACATAGACACATGTACATATATATTGTATACATGCATGCATATTTCATGTTCTGGGACATTTTTAGGAATTTTTTGTAAATTTTAGAAATTATCTAGGCATTTATATGAATTTTTTGCATTTTAGGAATTTTCTGTAAATTTATAGAATTATTCTGTGTATTTAGAAATTATCTGTGTATTTTTATGAATTTCTTGTAATTTTTTGAATTAATATGTATTTTTCAGAATTATTGTATTTTGGGACTAACGGGGGTGCAGGTTGCAGGAGAAGACCCTTAATGAATGGTCCTTCGAGATTATCGTCAGGGAGACCACTCTGTAGGCTATCCAATGGTGTTAACGAAGCTTATATCCTTATGGGTTTAGTGGTAGCCCAACGGAGTGGCCCAGCTACACAGCATTAGAGATTTATAATATGGACTGCTAATTTCTATGATTGTGTGTGGTACTAACATTATTTTCTGCAGGTACCAACTTGGCCTTCTTACCCTATTAGACCTTATGGTCTCTTATTACAGCCCTCAGGGTAAGTTAGACCGTACGGTCTGTTAGCTTTATCTGGTTGGCGTATTTAGCACTCAGCGCTTTATTCACTAGTCTCGTTAAGGCGGAACTCTACCGGATTTCAGACATGCAGTCTAAGCCAAGTCATTCCTGTAGCTCCGCCTAGCGCTTTAGTGATTAAACACTATTTGCTGATTATACCGCAGCACTGCTTTACTCCGCTTGTATGTGTATAGCTGTAATGCTACTTTTATTCTATTTACTGGATACTGATACCTGATCCTGAATACACAATAGATACCCGATAATGAATATATAACATTGGCACTGAATACTATCCTGACATTCAACTACTAACATTAATACTGATACAATGAACATGATACTATAACACTGGACTGATTATAATACCTATTATTACCAGACAGTCTGATTTTCATGAACTCCTGAATTCTAGACAAGGGTATTTTCGTACTCCCGATATACTCTTGATTCTTGATACAAAGTCCTTTAGACTTCTTGATATAATACTCCTGAATACTGAATATTATATTATTGAATCATGCACATGGATATACTGTTACTATTGTTACTGATACAGTATGTGGAGCAAAGTACAAGATCGGGCACATATATTGCATATATATTGTCACATTACCATGTGTATTATCTAATAAATCCTATTAATAAGTCTTATTTTTCTTTATTAAGTGCATGCCCATTGCTAAAGGAAAGGAAGAGAAACGAGCCCAAAAGCCCATCAAAATTCTGACTTAATTCAGAATTAATTCGAAATCAGAAAATCAGGGGAGATCATGGCAAATCAGAGAGGTTGAAAACTAATTAAAATGAATCTTCTCAAATTAAGTGATTGAAACCAAAGATCAAAGACTGTTTCGTCAAATCCTGGAGCCAAAACGGGAAAACTTTTAGCCCAAAGGTCCATCACTCTAGTTTTGATGATGATCAACTCATGTAGTTATAGTACTAATGATCTTGTGTTTAATTAGTGACAGACTCATGATCAAGATCTTAGTAGGTGTGTAGTTTCAACAAAGGATTTAAAGTCAAGTTTTGGAGCTAGCACGGTTTGATCCAAAGAGCTATTGGATCGAGTTTGGACCAAGTCAAGAAGATGAGAAGACTTCAAGTGAAGAGCTTCATGATCAAGACTTGTGTCTAGGTTTGTTTTTATAAGATTTTATTTTTAGATAAAATGTGAAGGATAGAATACTTGGTGGATTGCTCAAATATATCTTATACACACACACTCTTGTTTTAGATGAGTTTTCATAAAAGAATTTTCATTTTAGAAAAGACTTTTCATTTTGAAAAAATACCGTTTGGTTTTTGGTATTCCAAGTATTATGTTTTAACCAAAACTATGTTTAGAACTTAATGTCAAAAACATAGATATTTCACCATGTTTGTGTAGTGGATCATATCCATACACACTATACTTTAAAAGAGTTTAAATATCTTATTTTTGTATTTGGTGAAGTTTTGGAAAAACCAATTTAGAAAAATACAGTTTTTATTTTGAACCAAAATTTCCAAGTTACAAAAATAGTTCAAATTATTTGTAACATGTCTTGATTGTGCTCAAGCATGTTTGTTTATCAAAGTAAAGTATTAAAACTATTTTTCTAGATTTTTCATGATTTTATGGGATTTTATTTAAGCCAAAACGACCAAGTTTTTATTCCCAGAAATCTGTTTCCTGGCTTCAGCCGGTCGACCGACCGGTCGACCGAATCCTGAAGTCGGTCGACCGGGCGGTCGACCGATGTGCACAGACGTGCACGCCAAGTTCTGGCTGGAGGCCGGTCGACCGTCCAGAGAGCTCTGCTCTCTGGAAAGGCCCCGGTCGACCGAGCGGTCGACCGGACAGAGAACAGTGCTCTCTGTATCCAAGCCACGGTCGACCGACCGGTCGACCGCTGCCCCAACGGTCAGAAGAATGACCGTTGGCGGTAGACGGGCGGTCGACCGTCAGGCCACCTGGCTCCCAACGGCTAGTTTTTCTAGCCCTATAAATTTGGGGGTTGGGTGTTGTTTTCTCCAAGATTTTTTAGTGGGTTTTGAGCTAGTTTTTCCTACTTCATTAAAAGAGTTTTCTCCACTAAATTGAGAGCTAATACTTCCAATCAAAAGGGGAGTTTATCAAGAGTGTTTTAAAAGTGATTTTCTTGAGTTTTCCACCACCATTTCAATCCTTGTTTTCTCACACAACACTTGAGCCATCCATTACTATATCTACCTATAGGGATTTGTTGTGAGAGGATTTTAGGTGATCAAGAGTTATGATCACCAAAGTTCCTTCATTTTCTTTGAGGAGGCAGACGAGTGCGTTCGCGGTTGTTTCGAGTTCGTGTGTGGACTCGGTGTTTAAGGTGCGACCTCGGCGAGCTAGTGAGCTTGCGGTGTGTACGGGACTAGGGAGTCCTAGAGCTTGTAGGTGTTGCGGCACCAAGTGATCCGGTGGGATCGATTTTAGTGGAAATCCTTCGTAGTGTCGAAGGCGGGGATGTAGAGCAAGTGTGCTCGAACCTCGAAACAAATCCCTTGTGTTTGATATTGCTCTTTCTCTCTCTCCCTTAGTTGTTTATATCTTGCATGCTATTATTGCTCTTATCTTTATATGCTTGATATTCTTATTGTGCTTAATCTTTATTGTTGGCCCAAAGGCACATCACTCTAGTTTTGATGATGATCAACTCATGTAGTTATGTTTACTAATGATCTTGTGTTTATCTTAGTAGGTGCAAAGCTTCAACAAAGGATTTAAAGTCAGTTTTGGAGCTAGCACGGTGTTTGGACCAAGTCAAGAAGGCTTCAAGTGAAGACTTCAAGAAGATGAAGACTTGTGTCTAGGTTTGTTTTTATAAGATTTTGTTTTTAGATAAAATGTAAAGGATAGAGTAGTTAGTGAATTGCTCAAGTACATATACACACACACTCTTGATAGTTTTGTTTTTACAAAAGATTTTCTATTTTAGAAAATACATGTTTGATTTTTGGTATTCTAGTTTATATGTTTTAACCAAAACCATGTTTAGAACTTAATGTCAAAAATATAGATATTTCACCATGTTTGTGTAATGGATCATATCCATACACACTATACTATAAATGAGTTTAAATATCTTGTTTTGTATTTGGAGAAGTTTTGGAAAAACAAGTTTTGAAAAAATCAAGTTTGGAAAAATTCGTTTTTGAACCAATATTTCCAAGTTACAAAAATAGTCCAAATTATTTGTAACATGCCTTGATTTTGTGCAAGCATGTTTGTTTATCAAAGTATATTGGTAAAACTATTTTGTAGATTTTTCAGTATTTTATGGGATTTTAATTGAGCCAAAATGACCAAGTTTTTAATCCCTTAACATTATTTCCTGGCTTCAGCCGGTCGACCGGGACGGTCGACCGCAGCTTGAAGTCGGCCGACCAAGCCGGTCGACCGACGTGCACAGACGTGCACGCCAGTTCTGGCAGGTGGCCGGTCGACCGGACAGAGAGCAGTGCTCTCTGTATCTGGCCTCGGTCGACCGACCGATCGACCGATGGCACAACGGTCTGAAATATGACCGTTGGCCGGTCGACCGGGCGGTCGACCGACATGTCTGCCAGACCCCAACGGCTAGTTTTTCTACCCCTATAAATTTGAGGGTTTGGGCATTATTTTTCAACAAGATTTTTAGTGGACTTTGAGCCAGTTTTTCCCACTTCATTAAAAGAGTTTTCTCCACTAAATTGTGAGCTAATACTTCCAATCAAAAGGGGAGTTTATTAAGAGTGTGTTAAAAGAGATTTTCTTGAGTTTTCCTCCACCAATCTCATCCTTATTTTTCTCACAAACACTTGAGCAACCCATTGACATATTCATTCTATAGGAGTGTTTTTGTGAGAGTATTTATTGGTGATCAAAGTGTTTAGATCACCAAGTTTTCATCTTGTACTTTGAGGAGGCGGACAAGTGTGTTCGCGGTGGTTTCGAGTTCGTGTGTGAACTCATTGTTTGAGGTGCGGCCTCGGCGGGCTAGTGAGCTCGCGGTGTGTACGGGACTAGGGAGTCCGAGGGTTTGTAGGTGTTGCGGCACCGAGGAGTGATCCATTAGGATCAAGCATAGTGGAAATCCTTCGTGTGTCGAAGGCGGGGATGTAGAGCAAGGGTGCTCGAATCTCGAAACAAATCCCTTGTGTTTGCGATTGCTCACTCACTCTCTCTGTCTCTTGTTTATATCTTGCATGCTATTATTGTCATTACACTTATATGCTTGATATATTGTGTGCTCATATTGTATATGCTTGGGTTTGTTTGCTAACACTTGTATTTAACCAAGAGAGCCAACGCGACACCTCAACCCTTATCTAGGGGAATCTAGATGAGTTAGTCCAGAGCCCTTCACGGGAAATTCGGCTACACTCTTGTGTTATACGTGGTGTTTAGTGAAATAGTTTTGTTTAGGTCATAATAGTTTTTAATTCCGCATTTAGTGACCATTAGATTAGCATCACCTATTCAACCCCCCCTTTAGGTGATTTACAATTGGTATCAGAGCCAAGTGCTCTTGATTTGGGTCTTACAACCTAGAGTTAAAGATCCTCATTTTTAGGCTAATCACAATATTTGTACACACACCATGGACTTCATGTCACCACCCACGTTTGACATTCTTAACATCCAAATTTGGAAGGTTAAGATGTCTTTGTACCTCAAAGCCCTAGGCATCCATGTTTATCTTGCCATCACTAAAAATGATTATTGTTTAAATGGTAAGAATATTAAGGCTAATGTAAAAGCCCTACATGCTTTAAAGAATACCCTAAATGATGATTATTTATCTAGGGTTTCTAATGTTGATTCGGCTTTTGTAGCTTGGAACATCATCACCTCCCTTGGTGAAAAGGATCTATATTATGCCGGGAGCGATTCGGACGTTGGAAGTAACACCTTCAACTTGTGCTATATGGTCCAAGGAGATAACCCCCTTGAGATAACTACCGAATCCGAGGTAGATGAAAATGACATGTCATATGATGAGCTTAGCACTTTTTGTCAACTCCTTCTTGAGAAATATGACATGATTAAGAAAGTAAATAAAAATTTGAAAAAGAAATTTGATTGCATGCATAAAGAGAATGATTCTTTTAAAACTAGGATTGCATGTTTAGAAAAAGAAAATAAAAATTTGAAAAATGAAAATGTTTCCTTGTTCTCCAAATTGAATGAGCTTTGTGAAGGAAACACCATTTTGAAAAATAAAATTGTTTTAGTGGAAAAACAAAAGGAAGTTGCTTTTCAAGAAAACACTTCTTTAAAAAGAAAAATTTGTGAAAAAGAAAAAGAAAATTTTTCTAAAAAGACTAAGAAAAATGATTCTATATCTCACCATGCTTTACATGCCACCATTGATGATAGTGAGATTTTATGTTTGAAAAATAAAATTGATAGTTTGAGCTCAACCTTGAGCACATGTGCATTTAACCACTCTAGGTTGGAGTCTATGTTTTCAAAGAAACAAACTCCACACATTCATGCACATCATCATCCACATCATGCTTGGTGCCTTGGTGGTGGATGCACATGGACTAGAAGGACATACATTTGATGCACCGCTATCAAGGAAGTTTGGTGGGACATCCACCATGTTTGGAGTTTTGGAATAGTTCCTTAGTTGGTAACTATTTATAAACTCTTAGTTTTGTTTACATGCTTTTAATTTCATGATATCATATAGCATGTTCATGTTTTAATTGTTTTGTGCTTCATGTGGTAAATACTAGTTTAAATGTAGTTTTTATCAAAACTTGTATTTATACATGTGCAAATAGTGAGAACAAATTGGTTCATATATGTTTGCACTTCATGCTCATTTGTACCCACTATATGCACATATATAGGCTAGTTTTGATGATTCTTTCATTTATACTTGTTTTGCCTATTTTCATGTTTTACTTCATGTATATGTAATTTTTATTCAAATCTAATAAATATACATGTATACCCGTGAGTCTCTTGCCTTCATGCAAATATCTTTAATAAACTTTTTTATGTTTGGGATATGTATGTATATTATTAGGATTGGATAAATCATACATATACCTAGAAGTTTGTTTTAATGAAAAATAAATTTTCATGTTTTGTTTGATTAAATAAAATGAATAATTTCTTTTGATCATTTGAGCCTTAATGACTATTTTCATGAAAATGCTATACATGATTCTTGTACACTCATACTTCATTTGTTTTGTCATGACTTTGATTCATGAACACTTTTATGAGCTTAATCGATTTTGAGTGTCATCTCTTGTGTATTTGGTATGATTAATGAAAAACATATGTTTTGATTCCATGTTTTGAAGGATCTTTAAGTAGTTTTTCAAAAATTAATTTAACTAGTTATTTATTCTTCAATGTTTATGAGATAGACACATGATCCTATTATTGTTTCAATTGGTATCATTGAATCGTTTCATGGTATCAATTTGACTCTATATTTGTATATACTCATTTTTGTTTTCTTATATATGTATGTATCAATTTCATTTGGTATACTCATTTTTCATACATATATATGAGTTATTTGTGCTTGAGTTAAAATTGTTTTACATGTTTAAAGCATAAAGTGTATGATGAAAAATAAAAATATTTGATCATTATGTTTACTATTGGTATCAATATGTTTCAACTTCATATTTGTTAAATTTCAATTGGTATCAATATGATTTACAATGTTGATTATTTTCAATTTGGTATCTTAAAATTGATTGTTTTACAAAAGCTCTGATACCTTTAAAACTTTTGTTTAAGAAAAATTAAAAAAAAAACATTTTTTGATTTGTATTGCCTATATACAAGGAGAGCTTAACATCTCTTCTACATATAGATTCATGTTGAGTGTATTGTATATTGAGGAACTTGACAACTCTTCTTTATGTGATACACGTGTGTAGGGGGAGCTTCACATCTCCTCTTATGCATTACATATTATACGTTATGTGAATTAGGGCTTGTCATCCCTCTTTCATGTAATGTATATGTGTAGGGAAGTTACTTAACAGTCTTCCTCTTCATGAATGTATATCGCATATAACATTTTATTGACTTATTTGTTTACACCCCTTCTTTGGTTCTTTGTTTATGACAAAAAGGGAAAGAAAAATTTGTTGATTGTGTTTTTACCCCTTTGTTGATGATTGACAAAAAGGGGGGAAAAGATTTTGATTTATATGCATGTTTTGTGAAAAAGGATTGTTTATGCATATATGTTTTGTTTTGCAAATGTATGGAGATGAACTTGATGAGTTTTATGATTGTTTTGGCATGTTTTTTTTGCATACATGTCATACATTTGCATACATGTTTATGAGCATACATTGCATATTTATTATTTATTTGTTATGCATGAGTTAAGGGGGGCTTCTTTGAAGCTTTACTTTAATCCATGCATATATAACTTCATGAGTTTTGTCATCATCAAAAGGGGGAGATTGTTGGCCCAAAGGCCCATCACTCTAGTTTTGATGATGATCAACTCATGTAGTTATGTTTACTAATGATCTTGTGTTTAATTAGTGACAGATTTATGTTCAAGATCTTAGTAGGTGCAAAGCTTCAACAAAGGATTTAAAGTCAGTTTTGGAGCTAGCACGGTGTTTGGACCAAGTCAAGAAGGCTTCAAGTGAAGACTTCAAGAAGATGAAGACTTGTGTCTAGGTTTGTTTTTATAAGATTTTGTTTTTAGATAAAATGTAAAGGATAGAGTAGTTGGTGGATTGCTCAAGTACATATACACACACACTCTTGATAGTTTTGTTTTTACAAAAGATTTTCTATTTTAGAAAATACATGTTGGTTTTTGGTATTCTAGTTTATATGTTTTAACCAAAACCATGTTTAGAACTTAATGTCAAAAACATAGATATTTCACCATGTTTGTGTAGTGGATCATATCCATACACACTATACTTTAAATGAGTTTAAATATCTTGTTTTTGTATTTGGAGAAGTTTTGGAAAAATCAAGTTTGGAAAAATACGTTTTTGAACCAATATTTTCAGGTTACAAAAACAGCCCAAATTATTTGTAACATGCCTTGATTTTGTGCAAGCATGTTTGTTTATCAAAGTATATTGGTAAAACTATTTTTGTAGATTTTTCAGTATTTTATGGGATTTTAACTGAGCCAAAATGACCAAGTTTTTAATCCCTTAACACTGTTTTCTGGCTTCAGCCGGTCGACCGGGTCGGTCGACCGCAGCTTGAAGTCGGCCGACCAAGCCGATCGACCGACGTGCACAGACGTGCACCCAGTTCTGGCAGGTGGCCGGTTGACCGACCCAGTCGACCGTCCTGAGAGCTCTGCTATGTAGAAAGGCCCCGGTCGACCGAGAGGTCGACCGGACAGAGAGCAGTGCTCTCTATATCTGGCCTCGGTCGACCGACCGGTCGACCGATGGCACAACGGTCTGAAATATGACCGTTGGCCGGTCGACGGGCGGTCGACCGACAGGTCTGCCAGACCCCAACGGCTAGTTTTTCTAGCCCTAAATTTGGGGGTTTGGGCATTGTTTTTCAACAAGATTTTTAGTGGACTTTGAGCCAGTTTTTCCCACTTCATTAAAAGAGTTTTCTCCACTAAATTGTGAGCTAATACTTCCAATCAAAAGGGGAGTTTATTAAGAGTGCGTTAAAAGAGATTTTCTTGAGTTTTCCTCCACCACTCTCATCCTTGTTTTTCTCACAAACACTTGAGCAACCCATTGACATATTCATTCTATAGGAGTGTTTTTGTGAGAGTATTTATTGGTGATCAAAGTGTTTAGATCACCAAGTTTTCATCTTGTACTTTGAGGAGGCGGACAAGTGTGTTCGCGGTGGTTTCGAGTTCGTGTGTGAACTCATTGTTTGAGGTGTGGCCTCGGCGGGCTAGTGAGCTCGCGGTGTGTACGGGACTAGGGAGTCCGAGGGTTTGTAGGTGTTGCGGCACCGAGGAGTGATCCATTGGGATCAAGCATAGTGGAAATCCTTCGTGTGTCGAAGGCGGGGATGTAGAGCAAGGGTGCTCGAACCTCGAAACAAATCCCTTGTGTTTGCGATTGCTCACTCTCTCTCTCTCTTTGTCTCTTGTTTATATCTTGCATGCTATTATTGTCATTACACTTATATGCTTGATATATTGTGTGCTCATATTGTATATGCTTGGGTTTGTTTGCTAACACTTGTATTTAACCAAGAGAGCCAACGCGGTACCTCAACCCTTATCTAGGGGAATTTAGAGGAGTTAGTCCAGAGCCCTTCACGGAAAATTCGGCTACACTCTTATGTTATACGTGGTGTTTAGTGAAATAGTTTTGTTTAGGTCATAATAGTTTTTAATTCCGCATTTAGTGACCATTAGATTAGCCATCACCTATTCACCCTCCCCTCTAGGTGATTTACAGTTATATGCTTGGGGTTTGTTTGCTAACACTTGTATTCAACCAAGAGAGCCAACGCGGCACCTCAACTCTTATTTAGAGGAATCTTGAGGAATTAGTCCAGAGCCCTTCACGGGGAATTCAGTTACACTCTTGTGTTATACGTGGTGTTTAGTTTAAGAAGTTTAGTTTGCATCATAATAGTTTTTAATTCCGCATTTAGTGACCATTAGATTAGCCATCACCTATTCACCCCCTCTCTAGGTGATTTACAATTGGTATCAGAGCCAAGTGCTCTTGATTTGGGTCTTACAACCTAGAGTTAAAGATCTTCATTTTAGGCTAATCACAATATTTGTACACACACTATGGACTTCATGTCACCACCCACCTTTGACATTCTTAACATCCAAATTTGGAAGATTAAGATGTCCTTGTACCTCAAGGCCCTAGACATTCATGTTTATTTTGCCACAACTAAAGATTCTTATTGTTTAAATGGCAAAAATTTTGAGGCTAATGCAAAAGCCCTAAATGCTTTAAAGTCTACCCTAAATGATGATTATTTATCTAGGGTTGCTAATATTGATTCGGCTTTTATAGCATGGAACACCATCACCTCCCTTGGCGAAAATGAACAATACTATGCGGGGAGCGACTCGGATGTTGGAAGCGACACCTCCAACATGTGCTACATGGTCCAAGGGATAACTCCCTTGAGGTAAACATCGAATCCGAGTTAGATGAAGATGTTGATATGTCCTATGATGAGCTTACATCTTTTTGTCAACAACTTCTTGAAAAATATGACATGCTTAAGAAATATAATAAGAAAATGAAAAATAAATTTGATTGCATGTTAAAAGAAAAAGATTCTCTACAAAATAAATTGAAAATATTTTAGAAGAAAATAACTCTTTTAAAATAAAATTGCATGTTTAGAAAAAGAAAATAAAATTTGAAAAACGAGAATGTTTCCTTGCTTTCAAAATTGAGTGATCTTTGTGAAGGAAACACATCTTTGAAAAATAAAATTGTTTTGATGGAAAAACAAAAAGAAATTGTTTTAAATGAAAATACCTTTTTAAAGAGAAAAATTATTGAAAATGAAAAAGAAAAAGTTTCTAAAAAGAATAAAAATGATTCTCATTCTCACCATGCTTTACATGCCACCATTAATGATAGTGAGATTAATGTTTTAAAAATAGGATTAATTGTTTGAGCTCAACCTTGAGCTCATGTGCATTTAACCATAAGAAATTGGAAACCTTGTTTTCAAAGAAACAAGTTCCAAATATTCATGCACATCATTCACATCATGCATATGTTGCACGTCATGACCACACCCACACCCATTTGCATCCTAAGGTGTACAAATGTACACATTGTGGCCGCAAAGGCCATTTAGCAAAATTTTGTTTTGATAAGATGCATCATTTAAATTTTGCTAATAAGAAAAATGTTTGGGTTCCTTACAAGACTAACCCCCAAGGACCCAAAAGAAAATGAGTACTAAAATCCCCACCTTTTGTTTTGATGTAGGTGAGGGCTCTCACACGACGTGAGAGAAATGGTGCCTTGGTAGTGGATGTATGGACTTGATGGACACATATTGATGCATCCCTATCAAGGAGTTTTGGTGGGACTACCACCATGTTTTGGAGCTTTGGAGTATAGTTCATGTGTTGGTAACTATCTCTAAAACTCTTAGTTAAGTTTACATGCTTCTTTCATTTGATGATTATTTAGCATGTTCATGTTTTATTTATTTTGTGCTTCATGTGGTAAAGACTAGTTTAAATGTAGTTTTTATCAAAACTTGTATTTATATATGTACAAATAGTGAGCAAAAATTGATTCATATATGTTTGCACTTTATTGCTCATTTGTACTCACTTTATGCACATGTATAGGCTAGTTTTGATGATTCTCTCATTTATACTTGTTTTGCCTATTTTCATGTTTTACTTCATGTATATGTATTGTGAATTCAAATCTAATAAATATACATGTATACCCGTGAGTCTCTTGCCTTCATGCAAATACCTCTAATAGACTCTTTTTATGCTTGGAATATGTATGCATATTGTTAGTTTTGGATAAATCATACATACACCTAGAAGTTTGCTTATAAAATGAAAAATGATTCCTTTTTTAATAAAATGAATAATTTGTTTTGATTCATGATCATTTTTGAGCTTCATTGATTATTTTCATGAAAATGCTATTTACATGATCTTTGACCACTCACACTTTATTTGTTTATTCATGACCTTATTTCATGATTATTTTTGAGCTTTATGGACCATGAGTGCTTGAATTTTTGTATATTTAGTATGATTCATGAAAAACATATGACTTGATTTCATGTTTTTGAAGGATCTTTAACTAGTTTTTCAAAAATTAATTTAAACTAGTTATTTATTCTTCAATTTTATTATGAGATATACACTCGATCGTATTATTGTTTCAATTGGTATCATTGGATTTTTTCAATGGTATCAATATGATTCTATTCTTGTATATACTCATATTTTGTTTCATATATATGTATGCTTCATTTCAAATAATATCAATTTCGATTGGTTTTCCTTTTTCATTCACATATATATGAGTTATTTGTGCTTGAATTAAAATTAATTTACATGTTTAAAGCACAAAGTTTGTTTATGATACGAAAATAAAAGAAAATAAAAAAATTGATCATTATTTTCAAAATTGATATCAAAATTCAAAATTTTGTTTGAATAAGAAAAATAAAAACATTTTTGATTTGTATTGCCTATATGCAAGGAGAGCTTCACATCTCTTCTACATATAGATTCATGTTGAGTATATCTTATATTGAGGAGCTTGACAACTCTTCTTTATGCGGTACACGTGTGTAGGGGGAGCTTCACATCTCCTCTTATACATTACATATTATGCGTTATGTGAATTAGGGCTTGTCATCCCTCTTTCATGTAATGTATATGTGTAGGGAAGTTAACTTAGCGTCTTCCTCTTCATGAATGTATATCGCATATACCTTTTATTGATTGATTTGAGTTTACACTTATTGATCTCTTTGTTTATGACAAAAGGGGGAGAAGATTTTGTTAGTTTTTCCTTTAACCCCTTTGTTGATGATTGACAAAAAGGGGGAGAAGTATTTTGAGATGTATTTGGTTTATATGCATGTTTTCCTCACTTTATTCATAAAGGGGGAGAAGTATTTATGTTTATGCATATATGTTTTGTTTTGCAAATTGGAGAAAAAGAATTTGATGAGTTTTATGCTTGATTGGCATGTTTATCTCCATATATTTTGCATACATGTTTGTTTAGATTCATGTGCTTCATTGTCATATATTATTGTTTATTGTGATGCATGAGTAAGGGGGAGCTTCCTTGAAGCTTAACTTTAATCCATGCATATATAACTTCATGAGTTTTGTCATCATCAAAAAGGGAGAGATTGTTGTCCCAAAGGCCCATCACTCTAGTTTTGATGATGATCAACTCATGTAGTTATAGTACTAATGATCTTGTGTTTAATTAGTGACAGATTCATGATCAAGATCTTAGTAGGTGTGTAGCTTCAACAAAGGATTTGAAGTCAAGTTTTGGAGCTAGCACGGTTTGATCCAAAGAGCTATTGGATCTAGTTTGGACCAAGTCAAGAAGATGAGAAGAATTCAAGTGAAGACCTTCATGATCAAGACTTGTTTCTAGGTTTGTTTTTATAAGATTTTGTTTTTAGATAAAATGTAAAGGATAGAATAGTTGGTGGATTGCTCAAGTATATCTTATACACATACACTCTTATTTTAGATGAGTTTTCATAAAAGAATTTTAATTTTAGAAAAGACTTTTCATTTTGGAAAAATACCGGTTTGATTTTTGGTATTCCAAGTATTATGTTTTAACCAAAACCATGTTTAGAACTTAATGTCAAAAACATAAATATTTCACCATGTTTGTGTAGTGGATCATATCCACACACACTATGCTTTAAAAGAGTGTAAATATCTTATTTTTGTATTTGGTGAAGTTTTGGAAAAACCAATTTGGAAAATATAGTTTTTGTTTTGAACCAAAATTTTCAAGTTACAAAAGTAGTTCAAATTATTTGTAACATATCTTGATTGTGTTCAAGCATGTTTGTTTATCAAAGTAAAGTGTTAAAACTATTTTTGTAGATTTTTCATGATTTTATGGGATTTTATTTAAGTTAAAATGACCAAGTTTTTATTCCTAGAAATGTTTCCTGGCTTCAGCGGTCGACCGACCGGTCAACCGAATCCTGAAGTCGGTCGACCGGGCGGTCGACCGACGTGCACAGACGAGCATGCCAAGTTCTGGCTGGAGGCCGGTCGACCGACCGGTCGACCGTCCAGAGAGCTCTGCTCTCTGGAAAGGCCCCGGTCGACCGGGCGGTCGATCGGACAGAGAGCAGTGCTCTCTGTATCCAAGCCACGGTCGACCGGCCAGTTGACCGCTGCCCCAACGGTCAGAAAAATGACCGTTGGCGGTCGACCAGGCAGTCGACCGTCAGGCCACCTGACTCCCAACGGCTAGTTTTTCTAGCCCTATAAATTTGGGGTTTGGGTGCTGTTTTCTCCAAGATTTTTTAGTGGGTTTTGAGCTAGTTTTTCCTACTTCATTAAAAGAGTTTTCTCCACTAAATTGAGAGCTAATACTTCCAATCAAAAGGGGAGTTTATCAAGAGTGTTTTAAAAGTGATTTTCTTGAGTTTTCCTCCACCATTTCAATCCTTGTTTTCTCACACAACACTTGAGCCATCCATTGCTATATCTACCCATAGGGATTTGTTGTGAGAGGATTTTAGGTGATCAAGAGTTGTGATCACCAAAGTTCCTTCATTTTCTTTGAGGAGGCGGACGAGTACGTTCGCGGTTGTTTCGAGTTCGTGTGTGGACTCGGTGTTTGAGGTGCGGCCTGGGCGAGCTAGTGAGCTTGCGGTGTGTACGGGACTAGGGAGTCCTAGTGCTTGTAGGTGTTGCGGCACCAAGTGATCCGGTTGGATTAATTTTAGTGGAAATCCTTCGTAGTGTCGAAGGCGGGGATGTAGAGCAAGTGTGCTCGAACCTCGAAACAAATCCCTCGTGTTTGCGATTGCTCTTTCTCTCTCTCCCTTACTTGTTTATATCTTGCATGCTATTATTGCTCTTATCTTTATATGTTGATATTCTTATTGTGCTAATTGTTATATGCTTGGGGTTTGTTTGCTAACACTTGTATTCAACCAAGAGAGCCAACGCGGCACCTCAACTCTTATTTAGAGGAATCTTGAGGAGTTAGTCCAGAGCCCTTCACGGGAATTCGGCTACACTCTTATGTTATACGTGGTGTTTAGTTTAAGAAGTTTTGCATCATAATAGTTTTTAATTCCGCATTTAGTGACCATTAGATTAGCCATCATCTATTCACCCCCCCTCTAGGTGATTTACAAAAACCAGCAGGAGATAAATGGGAATCACCAGGAGAGAAAGCACCACCAACAAGGTGTGGCCATCTGGCCACACCATGGTCGCGGAAACGCGGCCAAAGCTACGTTTTCGTGGCTTGGTTTAGATTGTTAGGGGAGCGTATGCTCCCCTATCTTTGTACGCCCTCCCCCGTTTGGTTTTTGCCTATAATTACTGCATTTTTCAGAAAAAAGGGATCAAAAATTAGTTTAAGTTTTTCTCTTTGTTTTTAGGGTTTAGGTTCTCTGTTAGATAACATAGAGAAGTTGTATCTCTGTTTTTTAATTTGTAGTTCAGTCCAAATACTAGTGAGAGAGAGGAATAGAATGATTGTAATCTGAAGATTGAAGTGACATCAATAAAGGATCAAGCTTTCTCTTCTGCTACTCCAATTCACGGGTATGCCCTGTTTTATTTACATATTTGTTTTCCATCATTTATGAGTAACTAAACTATCATATGGGCTCACTAATCAATCTGTTCTACCTCTTTTCTCTTAATCGATTTTTATGAAAGCAATTTTCTTGAATCACAATAATACCTAAGTTGAACTTTGTTCTTGAAAGCACATGAGGATGTTTCTCTTTTAAACTTGGACATTCAAAGCACAAATATTTTTAAATCGTTTTTATTCCATACTTGCTTCTTCGCGCTTGATGGTTTAACATTCTATTTTTAAGTTGTGTTAAGAAAGGTCTTAAGATTTAAACAAAACCATCTTATTTATTTTAGAACATTAAAAGAAACTAAAGATTTTTTCTTATGATAAAAGAGATGCACCAAAAGTGTTCTTGAGATAAGTAAGTAGTTGAGTAGAAAATAGTAAACCCAGATCTTTTTCATAATTTAAATCACAGCCAATTCACTCTCAAATCATTTTAAAAAAAAGATCATCTTCTCTAAAGTCTTTTCCTAGTTTTATGTTTTTCTTTAAATCACTTCCCTTCTCTCCATTCTCTCTTTCAATATAAAAAAGAAAAAACCAACACCATTATTTGTTTTCTAAACAAAAATACCGAAAAGCTTCTATCGCATTCCTCCTTGTGGACACGACCCTTTAGCCCAAAGCTAGATGGTAATTATTATTGCTCTTTCAATTTGCAATCAAATTTTGGAGCCGTGCCGGGGAGGAAACGATGTAATTATTTTCTAACAAGTTTGGTGTCTTATTTTAGGGACGTCAAGATTCAAATTTAGCACTCAAGCTTTGCAGGAAAAGACTTGCTATTCTGTGCCCCTACTCTAGAAAGTAGGAAACAAAATTTCAAGAAATTACAGCGCAAAAGTTTGAAATTTTTTTGGACTACTAAAAACTCTTTTTTGCAGGACATATTACTTTGCAAAAATATACTTTTTGTGTATTATTTCTGCTATATATGATATTCACACTCCCTATTTTTAATCCAACAGTAATCTGATTGATTGCTAATTGCTTAAAAAAAACGTTTAGACTTGCATTCTAGGCATTTGTCTAATTACGTTTCTTTTACGATTACTGTTGAAGATAGCTGGAGACAAGGTACGTATACATAGCATATAGTTTAGGAAACATTCTTGGGTGATATTTGCTTGTGAATGTTACTTTCTATATCTTGCACACTTTACACAATCAATTTTAGGGCAAAACTCAGTTTAAGATAAGGCGGGAAAGTCATTACCCTTCCTTAGCCCACAAATCATCTCCAAGCACGCACAACCTAAGCCTAATTTAAAATCTGATAGACGTTTGGCCTTAGGGACATTTTGAATTCATTAGGAGATTATCCTAAGGGGAAGGTGTTAGAATTTGACTCATGCCAAATCAGTGTCTAAGGAAAGGGATTGAGAGGTAAAACCCCGAAGGCTGGTGGTTTGGCTTAATTAGGCCCGTCGCTTTTGCACGGATATCTCTCACCATTTTGCCCTGACCTGGCTGATTAGCTTGTGATCAAAGTCTGCATTATACCTCATGTGGACAATCAAGCAATTAGGAGTTGTCTAGGTCAAGGTTACCTTAGACTAGGCTTGGTTGTTTCCTCTTATTGACTATTGGTGAACTTATTTGTGATTGTGTTTGTGTATGCATGTGTGGTCAAGAGACCCTAATTTATTAGGTTAACTAGAAACATATCACCACTCAAGTTCGAACCAAGACCAGATTCGGTTGTGGCTCAACCGACATCTTTGTAAGATAGGTTTTATCCCATTAGAACATCACTTCCATCTTGCATCTAACTTCCATCTGTTGGTGAACACAATTTTGAGCTCAAGCCTCAGTTCATCAACATACTCTCAAAGTTTCATGGCTTAGAGTCTGAAGATGCTTATTTCTTCATAAGAGAGTTTGAGAAAGTATGCTTAGTAATAAAAATCCCATACCTTGTAGATGATGCTACTAGGTTGAGATTTGTCCCATTCGCTCTTAAAGACCTAGCCAAGAAATGGCTTTATCGCTTAGCAGCTGGCTCTATCACATCTTGCGAGGGTTTCATCAAGGTCTTCTTGAAGAAATTATCCAATTCATAAGACTGCTCTCATTAGGAAGAACATCATGCAATTCAAGTAAGAACCTAGTGAACCGTTTTGGGGTACTTTGAACGCTTTAAAGACCTCCTTGTCCAATGTCCTCATCATGGAATAAAGAAATGGCGACAATACCAAATTCTTTATAACGATTTAGACTACTCAACTAAGACCCTCTTAGAAGCATATGCCAAAGGGGATTCTTGCAGAAGGATGAGAATGAAGGATGAGATTTATATGAGAATCTAGCTGAAAAAACCACCCTATGGGAACCAACTAGTAAAATCTCTAGGAATTCAAACTCCATCTCTTCAAAAGGAGATCTCCATTCAATTGAATCATCCATAGTTAATGAAGCTAAGTTAGCTAACCTAGCGAGAAGACCGGAAGCTTTAGAAACTAAGTAACCAAGTCCAGTCAATCAAGTCAGCCCAAAACAATTTCCAACTCCGGGCTGTACTTACTGTCAAGCCATGAATTATGTATTTGAGCAGTATCCTATATTTCAAGCTCAACAACGCTTTCCTGAACCGATGAATGCGGCCTTTTCAAGGCCGAACAATAATCCTTACGCACCAACATACAATCCTGGATGGAGAAATCACCCGAATTTCTCATGGAGTCAAAATAACAATGACCACTCACGGTCAAACCATACAAGCCACTTCCATCATTCCAATAATTTTTTCAATCATCAACTCAACTTTTCCAATTACCATCACAATTCTCCCAACCATCCGCCCAATTTTTCAAACTATCAACACAATTTTGTCAACCAAGCTCCACAATCTTCCTTCTAGAATCCTCAACTAGAAAGGAGAATGACTGAATTTGAGAGAAATATGGAAAGATACATGAAGAATTAAGATTCCCTCATTCAAACTATACAAAGGTTAGAGGTTCAAATGAGCCAATTAGCCAATCCACAAAATGAGAGGCAAAAAGGTACCTTGCCCAGTTAGCCAATAATGAATCCTAGAAATTCTCAACAAGTTCATTTGACTGAGGATCAATCATTGAATCAATGTAATACTGTTCATACATTAAGGTCAGAAAAGAAAGTTGATAATCATGTGTCAACACCATCTAGTCCCATTCAGCACAACCACAATCAAGCATCCACTTCATCTAATTCCAATCCTTCCAAATCTGACGAATCTAAACAGCTAAGTCAACCAGTCAGGTGCACCAGCCTATAGTACCATTTCCTAATAGGCTGAAAAACAACAAGCAAAATTCACACATGGACAAGATAATTGAGATATTTAATCAAGTGAAGATAAATGTGCCACTTCTTGATGCCATCTAACAAGTCCCTTCCTATGCTAAGTTTCTTAAGGATATGTGCACCAAGAAGAGAAAGACTAATGTACCAAAAAGGTATTCTTACCACTAACATTAGTGAGCAACTGTCAAGTCCGATCCCTGTCAAGTATAAGGATCCAGGTTGTCCCACCATTGCCTGCACCATAGGACAAGCCTAGATTAGTCATGCACTTCTTGACTTGGGGGTAAGTATCAATTTGCTCCCATTCTCAGTTTATCAACAATCGGGTTGGGCGATCTTAGTCCAACTCGAGTCACTATCCAACTGGCTGACCGTTCAGTGAAAGTTCCAAAGGAAAAATTAATGATATCATTATCTGGGTTGGGAAGTTTATTTACCCCATTGATTTTATAGTTCTAGAGATATAACCTGTGTCCAATCTTAGGGCTCAAACTCTTGTTATCCTAGGGCGACCATTTCTTGCTACTGCCAATGCCATCATCAATTATAGGAATGGATCCATGAGGTTAACCTTTGGGGACATGACTAGAGAAGTTAATGTCTTCAACTTAGGAAAATAACCCCGTGATATTGAGGACCAAACATTTGAAGTCAACCTCATTGAGAACTTAACAAGTGAATACATGAAAGAATTGGAACTAAAAACTGAGTGTGACTTCAGGTTAGAGTCTGACGACTTTAATCTTGATCAGGTCGTTGAGTCTACTGTGAATTGGGCTCGAACCCTATTTCACCAAATATGGAGCCAACAAATTTGACTCATCCTTCCAGTGAGTCTTCCTCTTCCTTAGAATTGAAAGCCTTACCTGCGCATCTCAAGTACGTCTATCTAGGCGAACAAGACACCTTTCCTATCATTATTGCCTCTCATTTAAATGACGGGCAAGAAGAAGATCTTAAAGCAATTATGAGAAAACATAGGGAAGTCATTGGTTGGACTATGACTGATATAAAGGGATTGAGTCTAACCATAATTCAACATCGCATTCACCTCAATGAAGATGCAACACCTAAAAGAGACCCGCAACATAGGTTAAACCCTATAATGCAAGAGACTGTTCATGCTGAAATTGTGAAACTCTTAGACAATGGGATAATCTATCCCATTTCTGATAGCCAAAAGGTCAGTCTTGTCCACGCGATTTCAAAGAAATCTGATTTCACCATTGTGAAAAACGAGAACAAAGAGTTGGTCCAAACTCGACTTCCCACGAAGATTCGAGTTTGCATCGACTATAGGAAGCTTAATGTTACAACTCGTAAGGACCACTTCCCAGTTCCCTTCATTGATCAAATGCTTAAACGTTTGGCGGACCACGAGTATTACTGTTTCTTGGATAGTTATCGGGGTATAATCAGATTCCCATTGCTCCTGAGGACCAAGAAAAGACGACGTTCACATGTCCATTTGGGTCATTTGCATATCGTCGAATGCCTTTCGGCTTGTGCAATGCCCCAACAACGTTTCAACGTTGCATGTTGAGTCTTTTTTAGATATGGTAGAACGATTCTTAGAAATCTTCATGGATGATTTTTCCATCTATGGAGATTCGTTCACTCAACGTCTCCACCATTTATAACTTATCCTCCAACGTTGCGCTTAGAAAAATCTGACACTGAACTAGGAGAAATACTACTTCATTGTAAGACATGGAATTGTCTTGGATCATGAAATCTCCAAGAAAGGAATTGAAGTAGATAGAGCCAAGATTGAGGTTATTACTAAGCTTCCCATGCCCAAATGCGTGAAGGATATTCGATCCTTTTTAGGACACGTCGATTTTACCGAAGACTTATCAAGGATTTTAGCAAGATTGCTAGACCCTTGACTAATCTGTTAGCGAAGGACGTGTCTTTCACTTTTGATGCTGAATGTATGAATTCTTCGGAGAAGCTTAAGAGAGAGCTTATTTCTGCACCAATCATATCTGCACCGGATTGGTTTAAGCCTTTGAAATCATGTGCGACGCTTCTGATTTTGCCATCTCATTGATAACAAGAAGCACGTGATTTACTACTCTAGTAGGACTCTCAACGTACCCAATTGAACTACACTACTACTGAGAAGGAATTCTTGGCAGTAGTGTTTGCCTTAGAGAATTTTGTCCCTACCCACTAGGGTCCAAAACTACCATTTTCACTGATCGTTCTGCGCTTAGGTACCTTATGATGAAAAAGGATGCCAAGGCCCGACTCATTCGTTGGATCCTCCTTCTTCAAGAATTCGATCTCTAGATTCGAGATAAGAAAGGCGAAG